>OX421980.1:9837500-10437500 GCA_949128135.1 Parasteatoda lunata | reverse complement strand
AAAATTTTAATGCTCATTAGATATGTCTACAAACTTTTAGATGTTTTATTATCATTATTATTATTACAATTACTTCGGTTATTATGTTTAATAACTACATAAAATTTTGTGGACCTAGTTTAAATATTCATAGACATATGCATGATTTTTTTAAAAACTAATCTTTTAATATTATGTTTTATAACAGAAAAATTATTCAATTAAACAAAACTTTTGAAATAATTTTCATTCATTAAAAATTTTAAAAAGTTTATTAGAAAATGTGCAAGATGGATGTGCATGTTTGGAACTATTTAAGCAACTCAAACATATTTTGCCTACAATTGTAAAGCTCACTCAGCCAAAAAAGTTCATGCAAAAGAAGTTTATTCATTTTAAGAATTATTTATTATTTTTTCGAATTTTATTAATAATGGATGAAAATTGCTTTATTTTGTAACAGGGTTAGTACAATTTCAACCACTTGATTAAAATCGGTTTTAATGACCAGATTTTTTTTTTTTTTTAAATCATTGATTTAAATCAACTGCTTTTTTAAATCCTATTAATTTAAATAAACTGAATTTTCTTTTTAAAAAATATTAATTTAAATGTAAGATATTTTTTGTTCAATATAATTAATACTAGGGAGCTCCGCTCCCTGCTCGCCAACCCCCAGAACTGCTTCGCAGTTCCATTGCATATTGCTTCGCAATACACTTTCATCTAAGTGTGTCTCAGAACTTATCATGGCAAATGCAGAATTATAGGAGCGAATATTGTCCAAATAATTTTGGGATCGTTTCTTTGCAGTATGGTCTAAAGATGTTACAGCAGTAATCAAATTCTCAAAATATTGTGAATGCGACAATAAAGGAAGATCAACCTTGCCTTTCTGACAGCAAATACCATATTCATTGCTACTTCCTGTCTTCTCTAACATAAAATGCTTAGCATGACAAAAGTTACAAATAAAAGTCACAGATCCAATAGTAAAGGGGTCACAATCGTCATGAACAGTCAATGCAGATTTGTAAAAATCTCGAATTTGTAGAGGTGGCGATTCCTTTCGGCGAGAAATGCTTTCCCGTTTAGAATTCCGCCATTCATTTCTCTGACGTCTGCCAGAGATATTTCGACGCCTGATAGCAGGCATTTTATTTAGGCAGCAGGCACTAAATAAATAAAAATAGAACTAAATAACTAAGATATCGTTTTAAATCTCAAATCAAAATAATTGTTTGTAGAAAGTTTGTTTTGGTTTGAATATTCGCACGTTTGTTTTGGTTTGAATATTCGCACGATGCCATTGCCATTTCAATCTATTAATTCAGAAATGCTTTAAATCAAACGATGCTTACGGAAACAATGCTTATGCGAACCACCCGAAAAATGATTTGCTGAATTCTCATTGGTTGAAACTAAATTATTAATTTTATTAATTAATTAAAGGAAATTTTCATAATTTAAGACCTTATTGCACATCTACATAACAATACCTTTAAAACGACACCTTATTTGTTGAATTCTGTTGCGTAGTTTGGGAGTTTTTAGCGAGACAAAATATTGCTAGCTTATTAATATATAGATATACATTCTTTAGAGTGTGATCTTTTAATAAGTCTGATTTCAGTAAAAATGAAGGGTTTTTTACTAAGAAATAATAAAAGAGATATGCATGTAAATTATTAAATTTACATATATATCCCTTTCATTAAAAAAAATATAAAAGTATAAAAATGAAAAAAAAATTAAACTAAACATGGATAAGAGTGGCATGAAACTTCTAAAATAAAATATTTCAATGTAATATTGTATGTAAAATAATTAGCTGGAAAAAAAAACATATTTCAACTTTACCTATTTAGTTCCATGCTTATTTAAATGCATTGCTTTTAAAACTTATTTAATATATAGTTTGTGTACATCAAGACTCGTTCTACCCAAAGTAACTAAAAAGAATTATTTTTTTCAGTCATGTTTTTTTAATGAGATTTCTTGATTTTTTTAAAAAGATATCCTGATTTTTGCCACCCTTCTTTTGTAAGCAATATGGATTTCTACACTTTCTCTGAAAAACTAAAAGGTTAAGCTAAATTAGATTTACAGTTTCTGAGCAACGAATTTCATAAAAGTTGCATTGTTAAATTTCAATTTTTCAAGAACTATTCAATTAATTTCTTTCTAATTTTAGATTTTGTTGGTAAAAATAACATATTGTAAGATTATATAGATATTTGGTTGTCTTACAGTTCAAAACTTTCTTGACAATTATTAAGTTAAATAAAAAAACATTGAATTGTCTTTGGATTAGAGAATTTTACAATTATGTTACAAAAGTTTTTGATTTTCTTTCCAGAGGTATGGTAAAATATGAAAAATTTGAAATTAACATATACAAATGATTGACCACTCTCTTGCCAAAACTAAGGGGCCATATTTTCATGACCTTAAATTTTTGTGGGCCAAGAATCCAATTAATTTAAATATAAAAAAAATATTTAAGTTTTTTCAGAGAAAGTAAATTTTTGAGTCTGATCTCATAACTTAAAACAGTGTCTTCTCAAGAAAAGTAGCAAATTTGACATTAGCCTGTTGAACCATTAAGATTAGATCTTAGTACATGATACAGTATTTAGTATAGTGACCTATCAAAAAGTATTAATGTGTTCCATTCTTATTTAGCCTACTGTAAGTTCTAATTTCAATGAATAAATTTGCTATGAAATTGTTTCTAAACCTTTCTCAAAACTATATTATTCCTTTACAAAATATTAAAAATTATTCTTATACCAATTATGTTTCTTATCAATTTTCAAATCAGCTAGTTTCAAATGAAATTAATTTAAACAAATTATTAAATCATACAATAACATTACACATAGCCAGTCTGAAATTTTCTCTTGAAATTCAAGCCTCAAATAAATCTTAAAACAAATTTCAAATTCAAAATTAATAGTAAGTTGTGTGTACAGTTTAAAATTGAGGTTGAAATTTAACAAAATTTTAAAAATCATTTATGCAATAGTTTTTAAGATATCACTTACATGAAAGTGATAATTATAAAAAAGTTATGTGAAATTCTAAATAAACTTAACTGATATTTATTTTTTTTTAAAAGTTTGGTTGGGATTTTAAAAAAGAAATACATTAGAAAAATTTTGAAGAAAATCAATAGAAGAGTAGCAGTACCCCTTAAAATTCCCCTGAGAGTAAGCCTATGTAGTTATATATTGATCTTTGTTGACAATAAATCAAGAAGAATCTGGGCACTTCCTCAAAGGTGACAATTTTCCAAACTAGATATCAATAATCAGAAGTGCAATAACACAGAAATATAGTTAACAAAAGTTAATATAAACGAAATTTAAATAAGCACAATTTTAAAGGGCGGATAGAACTTAACTCAATATTAACAAAATTATGCATGATTTTTACTATAAAATGAAAAGTGTAAAATTTAGGCAAAACTAAAAAGGCCTGAAATTTTATACTTCATCACAAAATGGTAAATTGATTGCTAGGGATTTCCTTGTTTTAGTTTTTAGTTAAATTTCAGATTTGTCTTTATTGTCTTTTTAAAAATAATTAGGTGGAAGAGGAAAAATTATATTGCATACCTGCCAACCTCCAGGGAAAAAAATCCAGAAGATTTTATACGGTATAAATTTGAACGCAAAATTTGAGAAATGATAATCAAAAACTCCGTTTTTCAATCTGAGAGTGAGAATATCTAATTTACAATACTAAAATCAGTTTTGTATAGCAAACATTATAAAGAATTGTACATCTAATACCACACCATAAGAGTGTATGAGTCTATAAAGAGGTGAATGATGGAGCTAGCAAGATTTCAAGAGCAAGAATTTATATTTATTCTTAAAAACTGCTTCACACAATATATTGTGTGAACTTCACAAGACATACTTCCAATAACTTCTTCTATATGCAATAATTAATTTCCATTTTGTTATACATATATAGAGAACACAATAAAAAAATCAATAAAATAGAATTTTGAATATGTTTATAAAGTAATGATTAAGTTAATATAGTTACTTTCAGAAATTACCATAATGGAAAAAATATGTAATCCATAAAAGAAAAATGATTTATAAATAATAGGTTAACACTGGACTCCAACCATATTTTTAAAATTAAGGAAAAAATTCAATCTTCCAAGAACGTTTCAAAACATTTTAATTAAGCATGAATAACTAAAACAAGTTGAACACATTTTTTCCGCCGTGACAAATCATAAAGTTGCAGGAGCAAACGCTACAATATGCGTATTTATCCCCATCTCGCGATCGCAAAATTCCAGGAAAATCACTTGATTCCTTAAATGATTGAAGATAACGTTTGCTCATTTTCATAAAAAAGAAGTCAAGTCTAACAATACTGCGTGCTACTAACGAAAGTAAACAGCGACACAACTGACCGTTCCCGTAACCGGCGTCAATGAGTGCGGCGCAGAGCCTTCCGTCTTCCTCCCCCTTCCCTCTCCTATATTCAACGGACTCCTCTGAAGATGCGCGCGCTTCTTCATAAACTGACGTCACAGTAACACCCGCAGGGGAGTTGGCAAATTCTTCGAAAGCTGGGTTGTTTCTCCTTACTACGGTAACCCGCAACACAATTTCGGCGCACATTTTAGAGCATCGCTCCACAAAAGGCTCGTAAGCGCTAAATTTGGCGAGTTTTTATTATTTTTCCAAAAAATCGGGACAAATCTGTAAGATTTTGCTCTTACCCGGAAAAACGGAAAAAAGGAGGAAAATCCGTAAAACTTCCGGAAAATCCGGAAGAGTAGGCAGGTATGATATTGTGTTCTTAGCTTTTGTTACTTTTTATTCCATATTTCTATCAACTCATTTTTATTATTTTTTTTTATTAATTTCAGAGTTGTTTAAAGTAAAAATAATTATCCTTGATCGGTTGCAAACAACAAAATTTTATAGCTCCTGGTAGTTAAGGGGAGGAGATATGTATTTTAAACAAATTCTTACAAAAATTCTCAAAAACTGTAACTTTTGTTATTTAACCGCGAGACCGCATTCTTGACTATGCAATAGTAATAATTGGTATCTCTGCTTCATTCTTAAATAATTTAGAATTCAATAAATGCTTGAAAAATATTTTTAATAGTAAAAATCAAATACCTACTTCATTTTTTAAACTATTTGATACATGAGAATGAACTAATTGTTTCTGTTCAGCCATTTCTCTCAAAAGCATAACTAGAACTTCATTTTGTTCTTGAACATCTTCATAAGTCATTTTCTATATAATTACAAATCAGTACTATCTAATTAATTCTACAAAACAAACAAATTATAATTACAAACAGATGATTAACTTCATTAGTAAGTTTTATATCTTATTATCAATACCGATACATTACAGATCTAGAGAAAAAAAGTAAAATCAACTTTGATATTACATAATACAGGGCGAGAAATTTCAGTTCTAAAGATACCAACCACATTAAATTTTTTGCTTTCCAATACTTTGCATTCATGAAAAATATTAATAAATGTATCATGAAAAACTTTTTTGGTGACCAAAACCATAAAAAAATATAGAACTTAAAAATTGATATACTTTTATTGCAAGAATAGTAATATTTTAAAATTAAAATAAGGCTGTCACAAGGTTTCGATGTTTTCAGAAACAATGGTTTCATTAACAAAATGTGAGTTACTCAGCATTTTTTGGTTTTAAATCGATGTAAAATGCAGTCACTTGATTTT
The DNA here is from genome assembly GCA_949128135.1 of Parasteatoda lunata. Taxonomy (NCBI): domain Eukaryota; kingdom Metazoa; phylum Arthropoda; class Arachnida; order Araneae; family Theridiidae; genus Parasteatoda; species Parasteatoda lunata. The sequence goes on along the minus strand of OX421980.1, from coordinate 10,431,768 downwards.
AAAACACTTCCATATGCCACTGTTTTGAGGCAAGATAATCTAAGCATATATAGTTTAATTTAAAATTCAATATTCAAATATTATGTTTTAACATTAAAATATGATGTGTATATATATATATATATATATATATATATATATATATATATATATATATATATGCAGTTTACATTATGTTAAGTATGCTGTATATTATGTATGTTATGCATTACATGTTACATTATGTAAATATGCAGTTAATCTACTCTTAGGAATTTACTCTTTTAGTCATCCTTAGTCTTTCTATACATGTTTAGAAAAATATTTTCAAACAATAAGAGTTCATTTTCAGTTTTAAGATTTTTATATTATTACGCCATTTTAAAGAGAGTTTTCAAACAGCCCTCAAGTTTTCAAACAGCCACCAATTTATACTTTGCGCTTAAATAATTTTATGAAAATTTTAAAAATGATATGCTTGAGTAAAAAGTTAATAACCAACACCAATTTTGTATAATAATTTGCTTATGACCGTTTTTAGTTCAAACAATAGACTCACTTTATACTTTTTTTGAAGAGTGCCTTAAGGTTAAAATTCACTAATTTATCGCAAATTTTTATATTTAAAGCACTAATTTATAACACCCTTGTAAACACATAATTCATAACCAAAAATATTTCTAAACTTACCTGAAACTTCATTATTATTTCTTCCTTTACATTATCAGGTAAAGTTCCTAGTTTTTCTAAAATAATAAGATGAGCTTCTTCTGATGGCATCCCTAAATAAACAAAGGAGTATAGAAAAGAACATTTGTTTAGATGCATATCAAAAGCATTTTTATTTAATGTTCTCAATATCAAAATACTCAAAACATATCAAAAGATTAAGATTGGAATTATTTCTGTGTATAGAGAGATCTCCCCAAAATCTTCCGAAATATCTATCCTAAATTCAAAACTCAAAGTGCCCTTTTCAGAGAGGAAGCACCCTGCCCTATTTTATTCCTAGGGAGAACTCTGTATCTGTAAATGAATTAACAAGGGCTAATGATATTTACCAGGTTTTTCCTGTGGTTTCTATCAGTAAAAACCTAGATTTTACCATGTCCTGGTAAAATCAAACTCTGATTTCAGTTGCATTAAATTCAACCATGTAATGAAATTAAGTACAGTCAAACTCACAAATAACAAGCCTTGAGTTAAGGATAACCTGGATTTAAATAAACTTGAAATATTTGGTTGATACAATGTTAAGTGTATAGGAGCATAGCAAGTTTTTAAATAGCAAAACTCAGTTCAAGCGAGCAATATTAATGTGATCCATAAAATTTGTAAATAATTCCATCTCTCCAGCTCAGCCTTCTTCAAAAAACTCTTTTTTATGTTTTTCAGGTTGACAAATTCTTTTTTGATGTTCATAATGTCTTATGGGCCATGAGTCTGATCCAAAGATTAATAATACAACAAAGAGACAATGCAAATTAACTAACTCTTTTTGAATTGAACAGAAATAAAAATATAAATATAGTGCTATATTTATAATTAAGTAGGTATAAATGAACTATGTATTATGATTTTTCACAAACCTGTTTCTGACGAGCACATGGTTGCAACAAGCAAATATTGCAGTCCCTCCATGTTATAAGTGAGTTCAACTGCAGTATAAGTTAATTTATTAATAAGCAAAAGCATGCACTAAGCAGATTGAGACATTCATATTGCTGTTTGAAGGTAGATAAATATTGGCTCAATATTTTGAAGTAACTTTATTGCCTCCCTTTATTGATCAAATTACTATCAATCTATTTTTACAAAAATTATCTTCACAGTTATAAAAGGATGCACATAAATTTTTTTAAAAAAGGAGAAAGTCTAGAACATTTTTACACCCTGGATCTTTAAAAATTCTGACAATTGCAATGTTTGCAGAAACACTATCTTGGGACGCATTGTGTTCCTTTTTCTTTTCATGTGAGCGTTTTTGTAATTTCATTTAAGTTATTGACATCAAGCATTATCGTCATGTATTCCCCATATACCAATATTATGCTTATGGTTATACCCAGCTTATAATTAGGGCATTGCTTTTTTTCTTTTTTTACCCTTGTCTGTCATGTGATACAGTTGATCAAATTTATGACATTATGTTATATGTATGGAACAGCTGAACTAAGAATAGCAAATATGATTGAATGTTAAAATAAGGAAGTGTTATAATGTCTGGTGAAGCAATTGATTTTTAAACAGCATTATTTTTCTGAATGATATGAGTGTTCCTGTGATGTCTATCATTTGTTTATTCTCAACACATAAATTTGTTAAGATGATTAATACTTACATTCTCCAATAAATTACAAATGGAAAAAAATTACTTTAAATTTTAAAATTTTGAGAAGCATAACTACAAAGATGAAATCAACAGTACCTTCCAAATCACAACAAAGCTTGTGAAACCAATGCATAGGACATGCATCACAGGTAAAAACTTTAAGTACTTGAGGTGTTCTAGTTGACTGCTTTTGATAGCATGAATGAGCTTGACTGAAAGCTTGTTTCAGAGTCTGCATCATCTCATCAACCTAAATAATATAAACATGATTGTGACACACAAATCTTAATTGAAATATCAAAATTAGTATTATACTACTATTTTCTGTGTAACTGATATTATTTTGTATTTAGGTTTACTTGAAAGAAGAATATATCTTAAAATATTAGTTTTGTTGTGAAATTAGCATTTTTTTTTTTTTTTTTTTTTTTTTCAATTTTGTAACAGACTTCTTGGAGATTCTGTGTCCTAATAACCTAGCCACTTCAAAACTTAGAAATATTTCTTCTAACACATTTTACATAATTTCAAAATATGTAATTTTTAAAAATTTAAATAAAATTTGAAAAAACTTGAATTTGAAACATTTGTTTTGAAAACTTTTTTGTTTAAGCATGTTAGTTAAAAGTTTTATGGTAAAAAACACATTTAGTTATAATTTTTTTTGTATAGAATATTTATTTATAAGAGATATGCAACTATGGAAATTGTGTGCTCCTTAAAAAATAAAATTTGCGTTTGACCTTCTAAGTAAAGTGATATGTTTTTCTTAAAAAAGTGACTAATACTTTGATACAAGATTAATGTTTTTAATCCAATGTCATATTTCAAATCTGAAAGAAAACTTTTTATTAACCTTATATATTAATAAATAATTATCTTCCACAAAAATAAATATATTAAATACATGATTCTCATTCTCTTGAAATTTGCAGGTTTGCAGAGTTACTAACTATTAACACCATTTTAATTATCCAATTGTCAAGCTTTGTGAGCAAATTTGCATAAACTATAACTAGAAAAGATGTCTTTTAGCTGAGTTGTATTGAACTTAGCTGGGTGAGATTGATAGTTGAAAAATGCCGGAAATATTTATTAGTTCTAAGATTTTATATAGGTTATAGATTCTTAAATGTTCTTCTCTCAACATTTCTTCCAGAACTTCCCATCACTTAACATGCAAGTTTTCTTGTAGAGCATACCCTTTTTTCCTTTTATTCAATTGTAAAAAAGTGAATAGTGCGAATAATTTGATATAAACTTGTCCAGGAATTTAATGTTGAGGAAATTGATACCAAGATATGTTAAAATTAACAATTTTTACCAGAAAATGAAATTCAACCAACCACTTTTCCAGTTTGACAACGGAAAATATAGCCACAGTAGCAGTCAGCACCAGATAAAGTTGTTTCTCTGCAGATAAAGCCAAAATGGTCTAAATAACGAAGACCCTAAAAATAGAAATGAGCAACAAACTATTCATAGTGATAAAAACTGAGTGAAAAATGTATACTCTTAATCAAGTTTGAAAATACCGATAATGAGGAACATCCAATCAGTGTTTTCAATCAAAATTATCAAGAATTATCTTAAGATTATTAATCTTAATTTAGCAGTAATTATCATGTTTATTAACAATAATCTTAATGATAGCTAGTTTAATAATAATTAGTTTTGAGCATAAACGAAAATATATAACTCTTGTGACCACAAAGAAAGTATATTGAGAAATATTGCTTGATTATAGCCAAAAATAATACATTGAAAAATAATATATACATATATATACACAGTGAAAACCTGTCAAGTTAACCACCTGTCTAAGTTCACTTCTATTACTCAAAATATTTATAACCTGACTGCTTATCTATCTTTAAATACTAATCACTGAAATAAGTCAAATTTTTTCAGAAAATTTTCTGTATTACTGCATTACAATGTGAAATTTATCTGCATTACAACTTCACTAAATTAGTGAAATAGTATTAAAAGCTAACCAATGTTCTGCATTACAGCCTTATTAAATTAGCGAAATAGCATTAAAAGCTAGCCTAAATACCTTTATACATTGAGAATAAGAGGAAATTTTAAGGGCTATTGTAACAAATAGGTTTGCAAAAATAACAAATATGTTCTAGTGTATTGACATTAAAATTCGATTATAGTAAATAACTGGCATGTAATTTAGCCACTCAATTTTTTAAACTAATATTTAATATTGAATTTTTATAACAAATTCTAATTCATTCTGTAAATAATCTCATTTTTTAAGATGTATGGGGTATTTGCTAGGGGTGTAGAATATATCACACAGCTCAAACACAGTTCAGGAGAAATTCAGGCAGCCCTGAAGAAATCTTTGGTCCAATTAAAACAAATACTACAAAATGTTTTATTGTAAAAAAAAAAAATGTGACAAAATTACAGAAATTTTTCCCTCGAAAAAATTACGGAAATAAAATTGAATCAAGTCAATAAAATCCAGGTATTTTTAATAAATATTATGACATGAAAATAAGTGCTGATCTGAGCAATTACTTCTTGGTGAGCTTGATTTGTGCAGATTCCATCTGGTATTTATGTGGACTTATGGCAGTTTCTTTTTTTTTTTCTAGGCAGATATTGCAACAGATTCCTTAATTTTTTTTTAATTCCAATATTTTTCAAACATATTATTATGACACTCGAAATTTGACTCGCAACTTTGATCTTTGACTTTTTGTTGTCGATTCTACAATTTTTAGGATCGATTTTTCTGTATTACTATCATGTATGGCAATACTTTTACTTGCATTTCATTATCTTTTAAATTTATTACTTTTACTTCTTTTCTGTTAATTTTTTTGGGGAAAAATATTTGTAAAGAGAATGTGGACTTTTCTCTGAATTTTTTTAAAAATTTTCCTCTAAAAAATCTTATCATTATCATTATTGCTTATCTTATCATTATCGCTTCAGGAAAAGGGTTAAGACTCCTTTCTGAGCTTCTAATTTTCTCTCAAGTGCCATGGCTCATCTTGAGGGTCCTTTGTTTGAATTTCAGACAAAAAATTTTCTGGGGGTCTTTTTCTTAAGGAATTGTTAAACCACAGAGGAACACTTTCAAATTCAAATGAGCTCACCAGAATACCCATATTTTTTGGTCATTCTGTCACAAGAGTTGCTTGTTCACAACAGTAAAAATTACTTTTAGAGCCACCTAGTCCTTTTTTTGGTAAGTTAAGAATTTTTTTTTTAAATGCCATAACTCATGTAAGTATAAATTATTTAACATAATGTTATCTATAAAAGTTAAATTATCTGATTTTTTTTTTTTTTTTTTTTTTTTTTAATTAAGGAAGTTCTGCTAAAACTGAAGACAATATCACTCTATTTTTAATGGTTAAAGTTATATGCCAAGAAAGAATTTATACCCATGTCTCACAACGGACAATCTTTAATGTCACATTATTTTATTTCTAATGCCTATGTGAGTTCCGTTCTAGTAAAAATAACTTCCACGATACCTATATATTCATTTTGTGTAAAAAAAATTAATTTTTTACCAGTTTTTTTTTTTTTTTTTTTAAAAAAACTCTTGCTTTAATGGGTTAAAGATGTCTAAGCCGCAAAATTACCGTTGTTTTAATATTCTCACTATTTCGTCAAAAGTATCTGTTGGCTAATCTGACTGCCTTGTGTTGAGGGTAAAAACACAAATGTTTTTAAATTATTGTTAGATGAGCCTCAGACTAAGTGAAAATTATTGAAATTTTATTTATGAAAAAGTTTTGTTTGCAATCTATTTGAAAGTCTTAAAATATTTTTAACGGACTAGTGTTTTCAAATTGAATCAATTTCTACAGATTTCAATAAAAATCTCGAAAAATTCAAACGATTAGACAACAAAAATATTATTTTTTTAACAGTTAACTCAGTGCAGTGCTTATTGAACAGTCACCAGTTATACCGAGAGTATAGTTCTAAACAGAGGACGCGATTTTTTTGAAATTTTAATAGATATTTTTTTAAGTAAAAAACATACAGTTTTTCTCCAAGTTTTAATAGATTAACATAATCATAAGGAAAATAAAAATATTGTTCATTAGGAATATGCAGCAATAATAATGTGTTAATTACATTTTCTAAAAAAAATGCCTCCTTTCGTTCGCCACTCCCAGGACTGTCTACGAAATTGATTTCTGATTGCTTCTTTAAATTTTTCCCAAAGTGTTTAGAAATTTAAGAAAATTATGATGTATTGTTAATTGCCAGCATATCACTAAAAGATATATAATTCTACTGGTAATAGTTTTTGCTAAACTAAATAGGGGGATCCCTCCCCTGCTCACAATCACTTTCCAACCTTTTCAGATTGTTTCCCTCACTGTCTCTACCTTGATTTTGCTTAATGCTGCAGCTTTTACTCTCTAATATATTATATATTAATTATATTAGAACTTAGCCATGATGGCTCAGTGGTTAAGGCACTGAACTGCCGTTATGAAGAACTGGGGTTTGTAGTATTAGTAAAATAAAAGCAAGAATTATATAACTGTAAGTAAGAATTATATAACTATAAGTAAGAATTATACAATTGTAAGCAAGAAGTATATTATCTATGCTAACACCTAATATCTTACAAGGATAATGTAAATTTTTCAATTATTTGTATGTAAAATTAACCTTGTTAAATTAAGAAAAAAAATGAAAGTAGACATTTTGTTAATACTTTAAATATAAAAGAAAAAAATTCCTGCCAAAATCATGAGATTCAGCAGCTGCAAAATAATTGTTCCAAAAGTTATTAGAAATTTAAGCATATTTTTTGTTTTCAGTTCATTGGCAAAATAAATCCCAGGTCGTCAAAACCCGGACCTAACAGCTTTTGCAGTAAATAGTTTATTTCAGATATCTTTCACTTGCTTATTGTTCAATACCTCAGTTTATATATTTTATTTTAATAATACTTCATGAAATGGATTAGTTTTCACAATCACTTTTAACTGGAATTTGTCTAAAATGAACTGCTGACACCTAGGAATTCAGAGATTAGAATAATATTAATATTATTATCGATTAATATTAATACACCCTGGCTCACACAGTGCAGGTTTATTCAAGCACTAAGATGGATTCTTTTTTTGCAACTTTTGTCTATTTTTTAACATTATACTTACATATCTTTATCTGGCGTAAAACACAAGTTTATATATGTTTCAAATTCAGAAGTGGAAATGTTTGTAAGAAGTTTATGCTTCCCTAGCAAAATATGCTTAATCTCCAAACTAAATACTAAAACAAGATGCTGCCGCCATCATTAAAGTTTCAAAAAATTTTTACCAAGTGTGTTTTTTTTGTGTCATAAAAACTATTTAATGAAATTTTCTACATTTGCAGAGAAATGTTTTTAAAAAATTCTGGTATCAAAATGTTGATGCAGTCACTAGTTATTAAGTTATTTTATGTCAAAGATCACGTAATTCAGCATCCCATAATTTAGTTTAGTGAAAACTATAAACAGAAGAATTAACATTTTTTTAAAGCTAAGCACTATCTGAAATTGTCTCAGTTTGTTTAAATTTCAAATTAGTTTTGGAATAATTAAATAGTTCATAAAAACTGAATTTTGAATTTTTCAATATAAAAGACAAACTAATCTGAGTTAAATTATAAATTTTTGGCAACCACATTTGACTAAAGATAAAAATAAAAAAAAGAAATATTAAAAAAATAGTAAAAAAAATTTCATAAAAAAAAAACTGACTTTCTAAAATTTTGGTGAGTTTTTATACAATCACAAAAGATAAACAAATAATAAGTATTTATTTTCTCGACAAACCAAAACAAAGTGCTAACTTTTTCAGGATTTATTTTAATTAGGTGACTGTGGTTAATATTTATATAAACTAAGAATGAGAATTTTTCTGCTTCTGCTGAGTCTCCTTTCCCCTCTCGCCTGTAAGTGATGTTGCATGTGTGACGTCATTAAAAGTATTTATTTTTCCTTTCTTTAATATATTCTAAAATTATTATTTTTAACTTTCATAAAATTAACTACAATTTTTAATTTAATAGATTTCAAGGGGTTACCTGTATATGAAATTTTTTTTATTTATTTACTTTTTTTTTTTACTTATTTCTTTAACCAAAAATTATGTCATTGAATTTGTTCAACAAATTTACAAATGAAAGTAAAAACAAAATTTCTAAAAACTTGGTAGTTTTAAAATTAACATAATTTAAAACTCCTTTTTATATACAAACACTGAATTTTTATTTTTGGTTTGGTTTCTGGATATTTTCAGCATTCATATTAAACTGTATGCTTCTTGATGAGGTATACTCAAAGAAGAATCATGATGACTTAAACTATGTTTAATAAACCAACGATAAAACATAAGTATAATAAAATAACATGCTAGGAAAGATAAACAGAAGAATAACAGCAAATAACAATAAGTAAAGTCCTTATATACTCTCTCTGGATCAAGACAGAAGCGCCACTGTTTTGCAACTAAAAACTGTCGTTGTGGATTCATTAGTGAGGACAGGAAGTGACGTAGGCTGACATCTCAACACTTCACTATTTCAATGAATTTTATAACATTTTCCTGTATTTTAAAAATGGATACATTTATATTGAGATTTAATTTCCTTTAAATAAAAAAAACATATTTTTCTTACATTTTTTTAATGAAACTTATTTATTTTCGTTTAAATGTACTTTAAAGTCGTTACTTTCTTCGCTTTGAACTTGTAATTTTTACTCATTACTTTTTAAAATCAAAACTTTTTACTTCTTACTTGCTACTTTTGCTTAAAAAGCTTTTACTTGTTACTTTTTCATAGTATGTATGATTGCTATTGATTTGTACATGGTTTAAAAATGTGGTGATTCAACTGTTTTTTTGGCTATTATTTATTTAAGCAATTTAGCATCATTCTAATTATTTTAATTTTGCAACCCTTTGATATTTTGTATCAGTATTTTAAGCATTCATGTTTACTTTTCCGTTTATCTTTACATTGTTTGCACTTTTATATTAATCATCTGATCAAAAATAAGGGTAACTGGACATCCTAGGACAAAGAGCAACATTGATTAGACATAAGTTGAGAAATACTAATTAAAAAACTTAACTTAATTAGTGTTACACCCTAATATACTTAAAAAATTCCATAATATTTACTAGAATTATACATTAAAATTTATTTGAAAATGCGATTTTTATAACTTAAAGAAAAATTAAACAAAAAGCAAACAAAGCCATTATTATTATATCATTTAGCAGATCTACAATGAGTAAGGGCTAATTTTTAAATTTCTTTTATAAAGTCATTTTATCTTTGATAAGAAATAAATCATTTCTAAGGCAACTCTAGAGAAAGTTAAAGAGAAAAATAACATATCAAGAAATTGATAAACCAATATATGCATGATATGTATGTGTGTATCAGGGGTGCCATATTTTAACGGTGTAGTACAATGCGAACAAATATCCCTCTTGAACATTTTAATAAGTATAATGTATAATATAAATAATATTTGTATCATTAATCTTAAAAATAACACATATCATGAGATTAGTTCAGAATAGTTATAAAATAAGAATAAATTAAAAAATTAATGTGATTTTAAAGATTAAGAAGTAGTTTTAATTTTCCGATAACATTAAGCAATTACTAACAACTCAGATTATTATAGATTCTTTAACATATACAACGCACCATAAACAATATAAGTTCTTAATTTCTCAATAAATTACTACAAAATGTTCTATAAATAAGGATAAAGCATAAAAACTACTATCGAAATATAATTTTATTGCTTCATAAAAAACTTGTTTTTTTCTGTGAAATATATTTAGTTTGGTTATTAGCTTTTTTTAATTTCTTTCCCTTTTAAGGCAATCCTTCCCTTCTAAGGCTTTTTTTTTGTTTCGGCAATCAGTTTTTATTGTAACACTTCCTGTGTCAGCTGCTGTAAGCTCAACACCCAGTGGAGCTATTTTATTTTCGGTGAAGCCTTTCTTTTGCTTTGGCAATCAGTTTTTATTGTAACACTTCCTATGTCAGCTGATGGAAGCTCAACTCCAAAAGGAGCAATTTTATTTTCAGGACACACAACTTTTGATGTTAAGTTATCAGATCTTTGAATGGAGGGATTTTTAGAACTTGATAATTCTCCTCCCTTGGCAGTTAAACGTTGCTGATACCGTTGTCGAGCAAAATTAATATTTTTTCTCATAACATGATTTGGTTGAAAGTCTGTGCTTTTCTCTTGTCGGCTTTTCAAGTAAAATTTTATCAAACTTGACGCTCCATAATTTTCAATATTTAAAGATGACCTATCATCAACAATAATGTCATCCATAATATTAAATGATCCTTCAACTAAAGGTCCTGAGAAAACTGACAATGCAGCTTTTATGAGAATAGTAAGTAACCTGTATTTTGAATCACTATCTTCTCCTTTTATATTGAACACCTCCGTCCACCAGCTATCTATTCTTGATTCTTCAGAAAATTCCACTAAATTCTCATCCATCACATACATTTTTATCTCCTCCAGCAAAAATCCTATATCTTCTTCTTGAATGACATAAGGTAACATTTCTCCCAAATTTAGTAATGCAGTTAAGCAGGAATTATCGTTCCTGAATCTAGAATTTAGAGCCGAAAAATAGAGCAAACAATTATGATGAAATGGAACATTCTTTATCATATACTTACTTGTGACAACATAAGCTTCTCTTAAAGATGTAAAAAATTTATTTACTCACTTGCTCCAATTTTTTGGGGCTTTCTTAATTAGGGCATATGCTTTTGCCCCTACATTTAAAAACTTATTACTTAATAGTCTATCTTCATTTAAATTAAAATCCTTTAAATCACACATTACTTGGCAAATATTCTGGTTTCATAAAAAAAGAAAAAAAATTTCCAATAAAATCAAATAACTCAGTATGTATTAAATGGAGGATTGGTTGATCATGTTAGAAAAACTTTACTAATTTATTAAAGTGAGGTAAGATTCCACAATAAAAATTTTATAAACAGTCAAACTTTTCATTTTGATCAAATAAAAATAATTTCTTTTCTAGATTGATTAGCATCTGATAGTTTTCAATAGATAACTTTTGACTTTCAGAAACACAGTTCCACTTAAATACTAAAGCTAATAGAAAGTTAAATTTCTTAGCTTCTTCCTCTGTAAGAAAACTTGCATAATATATTAATAACACATCTTTTATGCAAACAAGTCCATTACATATTGCAAGCATTTGTAAAAATCTATTTTCAATAGGACGAAGAATTTGCATAATAGTTTTGAAATTTAATAAAAGTTGAAGCTCAGCAAATAAGCATTTAGCTTTTGGCGATTCATTAATGTCATAAAATACATGGAGATTTCTTCGATAAATTTTTCAAAATATCTAAAGATAACCTTGGTAGCATTGTGGAATTCATGAGTTAAATCTCCATCTATTTGTAGCAAATGTATATTTTTATCTCTGATGAGCTTCTCAACTCCATTCTTGGAGCCTCTCATTGTAGCACAATTGTCAAAAAGACAACTAACAATCTTAGAAAAGCTTATATTAAAAATGTCTTCATTAAAAAATTTCATTAAAAATGTCTTCAGGTTGGTACTCACTTATTTTGCTTGGCAAATTTTTGTGCCGTTCTGCAACAGAATCAGCTGGAACATTTCTTGATTCACCACTTACAATTTGACATGTGATCCCGTGGAGCGTTTTGAATTTCTGCAATCATCTTGCTGTAAAGCCACTATCTGTGAGATTCAATTTCATTGCGATTGCTTTAGCTTTTTCCGTGAACCATGGATCACTTACTGGAATATTTGACGCACAACACTGATTGAAAAACTAAATCAAAACTTTTTCCATTTCAGGAAATTTACCCTCTTGCACGCACATTTTCTTTGATGCCGAAGATCCACAGGCTTTAGCATGTTCCTCTATTATTTGACGATCATTAATAATAGTCTTTAAGGTAGAAACTGGAATACCATTATAGCCAAGTCAGCCTTTGACCTTACCGGTGAACCTTTATCGAATTCCTTCAAAACTTAAATTTTCTCTTTCACCGAGATAGACTTACGTTTTCGAGACATGTCTGAAAAAAGATGTGAACAAAACAGTACAAATAGCAAAGAATGAAAAAAAAACTATCTGCAGAGCTAGTGCACTGAAAAGGAAAGAATGTCCTTTACAAGTCGTAACAATAAACCAGGTTGGGGAATATGCTCACCTTCTTCAAAAAGGAATGGCCCTTCTCAGTGCAATCCGTTACATGTTTATTTTTCCACCCCCACAACCCCAAATTGTTGCCACATGCTACATTTACACACACGCTCATTTCTGTGCCATTCTTGTTGGAAAATTCCACCCGTTTTTAGAACACACAAGAAAAAATTAAAATAAACGTGAACAAAATCGGAAAACTGGCGTATAACTAATTCTGTAAACGTTATATTTTTACATTAAAACAAATAGGAATGAATTAGGACCACACTAAAACATCGTATAAATGTAAACGTCTTATAAACGATGCTCCACTGTGTATATATATATATATATATCATACTTGTTATTATGTATATAAATATAATATCATACTTGCGAACAATGAGCAATGTCACTGAATGTTTTATTCAAAAGCATCTGTTTCTTATCTGTTCCAATTAAACAAATTTCCATTCGACCAATTAGAAACAACATTGTTCTGTTGGTTTGTCGAGACTCATTTGGAGAAGGACTAGTATAAGCTCGAGGTCGGTGAACGTCTTCTTTTTCAGATCGATTAAAAACAAAAAGTGGTGTTTGCTTTGTACTAGGAAAATCTCCACTACAAGATCGCACTCGATCTCTCAGTACAACACTAGGATTACTGTCTCTAAGATCATGAATAATGTTTACACAACCTGGAGTATCTAGACTTTGAGTATGAGTGATAAGTGAAGATCCAGGAACATGAAGAGAAGACTTAATGGAAGATAGATCCATACTTTGACTGTTACTCAGTGAGTATTGGTTCAGATTTGGAAATCCCATATCTAACTTACAAATGTCAGTAATTGGCGAGATTAGGAGATCATTATTACCCTAAAAAACATTTAAGTCAATTAAATGATATAAAAAATTCTTAAATTTCATTACTACACATAAAAATAAATACAAGACTGCCAACCGCTATGCTTTTTGTAAAACATTTTATAGAGTAACAGAAGATTAAATTACTGGAACAAAATGGTGTTTTATATATTTTTTATGTTTTATATGAATCATTTAAATTAAGTGGTGGGAAAATAACTTTAAATCAAATATACTAAACTATAAATTATACATTAAAATATAAACTTTATAACCACTAAAAGATATTTTCCCACAAAACACAGATAGTTGGCATCCCTGCAAACATTGTAAGAAAGTGCAATGTTTTAAAAATCATTTATTTATTTGTTTTAAACACAGTAGATCACAACAAAACACACTGAATATCATTTTTATTAAATCTTTGAACATATCTCATTAGTTTAATCAACTACAGCTATTTATCAGTCAATAAAATATTTCACTGCAAGTTAATTTAACAAATTATGTTTATTGAAACCTTAAATACATACTATATTACCCCTATATGTGTTCGTAACTTATTAATAGCCTTTAGAAAAAGATACATTTTATGTAATGAACCTGGAATAAAACAGTGTAAAAATGAGCAATTTATAAGCTGTTCATAAAAATTAAGCACACTGGGAAACAAATTTTTTGTTGCATTTAGACAAGTACTTGATGTTACCTAATTTGCATGCAGGGATTTCAAATCTGAAATTAGTTTTTCACCTAAAGCAACAGATTTTTGTTAAATAATGACACTTTAGTCAACTTTTTGTCAAATGAAAAAGTTTAAAAACATTAGAATATAACAGGGGTCACATAAATATTGAGATAAAATTCTAGGGTTGTTAGAACACATCAAGATTAAAATTGCATAGGAACTTATTTCCATATATATCAGGGATCAGCACATAACATACACATAAGTACCAAGAACAAAAACTATCCACCTATTATTGAAATCAATAAGAGAAAAAAGGGAAATAAAATCATGGAAAACCAGTTTACTTAGGAGGAAGCTGAAAGGTGTGTCCTAAAATCCAGCAAGACACTTGTTGCATTAGATTTAAAAAACTAATTTTATTATTATTTTGATCCTCTTTTTATCATTCAGTTCTCAATTTTGCACAATTTGTTAGAGTGCACAAACTTTTCGGTCTCATTTAATTATTAATTTGTGATGCCTAATGTACATAGTTTTCTGACTTACATTTTTACATTTTCTGCCTAATGTACATTTTTACAAGGATTGTAACATACATACTAAGGGTGTTCATTATGCAACACTTTGTATAAGCTTGTAATTTTAAGAAAATAGAAAAAATTTAAAATAAATTTTAAAATGCTGTAGCATATTTATGAGTATGAAAAGAAAAGAGCATTTAAAGAAGTGCTAATTGCAAAAAAAAAGCCTTACTTCATTACTAAAATTGAAGTCTTCTTCACTGATTTTTTTCTCAACTTCATTTTTGCCAGAACTTTTATTCAACCTGAGAAATAAATTGCTTGTAACCTTTTCAGAATGTTTATTTTTGCAGCTTTTTTCAAGCTCAAAGAGCCGAAATTTTTCTACAGCTTCATCAATAAAATTAGGGTGAGCTCTTTTACCAGATACCTAAAACATGAAGAACAATTTCATTTTAAAAATAAATAAAAGTTGTTTACCAGATTATTTTTTTTATAACTTTAAAAAAAAACTAAAAAATTATAACTCTAAAAACTAATACACAAAATAACACAATATATTTGTTAAAAAAACATAATATTATTTGTGGGCATAAAAAAAAACAATTCTTAAAAGCATGAAGAGTTAAAAAATATACACAGGATTTTAAGTTGTTTAATTATTTGTTTCAATAACATTTAGGCATTCAATATCAAATAAGAATAAAGCGACTTGATGTGATCACGATTGTTCTATATAATACAATTTTGTCCTTAGTAAGATTCTCTTTATGAATTTATTATATTTAAAAAACTTATTTCAATTATTTTTAGGTTCTTAATCACTTGGTTTACATAAAATTGGAGTATTTTAAATTAGTACTTGAAATAATGTAAGCACATAATTAGGCAATCATCCTGAAAAAAATTTAAAAAGTTTAAAAAATAAATAAGAGCAAAAACTGAAAGAAACATGAAATGATCATGGATAACTGTTTAAAATTATTAAAATCTCTTTAAACTATGTTGTGTAGTATTCAAATTTAAACTAAATGCTAAGATTTAATTATTAAAATTTTCATCAAGTGTTAGTTTAGAATTTGATTTGAAATTTATGAATATTTAGTTCATTCAATCCTACATTAAACATTTTGTTTTTAAAATTCAGTAGTATTTTGCAACATTTTCAAATATTATTCAAGACATAAGAAATAATACATGCAATTTTGTTTTTATTATCACAAGTTATTTTTTAAAATGGAAACACAGTAAAATTTTCAAAAAATAAAAATAAAAAGTTATTGCATTTTTTAATAGTTTATTGTTTTAAGAATATTGTACCAAAATATTGAATTGATTTTCGTAAAAATTTAGAAGTTATAGCACAATATGTCATGCACAATGTAGGACAAGCTGTGACATGTATGAACAAGTGTACTTGTGCACTCAGTTGATTAATAGATTATTGTTTAATAATTTGATTAATTGCTCATTCTATCCCAAAAAATGACAACTCAGTTGATTAATTGCTCACACCTATCACAGTAAAAAGCTATTATTTTAACTATTTTATTGAAATAATTTGTTTCAATTATGCAAGAAAAAGAGCTAATGGTACTTTCAATATAAATAGAAAGCTGTAAAATTTTATATATTTATAAAGATTATTGATTACTTTGAACACAATTTATTCGAAACTGTTTCTCTTACTTGCTGTATCTGTGTATCTCTAATTTAATTTTCAAAAGATTTACTTTAAATTTTGACAAAATGTTTACAATTCATATAATTTTTGTTGTACTTAGGGATATTTTAACAGAGTTGACTGATATTGAGTAACCCACAAAAATGTTTCTTAGAAACCAGATAAACGGTTTTATACTTTGGGGTGAGTGTTATCGACAATGTCAACCTTCATCTATGAAAAGGTACCCCAAGATAAAATAGAGTTAACATGGTTTATATACTAGTGAATTGATATTTAATAATTGTAATGATAGATATGACACAATACTTCCTACCAGAATTTTATCAGGGATAGATTTTGATGAATGGATATCACTAGTTGATTCATTGCTATTTTGCAAAAGTCTGGGAGAGCTGTATTAAGTTCACCAGATTTTGAGCACTGGTGGTGAGATCTGTGATAAGTTTACCAGGCTTAGAGCATTAGCCGTGATAGCTGTACTAAGTTCACGGTTGTGTGCATGGTCGCTCTCGTGTTGCTATTAGAAGTAAAGTGTGTGCAGGGTCTCGTTGTGTTCGATAGAGATTGTGTAGCAACAATGTGACAAAGACAATGACGCAGTCACAAATAACAAGTAAACTGTTCAATACAAACCATCCATCAAAATAGACTTGTTCTAATCAAAGTGGCTGCAACTGTCGAGGTAGACGAGTTCATATCACGTCTGGGTCAACATTGTAGTGAAGGTCAATATTAATGAGTGAGTGTTTGTTGATACATCCTCAATAACCAAACGATTAGAAATATAAACTTTTAATAACAAATTCCAAACATAACAGGTTATAAAAATGTAATTAGCTTAGTATGGTAGATCATTCTTGTTGACATCTCAATTACATCATCTAGGAAGAAAGTAGAAGCAGTAGTTTTAATTCTAAGTAAAAGTAGAAGTTAGTATGTGCGATTGTAGCCCTACCTCATAACATATACTAGGAAGGATGAATCTATACAATACTATACAGCTAACTATACTCCTACTTAATTATTGATTACAATTAGCAGAACTTTAGCCATTTTCATATTCCAATTCCTTTATGCTTACTTTATAATATTTTCGTAGTATAGTGATGCAATTTTTTTTTTTTTTTTATATATATAGTTCCACCTTCTGTTCACTAATAAGAATGTGTAATGCATTTCTCTCTCTTAAATCAAAGACCCAACAACTTTCCTTCTACTGAACTTCAAAAATGACCAGCATATCAACATTTCGCTTCAATCATTCTAATTTAAAATGGTAGGAAAACAAAGTTTTTCCTGGTTTCTTGGATACCAAATAAAAGGTTCTGTACTGTATCAACATCATATCAGAATTAAATGTATATCAGACGAAAAAACTATGTATTATTTGCATGCAGAAAGTAAGAACTCTGTTTAGAGTAATAAAATTACTAAAATTAAATAAAACCTAATTAAAATTTATATATTTTAAATATATATATTTGGCAAAATTTTCTTACTTCAGTAGTTATTCAGAAGTTTAAAATCTTAAAATTTAAATTTTGAGAATAATATTGGAAATTCTAAACCAAAATGTTAATATTTATGAGGGTTATTATTAATATATTATATGCAAATTAAAAAATTGAAGGAAAAAAAAGATTTCAAATACACAGTGGAAAGTCGCGTATCGGGAATCGGTGGGACTTTTGGAAGTCCGGATATTAGATTTTTCCGTATAATTAACCCCCAAAGTAAACAAAGCTTACAACGATCTGAATCTAATAAGCAAAAAATATATAAACATCATTTTTGGGGCAATAATGTTTTAGTATTAGAATGATATCTAATCAATCAAAAACAAAATATTAGAAAAAATAATTATTGCTTAAAATATAGAAAACTAAAAAAAAAAATTTTTTTACAGTTATGAAAATATTAATTGCTCTCTCTCCGCCATTTTGAATTAGAATTATTCAAGCAAGAAGGGGAAATTCCCGTCATTCATTAAGGTGGGTAGGTGGAGAAGAAAATTAATTTCCTCCTTATTTGTCATTTAAGTTGAGGGCGGGGCAGTGACTAATTCTTATTTTCTCTCCCATCATTGGCTATCAATCAAGCATAAAGGCGTGGTATGCTTATTGGGTTCTCTTTATTTTTTCTTGTGTGACTGAAAGTGACTCCCCCTCCATGTTAATGCTTGCTGTGTTTACCCTTTTTCACAGTATTTCTTCTTTCCCTGACACTCTAATAAAACGGTTCCAGGAAATGCCTCTTTCACTAGCCAGCTGCATAGGAAAGAAGGGGAGGAGAGGACTCAGTTGCACTCTTTGGAAAACAAATCTCCCCCTATTCCATCACTTAGGGTCACTCACTGGTCTTGGGAGGTCTTTTCTTCTCCTTTCTGTTGATTTATGGGTTCAATGCATGAATCACTAGAAGCTAGAAAAGGAAAAAACATGTCCAAACACCTTTTTTTGGGGGGGGGCAATTCCATGAAAGTGTCAAGTTTTAAGTAAAAAAAATTTTTTATGAATTGCATATTTTGATTTCAAAAATAGTCAAAGTTTATATATTCTTGTTTTATTTTTGATAATTTTAAGTTTTTTGAATCTGCCAGCATTCTAAAGTAATCACATAGCTGACAGGTGAATTGTTCACATTTGAGCTGAAATTGTTTTCTTGAAAAACACTTGTAAAATAAAAGAAATGCATCTTTCTTTTGCAATATTTTGATAAAATTATGCATATAGTGCAATATTAAAGCATTTAAAACGTAGTCTTTAAGTTAATTTAAGTTTCATACATAAAATAAAAGTAACTTTTTTTGTGTCATTCCGTCACATGTTTTAGTACTAATTTTTAAATAAAAACTGAATTTTAAAATGAAAATGTATATATTTTGGAATATAAAGCAGATGTGGCATAACAATCAATGAGAGATTATAAAATTTTATGCACGTGATTATTAACTTCCAATAATTAGTGTGACGGAATGACAAATCTTCTGTGATAGAATGACAAAACGAGTCCTTGAAAAGCTTATTCAAAAATTAAAGAACTATTTCTTTTTCAATTAACCTAATGGCTAAAACAGCTGTTGAAAGACAGGTAGAATGCTGAAAAGGAATAAGATCCCCATGATATGATGAAAGAAAAAAAAAAGAGAAAGGAAGGCAGAGGCGAAAACCTACTCGACAAAAGCTGAACTTAAAAAAATTTAGATGTGTAAACGCTGTTGTGCAGAGATTGTATAACCAAAGATAAAATCAAATTCTACCAACATCTTCACATACAAATAATTTAAATTTCCCATACAAATGCAGACAGAGTCTTGGTAAAGCTGTGAAAAAAGTTGTGCACTCATTTCCAAAATCACCAATAAAGAAAAGAAAAAATTCAATCTTTACGTGAGAAGTATTTAACATCAGACTCAAAAGAAAATAATTTAAGAGAAAAATACTGTCAATGAGCTGTTTATTTTGGTTAAAAAAATTTACTGTCAAAATGATATTAGTTACATGCCCTTAGGTATGAGGGATCCAGTCATACAAACTCCAACAGAGTAACGAAGAGTGCAAAAGCAATACATGCTTATGGTACTAAAAGAGGCTTTTCATTTGTTTAAAGAAGCATATACTGATATAAAGTGCATCTTATCTCATTTTTGTTCTTATTTTCATTTTTGGTGAGTGTATTTCATAAATACCTCACAACACATGCACTTGTAAATACCACTTAAATGTGATTTTGTTCTAAAAAGCCAAACAAGACGTTGGCTGCTTAAAAACGACACCTAATATGCAAAAAAATTTTATGATTTCATAAAGTCAAAGCAACAAATCATTGAAGTTTTGTTTTTGTTCAGCTGGTCACTTGTTACAGCAGCATTTCCAAGGACAAGAGACGTGCACTAGATTCATGTCGATGAGATCAAAATTATGAGTTATCGTCAAGAGTCTAAATTATGAGCTTATAAGTTATAATCGAAATTAGAATGTTTTTAACCATAACAAAAATTAAGTGTATGATTTGAAAGAAAGACTTTTTTGAAGAGGAAATGGAAAACATGACAGAGGAGTATGCTCTTTAATCATTGTCCCATATTGCGGAAAAAAGAAGGAATATGTGGCGCAAATTACTTTGATAGCCAAAGACGATTTAGATGTTATTAAGTTCAAAGATCGACGAAAATTAATTTCTGTATATATTTTATGAGAAAAAAGATAGATGTGTCATTGGAAAGTTAGATATAAAACATCTTAAGAGACAACGTAATTTTCAAATTTTTGAAATTTTTACTAATTCTGTTTATTGGTTATATACGTATTAATCCTGCTTATCTGTTGCATTCTGTTTATCCCTTACAAATTATTAAAACACTTTTTAAATGAAGATTTTTTTCTATTAAACTTTTTGTCATTCCGTCCCGGTCATTCAGTCACAGCACATTTATGTTAATAACTGCTAGCCAACCAGGAGTTAATTTTCCAAATTCACATTTTAGATTGCTTACACATTATACTAAAAGTAAAAAATAGTTCAGAAAAGTAATAGCTGCAAAATTCACAGAAACTAGCACCTCTAAGCAGCCTGTCAAAAGCTTGGTTGCCAAAATGTCATTCCGTCACACAAATAAAAAGTTCATAAAATTAAAAATAAAAAAAATAGAAAATCCTTTTTTTTTAGTTTATGAATCGCATTAAGCCAATATTAATGATTTGCATGAGAAAAAACTATGTTTATTTGAAATTAGATGCATCGAAGGTTCGATTACTTATTATTTTGCAAGTTGAAATGTCATTCCGTCACACATGGAATTGCCCTTTTCTCTATTAAAGAGAGGGGAAGATGAAGAAATGTTTGTTTATTTTGATTGTTAAAAAGGGTCCGGGAAATCGACCCTTCCGGGAAAGGGACGCCCGGATATGGGACGTCACACTGTAATTGAAATGTTCAATTGAATGATTTTTTTTTTTTTTTTTTGTAAATAAAGTATAAGTATTGATAATGTAAGTAAAGCTAATTTGTGTTATAAATATTTGTATTTTGTAAAACTATTAAGAAAAATATATTTTTGGAAATTTCAAATTATTCATAAATCAAAATAACTATTTTTTAACTTAAAATTATGTCAAAATTGAACTTATACAAATCAATAATATTATATTTTACGAAGAAGAAAAAACTAATGTTCATAACATATAGATTTTATAATGCTTTTTCCCATAATAGTAAGTATAGTAAATAAATATCCAGAGCATTTACCCTGAATTATAAAAACCCAGGTATTTCAAATTTATACACTAAAAAATTTTTGTCAACTATATTATAACTTTTATTATAACTTTGTAATTGATGAAAACCAAATAACAAAGTTCATAATAAGGTGAAGTTGTTATATCAAAAACACTGTAAATATTCACTCACAAATAAGAAGACACTAAACCTACTTTGACTAAACAATACTTTAATAACAGTTAAGAAACTAGCAGATAAATCAATAGTAAAATAACTTTTTTGCCATAGATTTTAAAATGTATAAACGTAAAGTTGCCTATTTCTGCATGTGAGTGCATTATGCACATTTGCTTATCATTGAAAAGAGAACTATACTTCACCAACTTTCCGACTATAGATCAAGACATCCCAAAATAAGAATCTAGAGTAATATGTCGTTTCTTCCTTTTCCGAAAGTAATTTAAGATGTTTCACATTTTATTTGTGGTAACATTAAAAGAAATAGTGGTTTAAATAATTTCTTAGAAACTTCTAAATCAAATATACAAAAATATTTGAAACTTATTTTTGAAGAAATTTTAAAAACAAAAACATTAAACATAATTTTGGTAGCTACTTTAAAATGAATGATTTAGTGTTCTAATGGGCATTTGTTGTACTTACAATAACAAATGGGGCTTTATTTGGAAGAGTTGCTGTGATGTGGGATCCTACATAGATATTTACATCAAAATATATGTGTGAGTATAAAATATGTATACTTATAAGTACAATATAAGTATTAATATATGCATATTATAAGTTTGTATTTAAATATATTACCTTGAAAATTTCAGGCTGAAACATACATAAAGTTCTCATATATTTAAAAAAATATACATGTTACTTTAATATTTAATGAATTCTTAATCAATTACTGCTTTTTTGCCATAATATAACTTTTTTTCCAAAGCGTTTCCAAATGATTTGGTCTGAATGGACATGGCATTTTCCATAAGGTTACAGCACAATATGATAATTTAATACACTAAGTAGTACAATGCTTAGACCTATATTCATTATAAAATATGTTTTCAAGAGCAATAGATATATTTCACTGAAGAAAAAAAAAGATGGGAAAGAAAATAACTTACTTTGATTCTTCCAACATATAACACCTCATACTGACGAGAATTACAAACAACTCTATCCAAAGTGACACCACTAGCAGTTTTCATATCTTGAGCAGACAAATTATTGTGACTTGACAACTCTTTACTAACTTCCCTTACAGTTTTAAAAAGTTCAAGTACCTTTAAAAAAAAAATTATTTTGCAATTATATAAAAGTTATCAATATTTAATAACATGATTACCATAGCATACAGACTTTTAGACTGAGTTCTCATAATGAGGTTTAACTTTAAACTTGGTCTAAACAGCAAAGTTAAACAGAGCTGCATTGCAGAAATAAAGTTAAAGGAAAAATCCAATTCTAAAGATCTAGTTCAGCCTGATTAAAGTTAAATCTACTCAGGGGTAGGTTAAAATCAGAAAGAAAAAAGAAAGAAAAAAAAGACTACTCTTAACTTACTCCTTCCATTTTGATATCTTGAAATCAAAATAACTATTTTTAAACTTAAAATTATGTCGAAATTGAACTTGTACAATAGTCAATAATATTATATTTTACAAAGAAAAAAAAACTAGTGCTCATAACGTATAGATTCCTTAAGCTTTTTCCCACAATAGTTTTTAAGGGAGTTATTGTTTTAGGGAGTACATATATCAACATCATTGGTCTATGTCAGGGGTCCCCAACCATATGCCTGTGGGCACCATGGCGCCTATCGATTGGATTAGGTGCGTCTGCTGCTTGTGCCAATCGATAAAATATTTCAGTTGTTCATTTTCCTTTAAAATACTACAATTTGAGGAGTCTACAGACATCGCAGACACAGCACAATTAGCAGTTACGGTGAGAATGGTATTTATTGATTTTACAGCAAAAGAAGAGCTACTAAAAATATTGCCCATGAAAGGAAGGACAACAGGTGAGGATATTTATAAAGAAATTTTAACATATGCAAGTTTGACAAATATGCCTCTCCAGAAACTATCTGTGATAATCACTGATGGGGCACCAAGCAATGGTGGGAAACGTGAATTGTTTTATTGCTCTCTGTATAAGAGATGGGTCATTTCCAGATTTTACGTCATATCACTACATTATCCACCAGGAAGTTTTGCCCCATCATCAGAGCTGTTTTTATGTTTATAGGGGCCTTGAGCCTGTCATTATCTGGGGGCCCTTTATGAACAAATTTAGAGAAAAAAATTTAATTTTGAATAATTTTTAAAAATTATTTTATTTTAAGAGTGAAAAACATATAAATTAATTATAAGAGCTTATATACTTTATTTTTATCGAAAATTTAAGGTAACAAATTTAAGGTTTCCCCATTAGAATATCGATTTTCGGGCTATTGTCGATGAATCCGTACATCCAAGCAATCATTCTCAAAATATGCGAGACTTTTAAAATCTTCTGCTGTGCCATTTAACTTCTAAATCATTCACAAACTAAAATCGAGGTTACCCTTTGTTTTTCTTTTAAAATTGCCTCCTCTTCCACATTGAATTCATTTACTGGAATATCTTCTTCATGTTACTTCAACCATGATGGTTCCTTAAGCCACTTAGATTTTAAAACTTTAGCAGAATTAATTAACTAATTCTGATTAAATTTTTATTAGCTTCTTCTTTTGTGAGATGGGCGGGTATTTGAATGAATTTTTAAATGATTTAGAATTGTAGAATCATTTTCTTAAATAAGAATACCTTTTATTTAAAAATGCACCTTTAAATGTTCATTTTCTCATAATTTTCAGTATAAAATATTAGAAAAAAGTTCATGTTGTTCATCAGTTAATAATTTTTTTTCTTTTTACTTTTTATTCAGGGAAAGTTAGACTAGCGTCTTTTCTTTTAACTTGGCTTAAATTATTTTACAAAAGTTTCAAATTTTTCTATTATTTTAATAAGAATTACTTTTTGAAGTATACACATAAAATAGTAGACAAGGTAATTTAAAAATTGTTGAGGATCAAATACAGTTATTACATAACATTACATATTTTGATAAATTAATTTTTTAATATTTAATAATATTTGATAATACCGTTAAAGGTGGTAAATGATTTTTTCAAAACTAAAAAGTGTTCTTTTCTGTAAGGTAGCCCCCTGCCTTTCTTTTTTTTTTTTTTTTCTTTCTAGGGAGTAATGCAGATAGGGATGTAAACGCAAAAAAAAATATTTACTAGTATTAAAATAATTGAGCCCAGTTCAGTATGCCCTTCTGTTAAAACTATAATGTTAATAAATTTGAGAGTGAGTGCGTGTGAGATAGTGATATTATATTAGTTTCATACAATTTCAATGTCGAGGCATGGATGTTTCTTTCTCTCTGTGTGTTCTATGTCCTTTCTCCTTTGTGTGTGAATGTGACCCGCCCCATAAACGGGTTTGTGGTTAAGTGAATGGTGTGGCAGAAGGCGAATTCCTGGCCATATATGGCGCCACTGAAAAACAGGAACAATCGCACCCCCTCTGTCTAAAAGCAGGCATACGACAAAAAAAAATATAATACAATTTCAATATTTAGTACAAATATATTTTGTAAAGTTAATTTTTTCTCTGTGAGATTATAATATGAAGAGTGATTTTAAATAAAATCCCTTTAACTCTAATTGCATAAATCTAGATTGAAATAAATATTTACTTCATAATAATATTAATATTTTTTGAAGATTTTGTGAAAATTTTAAGAGTCAATCAAAATCTCAGTTAAGTCCAGAGCCTGAGTCAAATCTTTCTATTCCGGGGACCATTTCCATATCTGTATCTACGAGAAAAAGAACTGGGTAGTACTATGTGAAAAGCTTTTTTAAAACAAATCGCAGAAAGGGATAGTGTGTCTACTACTAAAATGAGGAACCTGCATGCTTTGGGGAATCGCAAAATGTTGATTATTTTAAATAGTCTATATCTAAAAACTCCCTAAAATCAATTCAGAATTTAAAAAACTGACCCGAATATTAAAAAAACCTAACTTAAAATTAGCCCAAAACGAAGCTAATATCACGTGACACGAAATGAGGCGGGGTTTGCTTATGACGTCAAAGTATAGTAACTCAGCGGACGGGAGGAGTTAAACCAAAGCTTCCTATCTAGAAATATGTTACAAAGGCTTTTTAATTTGAACAGCATTTTTTAAAAATTGTTTTTCTTTCATGCTTATATTATATATATATAGTTTAAATATATATGTAGTGTATATCAGTTGCATCCTCCCCCTTGAGAAAATTTTTGTGAGCACCTTTCAGCATAATGAAATAAAATTGAGGAATGAAAAAATAAATGTCGAAACTGCTTTTTTTTCAACAACTTTTGAAATAAATTCATTTTTATCATGGTTCATACAGAAATGTTTAAAAAAAATTCAAGGACTTTTCAAGAGAAAATATTACATTTTTAAGGATAGATTCGAAAATATTTCAACTGGTTCAAAATCTGAAATAGGAAAATTATGATCTACCTTCAGTTTAGTATATAACTGTCTATAATTATGAAAAGCTTTTTAAAACATATGTTTGCTCTCAAAATCTCAAAAAAATATTTTAATAATAAAATGGAAAATATGCTGTAAATATGAAGTACATGCAAACGCTGTGATATAAATGTAGTAAAAAACTGTGTATAAAACACTGCAAATCTTCGAGGAGGGTAGCTTTTTTTCCGAAATACATTCTAAATGCTTTTAACATATAATGCAATTTGTAACATATGAAGTTAAATTTGGTACTTTTAAACATTAATCTTTAGTGTGTGTTAAATAAAAAAAAGGTGGTGAGAAATTCAAATTGCTTAATAATTCATTTCATAACAATTATAAGAGATCTAATAAACACATTTTATAACAAATTACTTTGGAATAAAAATTCTTATGCTATTCCAGATATATTTTTAAAGACAGTATTAATAAAGATTAACTGATAAAAATATTAATTGAATATTTAGAAATTTTAACTATAGTTCACAAACATTATTAAATAATATTAAAAAATAATAGAAAGGAAGAGTTTTTTTTCTAAATCTACTTAAGCACTATTTTTCATTACATAACACTGAAAATAAGAGAAATGCTATACTGTTTAAACCTTTTATTCATTGTTTTATAAAAAATGCACCGAATCAATAAAAAAAATGAACAAATTTATATAGGTATCATATATTTTCCTTAGATTTAGCTAATTGTTTATCAATATCTAATACTTCTGCCTTTTTATCATTGGCAGTTTTCCTTAAGCTATTAGATTTAGAAATATATGTGAAATCACATTTATCCTCGGCTTTTAAAGCAAATGTATCTGCACTTTCAATGAAAGATTGAATTTCTATCTCCAGTCTTTTCTTTTTTACTTGAAGAGCTGCAATATTTGAACCCTCTTCGTCAAGGAGTTTTCTTTTATCAGCATCAGCTTTTGAAATTCATCTAAATACAAGGAATATTTCATTCTTGCACTCGAAACATATTTAAAGTAGTTCATTTGTAATTTTTAAATTGGTGACACCACCTATATTTGAGATATACTGACACATGAGTCGTTGTGATACATAAGACATCTTCATATTTTCAACTTCAATGTTTTTGTTGACGCTAAAACCACGCTCAACGGAAGCTTGCCTGTGACTCAAAATTAAAAGCTTCTCAACAACCTTCCACAACTGTGAAAATTTCTCATTACGCATTGTTCTGTGAAAGAACGAATCAATTCTAGAATTTTTAACGTCAAACTCGACGAATTCTGAGAGCTGTGCTTTTACCACTGACGATAAATAATCGTCATACTTCAAAATTATAGTTTCACAAACTTTTTCTTTAACTTGATCATTATCAACCAACAGTCTCAATAAAGTTTTAAATTTAAGAAGAGAGGAACTATCTTTATTCATTGAAGTCGGATCAAAACAAGACAGATTTCTGACTAAACTTAACTGAATTGGAGATTTTTCTTTAACATACTTAGCGACAGTCAACAAAAATAATTTGGCCTGCTGTCTTAGAGTTATAGCCTGACTATCGGTAATGCTTTTAGATTTTATCAATGACTTTAGCTTTTGTTCACCACAAAAACCTAAATCTATTTTCTCTAGTGGCAAGCGATTCTTGACATCATTTATATCTAGTTTCACTATTTTATTCAAAGATTTTTCACGTGATAAAACGTCTGACTTTACAAATTTTTGAAGTAATGTATGTAACACATCACCTACGTGTTTAGCCATGAAAAAGATCATAGGTTTTTACATTTGGTAATAGAGTTAAAAAGAATGCAATATCTTAGAAATAGACAAAAATATTTTTAACTTCACTGTTAGAAGATTGTCCTCAACATTATTCTGCACAGTCAGGAAAGATTTACACTGTGGAGCATTTACCTGTTTCTTTTTTAACAGCAGAAATATACTTAGCAAGATCAGGCAAAATTTCCAGCAAGCCAACAATGTTTTACAAACTTTTTTGGAGAAACACTACTTTTAGTTATATTCACATAATCTTCCTGTCGGGCAGGAGAATCTTTAAATAAAAAATATGCACTTGTACAAAATTCTTCAATGTCCCAATGACTGGCCTTAGAACCTATTTTTAAAGAATTGTGTATGGTATGTAGAGGACAAGTTCCCACATTTAACAGCTGCTGCTTAAAACTCGCAAACATTTCTTCTTGTAGTATATTGAAAAATTTCAAATTAACAAATTGACCATCCATAGATACTTGAATAACTTTCGCCAATGATAATGATGTAATAGCATCATGAAAAGCTGGCAGTAGATCTTCTGATTTCCCGTGGTATTGAAAAAGTAATGATGTGAGAAGTATTATAGTATTGATGTGAGTATTGATGTAAGTAAAAGTATTGATGTGAGAAACAAAGTCTTCACTATATCATGTTCCCAGTATCTTATATGAATATCCATTTGTTTGTTTTTTTGGCGCATCTTGTTTAAACTTTCATCAAACAATAGAACATAATTGTTTTTGCTGTTCACTATTCTTAAAAGGCTATCTTTCAAATAACATGAAATCCCAAACACTGAGAGATATGCAGTTTCTTTCCCCCGCATGTAAATTTAGCAGCAATACTGCTATCAGGAAACATTATTTGAAATATTTTTTAAATATTTTCATTTGATTTGTATGACAAATGGCATGAAATAGTCTTAAATGCCCACAAAATTTCTGCATCTAGAACATCGTTTCTTGAAACAAGCTTATTTAAATTGTAAGATGTGGAAGCAATGCATGAAGTAGATGAAGAAAGAACAGATGGAGAAGTATAAGCAACATATGGAGTCGATGTATAGAAGTTTTGGTTCCTTTTTTTTTCTAAATAGCAATCAAATTTGCTTGATTTTTTTTATTTTTAACACATCACAGTGTTTTTTTTTTTTTACTTCATATGACTTTTTTGAGCTGATTTCCCCATTTTCGAAATGCTGAATGATTTTCCACATAAATTGCATTTTGCTTTATTTTTGTCAACACATGGACGAATCCAGTCTTCATAGACTGAATTACTAAGTCATTTATTATTAAACACACATTTACCAGACATTTTACTCTAATTATCACACAGAAATGACTGAAAAAAATTCTCCAGTAATAAAACTCAAATACAACATGTGATTCAATTTCGATTGATTTATTTTTGCTTAGAATGAGATGGATATTATGATTGTATGCTAAAGCAGAAAACTCAGCCTATCATATTTTTTCATTACAGTGTCACGTCATTATTAACTGAATTCGTTTTTGCTAGTTAGAAAATTAAATAACTACCAAAAATATTTTCTTATATAGTAAATTTAAATAGAAAATATATAATATAGAAAAACTATTAAAATATGGTAAAACTACTAAAAAATTTTCAAGGACTTTTCAAGACAATTTAAAAATTTTCAAGGTTTTCAAGGCCTTGAAAATAAGAAAAAAAATTTAAGGACTTTTCAAGTACTTTTCAAGGTTGTACGAACCCTGTTTATTTATTTATACTGATTCATTTTTATTTATATTTGTCCATATATAAAAGTCTGAACTGTTTTGAAAGTTTTTATTTAATGAGTTGATCCCAATTAGAGGGAATGGAATGAATGGTATATGACCTGGAATTTAGCCAAATTTTTTTAAAACATTCTTTTTTATTATTAACTTCTAAAATATTTTCTTGATTTTTTTTTTTCGAATGTAAATAATGCTAAACCCCTATCATTTTTTTTTTTTTTAACGTTGATAATTTTTCTTTTAAATAAAATTATTTTTTAGCTTTAAAAAAAAGAACCTGTACACAACTGTTCTCTAAGAATAAAATCCTTTCATTTTAAAGAATAAAAAAAAAGAAAGAAAGAAAGAAAGTGATCTGAACAGCATTTCATAAACATTTCAATTCAGTATAATGAATTATTCATTCAGAGAAGCTTATCAATCAGAAAAACAATCTTATAGAATTAAATTATAATTAAGTTACTGTAAAATGGTCTTAGCAACAATATAATGCAGTAGTTGCAGACAATTTGAGAGTATTTTTTTCATCGTGTTTGATGGCTTTGTATCAAATTTGTCTTTTTTCTCCTTTTAGTACACTAAAAAATAATTTATTTGGTTTGTTTAACGTAGAGCTATTGCACATGGTACAATGCAACACTTGGTAGTTTTTTCTTGGAGCCATTTTTCAAAATTTACACTCGGTGCGGCATATGCTTTCACTGTTTCACAACATGATGGGAGTCGTGGTTGTACTATACTGTGACGTCATCAGAGCAGATGAGAAACCTAGCAGCGATTTAGGGGGCGGGACTAATCAAGCAATTTTAACTATTAATAACAAAATAACTAGTTAACACACCGGTCTGAAATTGGTGTCTATCTTTATAAAATGGCATGATGTTTCATTTTAAAACATAAAAAAAAGCATGCAGGTTCCTCATTATTAAATACCAATTCACTAGTATTTAAAACATGTTGACTCGTGATTATCTTAGGATACCTTTTGATAGATGAAGGTAGAAGGTCAATAATTACGTTATCCACATTGGTGACCTTCGGACGTGATATTCCCACACCTACCTCGACAGTAACGCCCACTTTAATTGTAACACACAATTTCGATGGATGGTCCACATTTAACAGTTGACCTGATATTTGTGACTCCTCGCGCTGTTGCTTTTCAGAGTCAATCACACTTTACAGCTAATAGCAAGACAAGAGCAACCATGCACACAAACGTTATCGTAATATCGCTCTCACAATCAGCATTCAAAAATCCGGTGAATTTAATACAGCTCTCTGGATTTGCTGTTATCGTGGTAAAAGTGGTATGGTATCCATCATTGAATTCTATCACAAATAAAA
Source organism: Parasteatoda lunata (assembly GCA_949128135.1). NCBI lineage: Eukaryota > Metazoa > Arthropoda > Arachnida > Araneae > Theridiidae > Parasteatoda > Parasteatoda lunata. The sequence goes on along the minus strand of OX421980.1, from coordinate 10,400,788 downwards.
CTTTGGTGAGGGAGTACTGTAGCGTGTCTACCACCACAATTATTAAATACCAATTCACTAGAAGAACTGGGCTATAAATCGATGTATCGCGAAATATCGATTTAACAAATTCCAGCTTTTTATCTAAATTTCCCTGACTTTTCCAGTATAAAAAAATTCCCCGGTAATTCCAGGTTTTCAAGGTGGGTGGCCACCCTGTTTTAGCACTTCTGCTTGTTTTTTTTTTGTTGTTTTTTTTAAAATTATATTCAGACAAGTAAATTTTGTCATTTTTTCAATACTTTTAATTCTAAGAATTGAGATTTTTTTTTAATTTTTGCTGTTTTCATTACAAAGCAGCATTTTAACTGAACGTCTCATACCATTAATTTATTATCACTTTTTCCCTGTAGTGCAATATAAAAAACCAGTAACATAGAAAACTGTGATTTTCAGTGTTAAAGTTTTGTTTCAGAAACTAAGAACAATTTGTTTTTTCTGTTTTCTTTTTAATTAACTTTTCCTTTTAAAGGCATTTTATGACGCTGCATATTTTTTTGAAAGCTAATGAACGCTACTTATTTACGATACTTTTAAATGAAAGCTACTTATAAACTTTATTTTATAACAATTTTTTTTCTTCTAAAAATATGGCAATATGAAACAATTAAATTGAAATTTCCTGCTATTCAGTTTTTCAATTAAAAAATTAAGAACGTTTTTTGTTTCTATCTTTTTCTCTCCTTTTAAAAAAAAAATGTTTTCTATAAACATTTTTATTATAACACAGCAATTTTCATGAGCTTTTCTGGTAATTGGAAAACTGAGATGCTCCTTTAAAATTTTCTTTCGAAAATTAAGATCGATTTTCATTTTCAATGTTTCGCTTTTGCATATAATCTTTAGTTTTTATAATAGCACAGCATTTTTAAAAGCGTTTCCGATAGGTCTTATTTTTCAGCATTGATTTGTGAATACGTTTTTTCAGAAAATATTATTCTTAGCATTGAAATTTTGGTTTCAGTGTTGCTTTGCTGCTAAAATATATTGTTAATTGTCCCCAAACCTAAGGTATTTTTTTTTTTGTGCCAAATATTCGATTTTCGACCAAATCACAATTCACTACCACATTTGACCAAATCATATTCGTTGCCGAAAAACAAAGGAAAAATAACTAGGATCTATCTATGACAAAACTGTACCGAAACACAGTATCAAAAAGTGATTATTTAAATGCGTGATTAGAAATTCGTGCCGTAGTTAAATAACGGGATCATCAAAATCATGTGGAAAAATATAGCAATAAATGAAAAAAAATTACCTCAATCTATGCTGAACTCAGCACAAATAAAGCATGTCAAATGCGCGATTTTTAAATTCGCATGACGTAATAAAATTAGCAGAATTTTTTTTAGTTTGTGGGAATGCATAGCAATAACTGCCAAAAAAAATAGTTGAAAGGAAAGAATTGCAAAAAAAAATTTTTAAAAATCACATAGATTTACGATGAAATAGTCACAAGTAAATTGCACCAAAAAGTAATTATTTAAATGGGCGATCTGAAACTCGCTTGTTGCAATAATAACAGGGTGGCCACTCAAATCAGATTTCAAATTTCCCTGATTTTTCCAGACAAAAATCTTAAAATTTCCAGGTTTTTGTTTCTTTTTTCTTATAAAGTGTAGGATGTGTGCAAGAAAAGTGTCTATATTATAAAATATTTTATTCAAAATGTTATTTTTTAACATATCTTAAAAAAAAATTTATTTTGACAATTAGGCAAGATTTTTTATTTAATTTTTAATGTTTCGGTACAAAATTTTGAATCAAAAACCATATATTGACCAACAAAAGAGTAAAATTAAATATTAATATATAGTTAGTTCTTAAAAAAAAACTTTCCTTTTTTAATTAAAAATATGTTATAAAAGGTTAAAATTAAGTAGAAAAAATTAGCATTAATGCAACAATTGTAACAACTTGTCGACAAACATTACTGTTAGCAATTGTAAAAAAATGTGTGATTGGTTGGTTTGCTGAGAAAAAATAATTCACTGATTTCTTTGAATGGGAGTAGAAAAGCTTTCAGAAAAAGAGTGCAATATAAAATATATTATTAAATTATAACCAACTAATTTTTGTAAAATTTTATAAAGTTAAAAATACAAAAACATTTTGTCAAAATAGAAAAAAATTACCACCAAAGCATCGGAACAAACTTGAGCTATAAATGGATTCAGCCAAAGGACAGAATTTAAAAACAGAAGCTAATATCCTAATCCCTTCTTTCATCTACACCCGAATCTTTTCTAAATTGCACAAACCCATAGAGGTCAAAGGTTTCTACATTCGTTTAGCAACCATGCGAGAATTTTATGTGGCATTCTAGTTTAACAGAGCTGTAATGAAGCAAATTTTGATGCAAGCAAAGTATTGTTAAGTTGATAATATTTCAACTGTTTGGGGATACATTTCCGTCTAAAAAAAGTGGGTATAATGGATGAAATAATTTAAATTAAGAAAATTAGTAAATAATTTAAATTAGAGAAATTAAAAAAATTATTAAAGAAAAAATTTCTAGCTTTTCTTTAAAAATTCCCTGATTTTTCCAGGTTTTTATCCAAATTTCCCTGATTTTTCCAGTATAGAAAATTACAGGTTTTCCAGGTGTATGGCCACCCTGAATAATTCGGAATCTCAGATATCACCTTGAAAAGCAGAAATAACTGTGTAAAAAAGCCATTTATATTTACGATAAAGAGAAGATGCTTAAAGAAAGCGCGATATATATAATCATATCGAAAAGTGAGATTAAAAATTTCTGACATTTTTTTTTATTGTGTTTAGAAGCTCTTGTGGGTCGCACTTGAGTAGTCGGCGGGCCGCAAGTTGTGCACCCCTAAAATAAAAGCATTTTTTACAATTAACATTATTTTTTGTAATAGATTTATCTCTTTTTATTTATTTTTGATTGAATTAATGATGTCTGATAATTTTCAAACAAATTTTAAATTGCGATATATTGCTATATAAAGATGTCTAACAGGCAATATATCAGAATTCAAAATTTCTTACATCGTCCAAGCCTATTCACTAGTACATAAGAAATGCAAGCTCAATACTATCTTGGGATACCTTTTGATAGATGAAGGGTTTACATTGTCGGAAACTCTTTTTGCACAAAGAAAAATTCAAAGGATATAACTTATAGCTTTTGTTAAAAGCTTTTTTTTTTAAATACATGAGAGAAGACTTCCGTATTGTGATCAGTAGCAGAATAATTGCCAAGTCTTAGTAAATTCTGGACAGCTGCTAGTGAGAAACTTAAAAAAAAAAAAATCACACTGGAGGCCAACTCCAAGGGTTAACCTGTAGCCAACACTGTGCAAACCTCTTCATATGTTTGTTTTAAAAAATTGTAAGTCTAAAATCCATTTGTCCTCTTGGCAGTAGTAATTGGCGCAATGGATCCCGATATGTAAATTTCTCAAACATTTAATACAAGCATTAAACACTTTATAAAACAACTTTTGTTAAGTACAAAAATCTCTTTGCACCATATTGATTTTAATTAGTGTGAACGGGTAGCGAAATGTAAATATCTCCCCATTAGACTCTCCAGCTCTGGTTTTTGTACATCATAAATATTATATTACTTGTTGCACATTGATATAGTACAAGAAATAAGAAAAATAGATAAAATACATTACTGAATTTTCATTGGGAGCTTGAAAGACATGATATGCTGATGGTCCACCAGCCACTTCTTTGGTCATATAAGTAAAACAAGAAGAATGAAGAGTAGACTGAGAAAACTTAGAAACTGATTGTAATTTATGTTCAAATACAATATGTTCATCCTCACATCTAACAGCTTTTAAAGATAGTTGTGTAATTTCAATGAATATTTCTTCTGCATTACCTAGCCCATGCCTTTTAATTTCAGCAATTAGCCACGGTAACATTGGTTGAGTATATCTTCTGTCCAGTACTGCATAGCCTAAATATGCAACTTTAAAAGTTCTTTGGAAAACAACGTGGTTTTCGTTTTCATTTAATGTATTCAAATCATGATTTATTAAAAGATGACAAGAGTTCACTAATAAAGTTGGACATTCTTTCATATTGTTTGTATCCACCGCATTACTCATTTTATATTTGTATTGTATCTCTATATAAACTAGGTATGGTACGTAATGTAATAAGTACTCAAGAAAATTATTTTTATCAACAAATTGTAATGAACAAAGTTTAAGAATGCATAACATCAATGCATAATTTTAACGTCCTTGCATTATATCGAAATTATAATTTTACAAACTATCTTAGTCTTAAATTTGATAAATCTGTTAAAAACAATCATGGCAAGATTTTTGAAATAGTTCAGGACATCAGTTTTTGTAATTTAAGTAGTTGCTCTTACCTACACACCCACATTCAACCCATGAGCGAAATGATTGTTTGAAATATATGGACTTATGTCTTCACGTATAAAGACCCGTTGACACAATCAAAGTAAGCGCGCGCATTCAAATTACCATGAAATTACATCATAAAAGTAAATAAAACAAAATTAGAACCACGAAATTGTAGGGAAAAGGGAAAATACAAAGGGGAAAAAAAGTTATACACTGTTGTTGAGACTGAACGTAAACAATAACAAGCTACCAAACCCGGAAAAAAAAGTCGAGATAATAACGCTGGATCCTTTGGCATCTCACATTGTGATTGGCTGTTGAACATCCCTCATGGTTGCAAGAATTTGGAAAGTTATCGCTTTTATTGTGAATTAAAATAAAAATTCAAATAATTTTGTGCATGCACATTTGTGTTTGCTTGCTTGTTGTGTTGCCACAATTGATTCATTGATTAATTGTGTTTACATTTATTTTGTAAACAACCACTACATTAGATGAGATTTGTGCTTAAAAAATGAATTTAGACTAAAATGATTTCGAATTTTTAAATATTTAAAAATGTAACAATAAAAATTTATGTTTTCTTTGCTATGTTTATCATTTGTTTTTAAATAAAATTATATCTTTTTGATATTAAGAGTATGTTAACGGGTGGTCTTAATTACTTTTAAATTATTAAATATTCTCTTATAAAAGCTTAGCTGCAATATTTATATAATTTTCTTACGTTCTTTTGCAAGGAAAAGAAAATTCGGATTTTAATTAAAATAATAGTTATGCCATGTGAAGTCTTATCTTCCTATGCATATTTCCTAACCTTTTTCCTTAATTATTAAGCATTGTAACATAGAAAATAATTCTTCAATGAAGTTTAAATTGATGTTTAAGTGTTTATATATTATGTTAATTCGACTTTGAAAGTGTTTCTACGTATAACATTTTATAAATGATTTTGTAACGTACAGTTTTAATAACATGCTTTGAAAAGTTAATAAAACTATGGTATAATTTTTTTTTATTTACATGTATAGTCTGCGCTATGGTTCTTTGTCACGCTGTTTTCTTTGATGCCTCATGCCCTCTTGTTTGTACTTTTATAGAAGTAATTTTTTTTTTTTTTTACAAAAAAAAATATTTTTTGAGTTTTGGAACTTCAATTTTTTTTTTGAAATGTTAGGGAATACAGCTTTTTTATTTTACATATTTTTGTCTTTTCTTATTTACCCCTTGACTATCCTTGGGTTGCAACCAGTAAACACTATGCCTATACTTATCCTTGTGATTCATGCATTGAATGAAAAGGCATTACCCCATTAATTTAACATTACTTTTCATTTTTATTATTGATTTTTAGTTGTTTATTTGAAAAAGCTCTGTTTGAACTCTAATGCACCATTTAAAAAAAAATTTCCTTAGAGTATGAGTGGTGAGTTTTTCATTGTGTATTACCAGGGTTCGTGATTTTTTTTTATTTAAATCAGATTTTTTTTTTATTTATTCAAATTCACTACAAAAACTTTAAATCATGATTAAAAAAACTTTATAAATGTTTAATCATAATTAAATTAATATTAAAACTATATTATAACAATATTTTAGAAGCTCTAAATTACTAAAATAATTTTTCATTTAATACGTAGCAAACATTTTGAGATAAATGCATGATTGAAATTTAAAGACTAGATGAAAAAGGGAATTTAGAGAATACTTCAGGGGTCTGTCTAGGTTTTTCTGAGAGGTACCTATTTTGTGAAAATTAAAAATTATAGTAAAAAATCAACACAAAGATATGGATTTATCGTTTCTTACGAGACACAAAAATAAAATTTCAAGAAAAAGTATTGCGAAATTATTCTATCGTTTTTCCTAAAGTTGAATTTGTGAAGGTGCTGCTAAACGGTAGTGAATTAGGCTTGGACGGACTCCTGTACTTTAACTATTAAAACAAAGTTTCAATTAACAAACCATAATTTAAATTTAAAATTGTGATTTTTTTTTCTCTTGATTTTTAAAATGACAAAATGAATGTAGTCATTCATTAGGAAATAAATAAATATTTAATCTATATATTTTTATATTAGAATATTCATTTTTAATCCTATATCAAAATAGATAAGTTAAGCTAAAAAAAAATTTTTTTTTAATCTATGTACTCATTGGAATTTTTTTTCTCACAAAATTTCTTTATAGAAAATCTGATAATGTCAAAGATAATGTAAACATATTATAAAAAAAAAAATACCAGTTAATTACCCTACTGCTTCAAATAGAATTTAAAAGAGTTTGAAAGGGAAGAATGACACTATATCAGGAAAAAAAAATATCTAAATTCATCAGCCTTTTTTTTTTTTTCCTCCTAATTTATGCATATTAGGGTAATTTCTTTTTAATTTACATTTTCCACCAATAAAATAAAATGTAGATTTTAATGACATGCTTTTTCAATCAAAAGGTAGAATTTTAATTAACATTATTTGCCTTTTTTTTTTTTTTTTTTTTGAAAAAAAATCATGTTTATTAATTACTTTCTACAGCTATGCAAGTCTATATTAAGACAGCATTAAATGTTTACTATAATCTGTACTTTCAATCTCAAGAATCAAAAGATTTTTTAAAATGTAATTTCAAATTTGTTGGAATTTAACACACACCAAGAAAAAAAGTAATTTCATTAACTAAAATTAATTAATGCAGCAATTTATTTAAAATAAATTTTAAAACTAAGAAAAAAAAATAATGAAAGTATCAATAATTTAAAAGACTGTTTTTTAACTTTTAAAATTAATATATATATTAAAAAAAATCAGTTGGTTTAAATCAATGATTTTTTTAAAAAAAAATCATTTGATTTAAATCAAGCTGATTTAAATCAACAAACCCTGTGTATTACTAATGAAAATAGTGAGGTAACAGATAATCTTAATTCATAATTTAGAATTAAAATTAATGATCTACTAAATAATAGCATTAACATCCTGCACAATGAATTTCAATAGTTAACTAGTAATCAATAAATAATGTTTCAATTTTGATTTACTACGTTTTATAAATGAATAAATTTTATTTGAAGAGAAGTGTAGTTAGGATAGGGCTCCAACTGGACTGACTCTTCTCTAGATTAAATTGCATTTATAGTTAAATGACACCTTTGCCAGAATTGAATATACTGCTCCAAACTTAAATGATATTAAGACCTGTAAGAAAGCTCATCAATATTTGCAACAAGCATGATATACCTACTATGAAACACAAGGATAAAAGCAGCAAAATTTTATTTCTTTATCCCAGATTGCCTTCGACATTCTAAATGCACCTTATTATCGTTTTAATACTAAGTTTTTTTTTTTCGTGAAGTCTCTACAACTGTTTGCAATAGCTCAGTCAAAAATCTGAGCAAAATTACTATGACACTTTGCATTTTCCTTTGTATCTGTGAAGTTAAATTCAAAAATTAAAAAATATTTCAGTAAAATTCATTCGTCCAAAACTAATTTTGTTTAATGAAGTTCTTTTAAGAATTAAATATTATTTGTATTTTATTCATTAATGATCCTAAAAAATAAGTGTATTTTAAAAGGTATAAAACATTTTGTATCATGTTTAACATCATAATTTTTCAACGTAATTTAGAAGAATTAAAGAGACATAGTAAATACAAGAAGTTAAAAAATGGTATTTTTAAATTTTTGCTTATAAAAAAGCTTATTGAAATTTTTAATTTTGATTGACAAAAGTACCTAATTAATAATCACGTAAAATACTATATATCATGCAGTTTGTTCTGAAATTACATCTAACACGTTGTAATGGCTGCAAATTGATATTTCAAAGAGAAAAAGAAAGAAGAAAAAAAACATTGTTATCGAATTAGTCGAATTAATTGTTAAGTAGGCGGTGTGATAAATAGAAAACCAGTGTGAATGACCGATGACTCTTGAACGTGTTATGTATTAATCGCCATCAGTTTTGTTTTCTCTAATAATCACAAGTTTTAATGTTTTAGTCTATCCCACCTTCATTTGTCATGATTCATCCAATTTTCATAGAATTTTTTTTTTTCCTTGCTTAATTATTAATTTTTGACCATTAATGTGTGTAGTATTTTTTACTAAAATTTTATCAAGGATTTTAAAAATATACAGTAAGGTTGAATTTTATGGAATGCCCTGTTTAACTTGAAATTTTTTCGATCATTTTAAGCGGTTGACAACCAGTTTACTGTGCAAAGGACTGGAGTTGGATGATTAGAATGCAGTCATCGAACTCTATCCAAACTCAAATATATTATGCAGTTTAAGTAATGATATTTAAGAGATTTAAATCCGACACGCAAAAAAGGGAAAAAATAAGGATATTACTAAAGCAATTTATTATTGGAGCGCGTGGTTTTTATTTTATTTCATAATCGTTGTTGATGATATTTTAATGATTAAATGATATTTTAAGTAATACTTAATTTATTGTTTTCTTTCATAAATAAATGTTTATTTATTAATAATATGAGATAACCTTTCGCAAAAATGTGGCGCTGTACCAAAAGTAATGAAATAAATGATTATTTTGAAATTTCGGATGTTAGATCGAATACTCTACAATCTTATATCAAATTAGTTCTAACACTAGAAGATAGGATTCAAGAGTATTGCGTTTTCTAGCACGGCAGTATTAGATTGCATCTTGCCAGTATTAGATCATATCTTTTTGCTACCTGGGTAACACTGCATTTTAAATCTGATTTTTTTAAAAATCTGATTAACGTGCAATTTCTTTTTCTTACAAATATGTAGATATATATATATATATACATATTTACATAGCTTATCCACTGTTCCCTAATATTGCTGAGATGACCTAGGCTGTAAATAGCACATGTGCAGCAGCGATGAAGAAGTGACTAGCAAGTTACTGATCAGCCTTACCCTAGGAAATAGTTCTGAATTTATACCATAAAGAAAAAGATCCTAACTCTCCTAATAAACTACAGCATTTATTCAATTGTTGATAACAATAGTTTGTTAGATATTTGATAATTGAAAACTAGTAACTGTACTAGCTCACTTTTTTATGTTTGATCACACTGCTATTTTCACTACGTGTTATTTTTTCTCAATTTACCCACGTTAATTATTTAGTAAGCAGATTTTTATTACTTATTGAAATATTGAAAAGAATTAAATTTAACCTGATTTCAAGTTTATATGACAATTTGTTTCAAGGTTATGAGCATTTTTATGCAGCTGTTTATAGTTCACTACTTCAAAAATAAGCGACTTTCGGAAATCTTAAATGTTTTAGAAATAAGCCAGTATAGTTTCTTATGCAATTTTAATGCTGAATTAAATAAAATCAATTGCAAATAAAGACATTTATTGTTAAAAGTAATATGCAATTTTTTGAATTTCATCTTGGGATGTGTTTTTATATTTAAACAAATATTTGTAACAACTAGCTATTAGTTTTATTCTGCTTGGTATTATAAATTATATAGGAGATATTGTACTCAACTTATTTTAAAAGTATTATTTCAAATCATTCTCTCTTAGACATTTTCCTCACATTAAATTACTCACAACTTTAAAATAAATGCTCCTTATCAACTTGTAATTTGTTCTATTCGATTAAGTGTAAAAAAAGAATAAAAATTGGTACATAACTTCAAAATTTAATTTATTAGACGATTGTTGATTCTTAATTACATTTATTGAAATATATTACCATAACTATTTTTTAAGAAACTCTTATGTGATTGACAATAATGGAAGTCCTTTTCAGAATCATCGTCTAAAATTTATAAAAAAGCTATTAGTTTCATAAAGTCTGACAAAAAGTTTAAAAATATATAGACTAGGTTTATTGAGTTTAAAGATTTGTAAGAAAAAAAAGAAAGAAAATATAATTATCAAACTTACAAGTACCATAATGATACCAAATGTATAGAAAAATACTAAGTGTTAAAATTGCATATTAAGATTGGAATTATATCTTTGAATTTCTGTAAATGTTGTTAATTGTAGTACTGACTTCAGTGTACTCTATTTTGTGGCTGTGGTACCTGTCATGCTTTTTAGCTATGAGGATTGAATAGAAATGGCAGAAGAGTACTACTATTTATCTGAAAAAGAAAATTAACTTCATCCAGTTAATTTAAATCATAAAAAAAATAATTTCTAATATTTTAATAGTTTAAAACCTGCCACTATTATTGTAAATATGACTTACTAATTCATTTTTTTTCTTTTAGGTTCCAATAATTACAAGTTTCAACAGGTAGACGGAAACAGTATTTAAAATAATTTTGTTGATTTGTAAAAAAATTAAATTTTAGTTTTAAATAAAAGTATTTGAATTTCAGCTGACTAATTATTTAAATTTGTAGTATTATAGCTTAAGAAATTCAAGCACATTAGACAACTATTTTCTAAAAATATGAGTTTCCATAAATAGTTTTTACTATTTGTAGAATTTGGATAAATGTTATTTTAAGATGATTTAATTCAATCTATTAAAATTACGGAAGAATTATGCATTTGAAACCTTCTTTTATAACTTAACAAAAGAAGCAATTTCTGCCGAAGGTTTAATATTAAAAACTTCAGATTGATAAATGAAGATCTCTACTAGTGAAAAAATGTAATGACATACATTATTCTTCGTATAATATAGATAATATATTTATATATATATTATATTTTTTATATAGTGAGGTTAAAAATTAATCAACTAGGTGAACACCTCACATTCGTAAGTACTGGAAAAACAGCTTTAGGTTGAGCTACATAAGCCTGAAGTGTAAAATGTCGCATCTTTGGTTGATAAATTAATACTTCTAAAAATACAAAAATATATACTTCAGGTTACGATATAATAACTTAAGGTAGAACATGGAACACATGACGTTGATAAAAAAATAACCTTTCCAAGTGATGAAAATACACTTCAGGTTGATTTATAACAACCAGAAGTGTAAAACGACGCACCACAGGTTGATAAATATATACCTTTACAAACATAAAATTATATACCTGAGGTTGAAAAATAATTACCTGAGGTAGAACAAAATACACCCAAGGTTGATCTATAACAACCAGAAGTGTAAAACGACATACCATTGGTTGATAAATATATACCTCTACAAGCATGAAATTATATACCTGAGGTTGAAAAATAATTACCAGAGGTAGAACAAAATACACCTGAGGTTGATTTATAATAACCTGAAGTGTAAAATGACACACCTTAGGTTGTTGAAAAAATACTTCCACAAGTGTAAAAAAAAAAATACTTCAGGCTGATAAGTAATAACCCAAGGTTGAAAATAAGACACTTAAAAGTAGTAAATATCTACCTCTCCACAGATGTAAAATTAAACAGCTCAGGTTGAAACATATATACCTCTGTAGGTATATTTAAGGTATATTTGAGGTTGATTTTGAGGTATTCATTTGCACCCTTTTCAACCTTAACGACGTATTTAAATAACAACCTCCTTTATACCTTTCAAATATACCTCGTTTATACCTCGATTTTTTCATAAGGGATATCTGAGAGTAAGAAGTTGGTAATGGGGTTATAATTTTTGATATTATATATCAGTTCTTTTTTGAAGATTAGATTGAAGTCTGATGTTGTGCTATTCATAGCTGCGCTATAGAAACTGGCGCTTAATTTATTCATATATTCATTAATAGTTTCTAATTCGAGATCTCATCTAAGGGCTTTATTACTAATGTACCATGGTGCCCATGTGATTCTTCGTATTTTCTTATTTTGTATAACTTCTAATTTGTTAGTTTGAGTTTTGTTGAGGCATCTCCAGGCGGGGCTGGCATAAGTAATGATAGGACGGATACAGGAAATGCATTCACCTCGCTTTCTAGGCTGGAATTCAACTGCAACAGTCTTAAGACGCGCCACTCGACGTATACGACGGTCTTAAGTGCGGGAACTTACGCCACTCGTCTTATATGGCTATTCAAGTGTAACACTTACGTCGTATCTTAAGAGGACGCAATACCTACCCTCTCAATGCCAGCAGCTAATGCTTTTTCTATGGGAGCTTCATTTAGTAATAACTTTTTTGCATTTTGATATTTTTAAAAAATTCCTGCAGCATTTGAAACTTCATAGTTTACTTTAAGTTTTTGTAAAATCACTTTTTGTTTTACTCTAAAATTTAAATTATTAATGTAGTTGAAACATCGGTTATAGAGTTATCTTCAAGAAATCCGTTTTTTATCAAAATTCATTTAGTAAATCTTTATTTTTGAGTTCACATCCTGGAACTATACATTTCAAGCTTCCAAAAGAAATAATTCGCAATTATTTTGTTCAATTATGAAACGTGTTATTATGAAAGAAAGATGAAAAAATTCTTAAAAAATTTGCGAAAAGAGCCTAAACCACGCCTCCCATCTGTCCTCTCTTCATTTACCAATACGAGTATAAGCTCTAGAAGGGGGGATCTTTTGGGGGGTTAGGAGCAAAGCCTCTTTGAATAGTTGAGGGGTAAGATAGCCTTGGAGTCTTCTATTGTGGTTGAAAATAGTTTTTATTTCATTCACTTTCTTTAAAATGAGTTAGGATGGAAGACTTTCTTTCGAATTTTCTATGTTTTTTATTATTATTTTTTCTTCTTAATTTTGGCAATAACAACTTATCAAAGCATTTTAGGATAAATATATTTAATTAGTTGATAATAATAATTAAAAATTATATATATATATATATATATATATATATATATATATATATATATATATATATATATATATATATATATATATATATATATATATATATATATATATATATATATATATAAAGCAACTACAAAAAAAATTTGTAATTATCCCCATTAACAGAGCTAACAATAATTATGCAATCTTCTGTAAAAAATTCTTTGTAGAACTTTTAAATACGGAGTTAAAAAATAGCAAAAATTTTAAACTTCGTAATTTAAATAATAATATTGTCATGAAAATTTTTTTAGCTTTATATAAGAGGTTAAAATATTATTAACAATATTATTAAAGAAGGTTTTTCGTGGATTATCACTAATAATTCACCGATTTTAGAATTTATTAAACATAATAAAATTAATTCTATTGCCACTTGTGATTTCCAAGATCTTGTCAATAGCATTCCCCTTTCTAAACTAAAAGATGTCCTTTTGAATTATTACTGTGATTTGAAAAAATCTTTAATTGCGATTTTGATTATTGGGAAATTCCAATAAACTTTTGTCTTTTTAATAATTATCTTTAAAATGGAAAATATATTTTTTTTTTCTAATTGATGGAATACCGGAAGGATCTAATTTTTCATCTCTCTTAGCTAATTTATTTTTGCACTAAAAAAAAAATTGAACTCTTAATATTAAATTTGTTTTTAGATTAATTGATGATTTAATTATCTTCAATTTTCATGAATATACTTTTTTATTAAATAATATTTACCCCTAGGAATTAACCTCGCTTCGTAATCATGATGATAATTTTAATTTTTTGGATTTGGGTATTATAAAAGAAGAAAATATCTGCTTTGTTGGTCTATTCGATAAAAGAAATTATTTTTATTTTAAGGCAAATAAACTAATTACTTGGAATTCTAATGTTTTTAAAAACATCTATTTAAATACCATTTTTAATCAAATGTATAGAATTAAAAGATTACGTAGTAATTTTTAGTTATCCAAGAAACAAATCGATAAAATTTGATAAAAAATAATGGTTACCCAAATAAAGTAATTAAATTCTATATCAAAACATTAAGTTAATTGTATGTAATTGTATATAAATAAATTTTTTTAAAAACTTCTTCGTTAATTTATAAATTTTTTTCCGTGTGCAAATCCACTTCGGGCAAATCCTTGGCTTAAATTATGTGCATAACAGGCAATTCATATTTCCTTCTCTCTCTTTTCTGTTTTATTTATTTTTTTCTTAAATAAAAGTTACTTTTCTAAAATTATTAATTGGCAACTTCTTTAAATTATCCAGTATAATATTACCTTGCACACATCCATTTTCAGGCCCATCCTCGGTAACTAACAAATCAAACGCACTTCAGTAAGAACGCAGTATAAAACAAAAATCCTCTATTTACGCTTTTACCTCAATTTGCGCTTCTGTTTTCATATTTAATAATCTGGTAATCATGTTACGAAAATATTTTAAATCATTCTTGAAAAATTTCCCATTCATGGAAGTTCATTTAAATTCGCAACTCGCTTTATAGATTTCGTTTTCTGTTTTGTTCTGTTTCGCTTTACATTTTATCGTCTGCTTTTGCGTGATACTTTTACCTAATGTGTTGTATTATTTTTGTTTCAAAAAATTTTTCGAGTGCTCTTCACACAATATATTGTATTAATATATTTTGCTTTACCATATTGATTCAATATTAGAAAGCATTCCTTTTTACGGATATAATGGTGTGAGCTGCTGAAAAAATCATATCTGTTATTTTCCGAATTTTTATTATTATTTTTTATTTTATTTTTCATTTTGACTGTCTAAATAAATTTGAATTTTCATGTTGTCTTTCCACATTACATTTACAGCGTGAACCGATATGTGATTTATATTTTAATTTCTTCACTAGCAAATGCTAACTATTTCTATGCATCATATAATGTTGCTCAGATTTTTATGTTCATATATATAGATTGCTAGTTTTAAATAAGGATATTATATTTTCCCATTTCATAACTGTTCAATAATAATGCATTTTTCTGAAAATACGTTTCATTTTCTTTACAGTGCTTACAGAGTTAAATCAACATATTTTATTTTAGTATTAGCAAATCTAATTTTTATTACTGTGCAGCGTCATGCATATTCTTGAAAAGGAAAATTTTTTTCACTGTATAATTTTTTTTAATTATTCACGTTTTATTTTCCCATTTTCAAATCTCTGCCACTATTTAGCATTATGTGTTTATTCGAAAAGATACTTTTTGTTTGTGTCAATAAATTTTATTATCCATTTGCAAATTCTAATTATTTTTTAGTATTATGGTGTTTTAAAGAAATGTTGCTTTCACAGTGTCTACTGATTTATAGTTCATATGTTAACTGTATATTTGCCAGTTTTTCTTATTTTTTAGCATCATATGTATTTTCCAAAAAACGTTATTTTAGTAGAAGCAATAATTGGTTATATTATTTTTATAGTTGCAACTTTTCGCAGCTGTTATGCTTTATGTTTAATTGTAAAAAATGTTTTTTTCACGGTGCGACCGGATATAAATAAATTTTCTCGCTATATTTTCACTATTGTTGCAAATTAATTTTCTATAATGCATGTATGCTGTATTTATTCTTGTCCGAAATTATACTTTAGTTTTTTATTTTAGTATAATTTTCTCCTTTTATTATGTTTTCAGTCTGAATTATTCGCAGTTAATGAATCAGGATCGCTATTCTGTGAAAATAAGTAGAACCCGAGATATAGTGAGTAGCTAAAGAATTAGTAGTCCGTAAAGTAAACTCAAATTCCTTTTTCGCAGGTACATATGTCTACAAACTTATCTCGGTTGTAAATAAGTTTATATTTCATTACGTAAATAAAAAATATATCAAAAAAGTAGTTCGAGAATTTTTTTTTCACTAAATTTAGACCCCCAAAAATGACACACTAGTGACCATTTTTGTTTGAAATATAATGTTTCTTAGCTTTTATATGTATCTGTATGAACAGGTGAGTGTTCATAGATACACAATTAAAATGAAAGTAGAGAATTCAAGATGGGAACAAAATTTTAGAAGTGTAGACAGAGTACAATAACAAATAAAAAATTAAAAAAATTTTAAAAGAAAAGTTAATTCGCTGATTATCAAACTACACGCTAACAGATGTTTCATCTGAATTCCACCTTTCTAAAGCTGAAGTAATATGGAACATGTGGTGAAAATTCACTTTAAAAAAGGAGAGAAAATGAATAAAAATAAATAATACTTAAATTCAAAAATAAATAATACTGAAACAGAAAATTTAATAATTCAAATAGAGATTGAAATGTATGGAACAGAAAACAAATATAAAATTATTGAAACGGAAAAAAATATAAAATTACTTTAGAGTAAAAATAATATTTTTTATTTTCTTTTTCCTTTGCTTTAACACACATACACACACCCATATTCACATGTACGTCCCAAGTAGCACAGGGATATTGTAGCAGTTTCAGTCTATATCTACCGACATTGTCAATATTGGCGAAAATCGACACTGTGTGTACAATATTGTACAATTCCCGTCGATTTCACATTAATAGTCTGTTTGTAAAACTATTCATTTTAAACTTTATTGTGTTCCTAAATAAAAATTAACCATTTAAGAGACAAAAAATTATGTCAAATTGTTATAATTCCAAAACATAGATTTTAAATATAAATTTAGTGATATCCGAACAACACCCGGACAATATTTATTATAAATATTGTAATCGTGCTCTTGTCACAACATCGAGCATTATCTCTAAATACTGAAATCTACGATGTTATCACTCGGAACCGCAACCGTAACACATTAAGATGCTGTTTCAGGGTTGCCAGACGTAGTATTTTTAATACTACGGTAGTATTTTTTCGCCAAAAAATAGGGGTGTGGTATTTGTCGTAGTATTTTTTTTAAATGTGGTATTTTTAGTTCTTTTTTTTTTTATATTTTCATTTCTTAAAACAAAGAAAAGTGCCACTCTAGTTTTGAAGAAAAATTTTTTTTGAAATAATTCAGCAGTTCATTTTCTATTAGTCACTGTATCTAGTGATGATTGTGAAAAATTAAAGTTCGTTTATACTAGTAGACTACAATATAAATTGTTTCTTGTGCACTTTGATTAAGTAGATTTTACGTTTCTTTTCTATGTAGGATGTGAAACAAAATATGAGATTTTATATTTTCATTTAGGTTCAATTTTATACAACTTTGAAATAAATCATTTATGATACACAAGAGACATTTATGATACACACAACTCTTTGTTAATTCTTAAAAAGACAAAGTTGCTGATAAAAATATTAGTTACTACACGTTTATCTGAAGTATAATTGCACAAAAGGATAATTGTTTTTCAATTATAATATTTTATCCTCAACTAAAATAAATTTAAATGTAATTCTAAAAAACTTTAGCCATACGATATAAATAGTAATAATAATTTTAACCTGTAAAAAACAAAATTAAAAATGCATTTTTTTCCGATTGTATTTTTGCTAAAATTAAAAAATAAAGATTAATTATGTAAAAAAGAATCATTTAAAATTTTTTTTATTAAATATAAAAAGAATTGAATTTGCTACAAAGTAATTTATATGGACAGTAATAGTACAACATAAATACAGTAATAATACAGTATAAAATACAACATATTTTTTTACATTTAATGAGATTAAGAAAAATTTGAATTTGCTTCAAAGTAATTTATATACAGGGATCCCACTGTCCTTGAAAAGTTTTAGTAGTATTAGTAGTAAATTTTGGTTAATGCTAAAATATATTTTATTGTTTTAATATACCACTTTAATGTTAAGTGGCTTAGAAGCTGGAATTTTCATGCACATTTACTTTTTTTGGAGAACAATTTTTAGCGGTGGTTGCAGAAAAAATTAAAATATTTGCATTTGTTTTATCTTCATTATCACTTTTAAAAATTTTCAAGGCCAGCGGGATATAGACAAAAAAATACAACATAATTGTTTTTTTACATTTTTTTTAAATTATAAAAAAGAAAGAAAATTAAAAAGTAGAAAATTAACGCTTGACTCCGGATCAATGTCTAGTGCCTCAGTTGCCTTTATATAACCAATTTTCAGGTACATACTGCACAAGGACTTGAAAGCTTCGCTCATTGTTTTATAAAAACTATCGATAATAGAATTTCGTGCTTGAAAAACTACGGATAATTTATTACAGATGCTTAAAACATGACTAATAAAGTAAAGATATAATTTTTTGTATGGATTCATATATAAACCATAAAGTCTCTCGGCAGCCATTAGTCTTTCACTTAAATGTTGTTCAGTAAAATAAAGCAGTAGAGCATCCCACTGCTCAAGTATCCTGTCGACACATTGACCTAACGAGAGCCAACGAATGTCATAGAGTTTGAGGATATTGTGTGTTGGAGTATTTGTAAAGTCCTGAAATTCTTTGAATTCTTCTCTTCTTTTAGAGCTGTAGGAAAAATAATTATGCGTATCCCGTATCAAATCCTCAATATCTCTGGGAAATTTTAAACATGCTTTGCTCACAGCTAATGCAGTTGAATGGCAAACACATTTAATAAACATGCAATCAGGTGACTCATTTCTTAGCTTTTGTGCAACACTATTGTGTTCACCAAACAGAACGTTGGTGGTGTCTGCAGCAAAGCCGACTAAATTTTGTAGTTGCAGACCATTCTTGCAGATTTCTGTTGAGAGAGAATTAAACAATCCCTCAGCTGGTTTGTCTTTTACTTCAACAAGATTTAACAATTTCGTTTTAACGATTTCATCAACTTCTGAATAATATTTAATCACAATAGCAATGTTGCTTTTAATTGTTACATCAGTAGATTCATCTACTATAACTGAATATTTTACTTCAGAAATATCATTAGTTCCTTTGATGTCTAAAAGCACTTTTTCCTTCATGTGAGCATTTAGTACTTTATTAGTCAAAGCGATTGCTTTTGTTCGCTTAGAGGAAAATTTTTTCGCGATAGCTGAATCTGGGAACGAACTCGATATTATGTCCGAAAGATGATCCATGAATTTGAATGGTACATTGTGTTCTACCAAAGCAGCACAAAATTTTAGCTCGGCTTTTTTAACATTATCCTCCACTGGTGTTGTCAAAAACTTGCATATGGAACTAGTTCCAGAAAAACCTTTCATGTGTTCAATATGTGTGTTAGTTTTTATGTGCTGCAAAAGACTAGCTTTACGCGGCATCATAGATGTTCCACAAGCTTTGCAAAATGCATTACCAGTTTTGTCTTGGGATAACCATGTTTTAAACAAATCATCCTTTTCCCATTCTTGGCGTACTTTTGTTTCCTAGCAGAACTACTACTATCGATCTCTTGACAACTTCTCTTCATTGTGTTTAAGAATATATATATAATAGTAACTTTATTTATTCATACATTAAGAATTAAACAAAATCAAGAAATAAAAGAAACAAGGATATTACCATTTGAATTCTGAAGACAAAAAAAATTCACCTCAAGTAGAGAAATCATTAAAACGAGAGATGATAAAACAAAAATTAATGCAATTTTATTTACTTTGAAATAAAAGATAGTTTCGAACATCCGTTCTTGAAAAAGAAATGACTATCTGACGTTTCAAGAGAGTTATATTTGATTTTTGATTGGACTACTAAAAATTGCGCGCGTCTTATGCTGACACGGCATTAACAAATTAAAACCGAAACAAAGAATTTCTTCTTTTGTTTCGTCGTAAAAGAAAATCGTCTGCAAGAAATAATGTTAATAATAATAATAATCGTCTGCCTCAGTTTTTGTCTGCATAAACTTTCAAAAAAGTCCTGTAGATGGCGCTTAAGACATGTAGTATTTTGTAGTATTTTTTCTGATGAAGTCGTAGTATTTTTTATTTTTACAGTCTGGCAACCCTATGCTGTTTATCATTCTCCGCTACGCGTGCGATTTATTTATCTCTTGTCTTCTTATATTTAAATCTAATTTCGTCTCATAAGATTTATATCTTAGTACATAATGTAAGTGGTATGAAAGTTGGTTTTATTAAGCGAGCCCGAAAACTCAAACCAGCTGGAGTTGAATTAATGCACGTTGAGTGAGCGAATTCTCTGATCTTCGCAAGTATGTGCTGTTTTTAATATATATAATTATATATTGCAAGAATTACATAGATTTCCTCTTTTTTTATGCCCAGGCTGCTTAACTATGTAATTATATTACATTATTCAATTCTCATATTTACGAACAATGACGTAATTTTATAATATATTTGGAGGTGTTAAGTCTTCTGACCTGCTTATGTTTATATTTTTTCACACCTGCCAAATTGTTCGCTCAAAGAAAAATAGTTTTTAATAATTAAACTAATTAAAAATTTAAGAGCTAAGTGAGCTAACAAATAGAAATTTAATATGTCTACTAGATTGATTTAATATGTCTACTAGATTGATTTAATATGTCTACTGAAGATTCAATAAGATCTATAATGTTGCTACTAGTAAGAAGTTTTTTTCTCAGCAACTATACAAATTTGAAGCTCTCTCTCTATATATATTTAATTATTATTTAATATTATGTTTAATGTATTTATTTAATATATAATGTTTAAATTACAAAAAAAAAATTTAATCATGAAAATTTTATGTGTCTACATCTTACTTACGGATCCGAATTGCATAATTTCGAAAGGTGTTTTGGTATGTATATATATATTTGCCAGAATTACGCCAATTTCCTCTTTTTTTTTTAATGTCCAAGTTTGTTAACTATTAAATTATATCACATTATTCAATTCTGATCTTGCCAAAGATCTTGTTTTTTGGGTACATATATGTATATATTAGGTTACATATAAGAAATCTGCAGGCCTAGAAAGTCATGGATTTCATTATTGAACAAAATTTGTCATGATCTTAACTATTTTTTTTAAAAAAAAAATCACAGATTTAGGTCACAGAAAAATCTTAAATTTTTAAAAATGGAATCCCCCCCCCCTCCAAATTTCACAGCGTTTGGAATATCTGAATTTGTAACAAAATGTCTAAGTATTATTTTATTAAAATATAAAATGTTTCGATTGCGTTCTTTGAAAAAATGAAGTAAAGAACATCCTTACTAGAGCGAATTATCTTTTAAACTTCAGTGACTGCAGAATCTTTATAATTATTTTATTTTGTTAAGTTTTTTTTATTTTAATTTAAAATTCTTGTTTAGACTTATTATGTTACACTTACTTTTAAGAAGAAAAAAAGCAGCTTTAAATAACTATGTAAAAGTTATTTGCTTTTGTATTTTTTTTCCAGCTATTTTAATGCTTCAACTCTTTTTTTACTCAATTTTTAAGTTTAATATCAATAAATGAGATGATTCAGAGCCCCATGGCAGAATTGCAGTGACATGGCAACATTTTCGCAGAGTTCTTGCAGACAGATTTTTCTTTTGAAAAGTAAAAATAAAAAATTACCTCTATTTAATTTTTGACAGAAATTTACCTGTTATATTTGAATTATGCATTTAATTAATAACTTTTTGACATGCTCAATATACACCAATAGTAGCATAAATTGATGTATTTTTGTTAATTATTGATGTTTATTTTCACGTGGATTTTAAATATCCCAATAAACCTGAAAAATGCGAATCGTGTATTTGAGCATTTACTTTTTTAGTCAATAATTCTGTCGAATTTTATTAGTTATTGCTATTGATTTCTCCATAGTTTTAAAATCTGATATTTTTTTATACAATATTTTTATACAACAGCCTAATCAAGAAACGAAACACTCATTTGAGGTGACAGATTCCTGTGAATTTGTCAACGATTTTTCCCCCCGCCAAGTACTACTGCGGATTAATTGATTTGCAACACATCGCTTTTGTTACTTTAAATTGGTAACATACATGTTTATTATTATGATAAGTATCTTGCAGAAAGATATTAGTGCTGGAGAGTTTAGTTGCAGATAGCTGGAAAAAATTCTGCCTCAAGGATTCAGAGTATAACAGTTTTGGATATACATATCATTTCAATTAATGTTATTATAGTGCTTTTTTAAATTTATTGTTGTTTTTGTCAGACAAAATAGTAACTTCGGTAAGTCAAGTGTTTTGATGGCATAGGTGGTATTTCTCCGCACACAATTTATACATAGAATTCGTGATAATTGGATTCGTAAACATACAATCTGATACTGCAATGTTTTATACATTTATGCGAAGGCCATTGTTTTAGAAGCTTGTCATATACAAAGCAAAGAACTAATGCAAGAACTCTTGGGGAATAAAGTGACCGAAATAATATATTATAAAAAATTTAGATAATTCATTCCTTCAGTAATCCCATGCCTGTTTTACTTGTATGGTATTAATTGATGATGAAATATAACATTTTGTAATGGTTATTAAAACATTATATATATATATATATATATATATATAATATGTTTGTGTGTGTATATATATGTATATATATATATTATTTTCAGATATGTTATTTTGAAACCATCTGTAAAGGTAAAAGTGTCTATGCTCTTGTACTTCAGCACTATCTTGGAATTGGCAATGACGTATTGTAAATTAGAGTGAAAAGGGAAACAATGTTTTGAAAGCCTCTCAACAGTTATAGACACCATCTTGGGTAATTTTATTTTAAAATTTGTAATAAGACTTTACTTTTTCATGAGTAGCACTTTTCATCCTGAACTAAAATAGATCAGTTATTCCTTAAATTAATTACCCTGGTCCTTCCTGCTTTATTTTACTTAGTTTGTATTCTAAACTCTAATACTTTTACAGCATTGTATGTTTCAAAGTTCAAAAGTTAGCCACTCTTAAAGTTTTGTCATGTGTTTCATGGCGTCTTTTCTTAACTACTAGCTATCAGGGTTTATTGATTTAAATCAAATGACTTTGTTTTCAAAAATCATTGATTTTAAAAGTTAAAAAACAGTGTTTTAAATTATTGATACTTTTCTTTTCTTAGTTTTAAAATTTATTTTAAATAAATTGCTGCATTAACTAATTTTAGTTAACGAGATTACTTTCTTTCTCTGTGTTTTTTAAATTCCAACACATTTGAAATTACATTTTTAAAAATCTTTTGATTCTTAAGATTAATTGATAGGATTAAATACGTACAGATTAAAGTACACATTTAATGCTGTCTTTATAGACTTGCATAGCTGTAGAAAGTAATTAATAAACATGATTTTTTTTTGTTTAAATGCAAATAATGTTAATTAAAATTCTACCTTTTGATTGAAAAAGCATGGAATTAAAATCTACATTAGATTTTATTGGTGGAAAATGCATATTTCAAAAGCTTGAGGTTATATTATAAAGAAATGACCCTAATATGTTAAAAATAGAAGGGGGGGGGACTGATGAATGCAGATGTTTTATTTTTTCATGATATAGTGTCATTCTTCCCTTTCAAAGTCTATTTGAAGCAGTAGAGCTATTGACTGGTAATTGATATTTTTTCTCAAAATATTTTTATAGTATCTTTAACATTATCAGATTTTCTATAAAGAAATTTTGTGAAAAAAATACCAATCAGTATATAGATTTTGTAAAAGAAATTTTTAGCTTAACTCATCTATTTTGATATAAGATAAAAAAATGAATATTTTAATATAAAAATGTATATGTTCGTGCCCACTGCGACACAAGCGCCATCTCTTAGAGTTTTAAATTTTGGAGTCAGTGTTAAAAAGAGTTCCGCAAACAAGCGGATGTGTCTATACAAAGTGAAAATATGTGTGTATAAAAGTGTTAAATAAAATAAATAGTGAATACAGTCCAGTGCCAAAGTTAATGAGATACAGTATAGATTAAATATTTATTTATTTATTGATGAATGACTACATTTATAAACACAATCTGTTGCATTTATTTTGTCATAATAAAAATCAAGAGAAAAAAGTCTCAATTTTAAATTAAAATTATGGTTTTCTAATTGAAACTTTGTTTTAATAGTTAAAGAACAGGGGTCTATGTCCAAGCCAAATTTATTACCACTTATAAGAAATGATAAATCCATCCAATATAAGAAATGATAAATCCATATTTTTCAATATAATATTTAATTCTCACAAATTATGTCTAAATTTTCACAAAATAAGTACCTCACTGCAAGACCTAGACCCTGAACTACTCTTTAAATTCTCTTTTTTCATCTAGTCTTTAAATTTCAATCATGCATTTGTTTCAAAGTGGTTTCTATGCATTCAAAGCTATGTATTATAATGAAAAATTATTTTAGTAACTTAGAACTTCTAAAATATTGTTATAATATAGTTCTAATATTAATTTAATTTTGATTAAAAGTTTTTTAATAGATTAAAGTTCTTACAAAGTATTTGAATTCAAATAAAAAAAAATGTGATTTTTTTTTTTTTTAAAATCACAAACCCTGGTAGCTATGCATTTAGTTCTGAAAATGGCTTAAAGAATTTTTAGCATTCTAATACGTGCATTATATAGCATGGAAATATGTTAGGGCACAGATAGGCTACACTAATTTACTTGTCAAAAGAGAAGAATGCTGGGCTTTTAATGTGCGATATTTAGAAAACAAAATGATGGCAGGACTAAAGAAAGCAAAATATTTTTCAATGAGTGTTGGTTTAACACCAAACATTTCCCATATAGATTAACTTATATTTGGTGTGCAATATATAAACAACTGATTTTCAAGGATCATTTTTTGAATTTTATTCCAATTGAAAGGCCCTTATCTGGAAATTTGTTTGATACTAGGCATAAATGTAAGTTATTTTGTATTTGATTTTATAAACGTCATTGAACAGCCAACTCAATTTTCTGGGTTTACCGCTACTAATGTTGAGCATATGAAGCGTAATAATTTTGAACCTAATCCAGAAGACAAGGGAACTTCTAGATTAAGTATTGGGAAAACTTTACCTTCATGAAGAACTTTTTGATGCAACTAACCTGCATTTGCATTACATGGAGAGGAAAACCATGAAAACTTCAAACTATAAGCCTGACAGCAAGAGGACTGAAACCCTTTGTCCATCTACCACTGTGGATATTTTTCATCAGCACTGTGGTAAGCGCAGGTTGGATGTGGAATTTATATTGACCATCCAGATTCCAATCCCAGCCGATACCGGGATTGGAACCCGGATCACCTCATCGAAAGGTGACCAAATAATTTTCAAAAATTATTCATTTTTCCATCTATTATATTAGAAAATATAATATTTTTCATATGTTATAAAATTACTCCAAAGGGTCCCCATATAAAAACAGGCCCAGTGCTCCTGAAAACATATAATCAGCTCTGATTCTATACAAAAGAATTGTCAACCTAGGGATGAGCATAAATGCTGTTAGTAGTATTTGCTTCATGTCTAGTTTAGTTCATGTAATGTTTTCAATATAACTATTATCTTTTAATTTAAAAATATTAAAATTAACCACAGTTCGTGTTTTTTTTTTTTTTTTTTTTTCCAGCTGCTACCTTCAAACTGTTTGAAGAAGTTAGTCGACTAGAAAAAACTGAAAAATTTGGTGAAGTTCTTGCCAACGACTGGGAAGGCAGGAAGACTGAGTTTGCCTCAACTGTCACAGTTTTGTTTTAGAAACAATTGATTGTAATAAAGAATACAATAAATTATAGAAATTAGTATACTATTCTTTACTGTTTAATAAAAATTATATTTCATTTACACATTTGACAACCGTTCAAGTCCTAATAGATATTTTGGCAATACTGTAATGGGCAAAGGCCATAAGTAAATTAAATCAGAACATAGATGCTGTAAAAACTATTGCACAAATCTCTTAAAATATTAAAATTATTTCACAGTATAAATGGCTGTATGTACCCTGAAAAAGAGCAAAAAAACATGTAACAAAACTATTTAATTTCTAGCATATTTTCTAGATTAATAGTAAAATATACACAAAAAATTATTATTGGTAGAGTAGATAGGCAAACAATGAAAAAGAAAAACTAAGCAACAAACTTTAGAATTCTGTATATTTTGGTAATTTAATTTTAAACAAGGTAGCACGGTTTTGTTATCAACATTTCCAGCGTTACAAACAGGCAAGAATATTTTCAAAAATAACGTAATTTTGGAGATTGTCGGCATTCCACAGCATTCATTTTCTGAATATCGTGTTGGCGATGTTGGTTGGCATTGTACAACATTTGTAAATGCTGAGAGATATCGACCGACATTCCCCAACGTCTCTTACAATATAGAACAATATCTTTTTGCAATATTGAAAATACGTTATAAAAGGGGTCCATTTTTATATTGTACAATATTTCGCTACGATATTGTACAATGTACGAAGCTGAGTTTTTACGATATCGTATTGGGGATATGTGCTACTTGGGGTATGTGTCTTAAACTATTAAAAATGAAAGGAGAAAAATTCTCAGACAAATGCAAAACATAAACTTCAGCAAAATTACAAAGTAATAGAAATAAATTATAAAATTTATTGAGAAATTATTATCCTTATTTACAGAAAATTAAAACTTCCCGGATGGTGAATGCAAGATTGAAAAAGATACATCAAAACAAAAATTTTCTTTGATGCCACCTATAAAGCGTTTGATTTTTCTTTTATCATATTTTATAATTAATTATTATTTTTTTTATTTTTATAACTTTTTATTATATTAGTATAAGTTTTAATCATTTTTTTTAATTCTGTATTATGACTTTATAAATTGCCAACGTTTTGAGAAATTATATTTTTCTCAGAATTTTTATAATTATATTTCTTCATACATTTACAGCTCAATATACTTGCAGTTCTAGCGCCGATTATTAAAACTAAGTTACTTTAATTAATTATGTTAATTCCACACACATAAATAAAAATTTATATTCTTCTTCGTGTTCTAATTTGAAACGAATTAATTGTAAGATTTAAGTTAATCCCCATTATCTTGTAAACACCTATTAAATATTTACATGCAAATAAATAGCTAGAATGTTTATTCTGGATGTTTCACAACGAAACTAAGAATGGGTTTAAAAATAAAAGACCGCGAACCCAGAATCACTTTTCGAAACTAATGCTTACAGTCACTCGAAAAAATAGCTGAGCACCGTGACCCTTGCAAAAAAAATTTAAAAACGCAAAACGACAAAATGAAATGCACAAGTCTCGATTCTCACTGCTCTGTCGCGACGCTGTTTTTTGAAATGTTCCCACTGCCTTGTCGTGACGCATATTTTAGTTGATGTGTGACGATGAAATGACCAATTTTGGCCAGTAAACTTGCAAAAAAAAACTGGTGAGCCTCCGCAGAAGCCATTTCAAAACATAAACAATTGATTTCAATGTGTGTGTGTAACCAATGTTGACGAGCCAAAAAAACTGGTGAGGCTCCGCAGAAGCCATTTCAAAGCAAAAAATGTGATTTCAATGTGTGTGTTCTCAAGTGTTTTGCGCCACAACGCCCAATGTTGGCATCGTGTGTATCTTAAAAAAATGGGACGAGTCCCCAAATAGGGGGACTCGTCCCATTTTTTTTAAAAAAAAATCGCTTTGACATAGAGTTAAATTTCGATGGTTTGTCGGCAAAGGGGGCAAGTCTTTTGACTGCTAGTGCGCATCCAATCGACCAGACATTTTTCATGAAATTCATGCTGGCAACGAGTACGATGAGGCATTTCCATCATCTCTTCCAAGCAAATCGGGCAGGTCTCGGGTGGGGCATAATACCAATTCTCGAAAGGTAACGAAAAGAGGCAATTGCGAATTTCGCTGGCTAGGCGAATCCGTAAAGCCTCTGTCACGTGATATCCTTTCGAGAACCACTCACCGACAATAGTTGTCAGCCATCGCATTCCAAAGCAATTAAAAGTCATGAAAGCTGGGCTCACATGACTCAAATCAGTTTGGAGATGCAACTCTTGATCGATAAATCTCTTAAAGACGCCTCTCACCCGCCTCACATCGGAATAACCATCTGGGTCGAGGAATCGAAGCACTGGATGCGCCTCGTCCCCCAATTCCACGACCTCTGGCTCTCCCATCAACAGCACCTCCCGAGGGAAAGAAAAAGATGGAAATGCCTGATCCGGTGTCAGGGGAAGCAAATTTCTCACAATGAAATGATTTACCATCTCGAAATGACTCTATATCAAAATATAACATTTTCCTCGGCGTACAAGCCCTTTTATAGACACACAGAGGGCGCTGATGCATTTTCAAGATGCCCTGTGACAAAACATCCGGTCCAATAAAACCCTTTCCAGATGCGTTTCCAAGAAATCTAGCGACAAAACACATCCGCCCGATGCAGTTTTAGAATCTCATGTGACAAATGACCGGATGCGCTTCCAAGAAATGGAGCAACACAACACATTTAGCAGATGCACTTTTAGGACGTCACCGGATGCATTTCCAGGAAGTTGTGCGACAAAACACATTCGCCAGATGCAGTTTTAGGATATCACCGGATGCATTTCCAGGAAATTGTTCGACAAAACACATCCCCCAAATACACTTTTAGGATGTCACCGGATGCATTTCCAAGAAATGGTTTGACAAACACATCCCCCAAATACACTTTCAGGATATCACGTGACAGGACATTTGTTTGAAACAACGTCATCACTGGATCCAGAGGATGTGACCGTATCACCCAACCCAGGATATTTTGAAATCTTTGTGAGGGATGTGTCACGTGGATCATGTGAAAACTTTTGAAATGACCTGGTTCTCAAATCCTGGGGCTGGGGGATTGAGATTTGAATTGAATTCCAACGTCATTGGCCCAGTTACATTCTGGCGATGCGTTGAGAGTGTGTCGAGACTCGAGGCTTGGCTCCAACGCTCCACTGAAGAAAACTAAACCGGAAGTGGGCGTGGCCAAACGTCAATGACTGCTTATGATAACGACCACCCAAAAAGTTGCGTTTCCAAAATTTCAAATTCCGTCTCGAGAAAATTTTTTGCTCGACTCAAAATCTCTGGACGAGTGAAAAAATTTTTTTTAACCGGAAGTGGGCAAAGGTCAAACGTCAACGACTGCCTATGATAACGACCACCCAAAAGTTGCGTTTCGAAAATTTCAAATTTTGACTCGAGAAAATTTTTTTGCTCGACTCAAAATCTCTGGACGAGTGAAAAAAAAAAAAAAAAAAAAAAAAAAAAAAAAAAAAAAAAAAAAAAAAAAAAAAAAAAAAAAAAATAGTGTTACTATATATAGACATAAAATCTCGCTCGTATAGTCTTACACGTTTTAGCACAGAATATGAGCGTTTTCAAAAATGTCATTTTTCATAAAAAAATACCCTTTTCTTTAAAAAAACGGATCCATTTTTCAATCTCAACGACGAAAAGACCCTTTTCAAAAAATATCATATTTTCATACATCGACGCCCTTTTCCTTTTCAAAACGGATCCATTTTTCATTTTCAGCAGTGGTTTCAAACTGAATCCAGCAACTCATTTTTTTTTTTTTTTTTTTTTTTTTTTTTTTTTTTTTTTTTTTTTTTTTTTTTTTTTTTTTTTTTTTTTTTTTTTTTTTTTCTTTGAAAGATGCTTTAAATAAAGGAGCATCGAGTTGCTGGATTCAGTTGGATTTGAATTTTGTTTTTCAAGCTCGATCCTCGAGAATGAGCCTGACAGCTTTGCAAAAGAAATTGGGTTCTTCCTACCGGAGGTGGAAGAAAAAGGATATCGAATGTCCGATTTGCTCTGACAAAGTAATGCTGGCAGAGTATATAAAGACTCATGCAAAATCCAAACATGGTCTTAATGAAAAAACTGATTGCATTTTTTGTGGAAAACACACATTTTCTGCGAATCGTCCCAAAGAAAACAACGACCACATTGAAAAATGCTTTATACGTCTCAGAAAAAACAATCGAAAAAACAAAAAAGTTTGCATTCTCCAATCGGACGACAGTCCCATAGCTGCTGAAACCAGTGCCACCTCTGAAATGGATTCTCTCGAAAGCTCCATTCTCAGATTATGTGACTGCGCTCCATTTCATCCCTCATTACTTTATCGTCGACTCAACCATCGAGACATGGAGGAGGAGGCGCAACAGGCTGGATTTTACGAAAACTACCCGGGTGACTTTCAAGAGTTGGCAGACACGGGATCGTATGCCGCGTTTGATGAAGAGAGCAATTTGGGTCGCGAGCCCTTGGCCCTGTTTCGAATGTATTTTTCCGGCAATTGGACACTCTATCATGTTTTTATTCGATCGTATGCCTTTTCTAGTTTCAAAACTCACATGTCTGCTGCCTTTGACGCCAGTGCAATGGTCGTGTCGTCCTTTTGGTGTTTGTGCGACGGTTGCTCGTCCGACCAGCCCGAAGCCATGGATTGTGATAAACTCCATCGCCACATGATTGTGGCCGTGCGAGATCGAGACGCCTACCTCAACGCTTGGATGCGCATCCGCGTGACGTTTGAATCCGAGCGCTATTGCAAAGGCCACAAACGGATCGTGTCGGCCATGCATTTGGCCAATACCATCAACTACGTATCGAGCGAAAAAGCAGCTCAAAGTTCTGGATCCAAGCGACCGGGCGGCGTGGAGCGAGGACATTTTTACATCAATCGCCCAGTGTACAAGCATGCCGTCTGGTCCATGGTCTTGTTGTGGCCGACGGGCTCCACGGAATTGATCCAGCAAAAGCTTCGCAATCATGTAGTCCTGGATTGGAAAACGGAAACCTACTGGTCGTCCGGTGCGAAAAAATACCGGGTTCGCGTGCTCGACGTCATACCGGAGCTTCGAGATTGTCCTGCTTCTGTACGATGGGATTACGAACCGCATCCCGAAGGAGAACACAAATTGTACTGGACAGAGACGGATATCATGCGCGTCCGACCCACGCAGGCAAGCTTCGAGAATCGCGTGGCGGCAATGACACATCAGATTGGAGTGGGTAATTCTTGGCGTCAACGCATGAAGGACGTCTACTACACGCTCAATAAACAACAAGTCTTTCAAATGCACATCTTGGAGCGTGCGTCTCAGAAACAAGGTGTGGAGATGCATAAGCTCTATGCCAGCATCGACGCGCTGGAACGAGAAAATGAAGCGCTGAAACGAGAAAATGAAACTCTGAAGCGTAAAATTGAAGAGTTGGAGCAGAGATCCACCATCACCAACCATTTCAAAGTTCACGCGGCCGCGGGTTCCACGTTCGTCGTGCAACCTCAGCTGGAGCGCGCCCCATCGCCTGGAGGGCCATCAGAGATTGGAGGCTCTGGGAATTGATTTTCAAAAGGAAAAGGGTGTCGATTTATAAAAAAAAAAAAAAAAAAAAAAAAAAAAAAAAAAAAAAAAAAAAAAAAAAAAAAAAAAAAAAAAAAATGAGTTGCTGGATTCAGTTTGAAACCACTGCTGAAAATGAAAAATGGATCCGTTTTGAAAAGGAAAAGGGCGTCGATGTATGAAAATATGATATTTTTTGAAAAGGGTCTTTTCATCGTTGAGATTGAAAAATGGATCCGTTTTTTTAAAGAAAAGGGTATTTTTTTATAAAAAATGACATTTTTGAAAACGCTCATATTCTGTGCTAAAACGTGTAAGACTATACGAGCGAGATTTTATGTCTATATATAGTAACACTATTTTTTTTTTTTTTTTTTTTTTTTTTTTTTTTTTTTTTTTTTTTTTTTTTTTTTTTTTTTTTTTTTTTTTTTTTTTTTTTTTTTCACTCGTCCAGAGATTTTGAGTCGAGCAAAAAAATTTTCTCGAGTCAAAATTTGAAATTTTCGAAACGCAACTTTTGGGTGGTCGTTATCATAGGCAGTCGTTGACGTTTGACCTTTGCCCACTTCCGGTTAAAAAAAATTTTTTCACTCGTCCAGAGATTTTGAGTCGAGCAAAAAATTTTCTCGAGACGGAATTTGAAATTTTGGAAACGCAACTTTTTGGGTGGTCGTTATCATAAGCAGTCATTGACGTTTGGCCACGCCCACTTCCGGTTTAGTTTTCTTCAGTGGAGCGTTGGAGCCAAGCCTCGAGTCTCGACACACTCTCAACGCATCGCCAGAATGTAACTGGGCCAATGACGTTGGAATTCAATTCAAATCTCAATCCCCCAGCCCCAGGATTTGAGAACCAGGTCATTTCAAAAGTTTTCACATGATCCACGTGACACATCCCTCACAAAGATTTCAAAATATCCTGGGTTGGGTGATACGGTCACATCCTCTGGATCCAGTGATGACGTTGTTTCAAACAAATGTCCTGTCACGTGATATCCTGAAAGTGTATTTGGGGGATGTGTTTGTCAAACCATTTCTTGGAAATGCATCCGGTGACATCCTAAAAGTGTATTTGGGGGATGTGTTTTGTCGAACAATTTCCTGGAAATGCATCCGGTGATATCCTAAAACTGCATCTGGCGAATGTGTTTTGTCGCACAACTTCCTGGAAATGCATCCGGTGACGTCCTAAAAGTGCATCTGCTAAATGTGTTGTGTTGCTCCATTTCTTGGAAGCGCATCCGGTCATTTGTCACATGAGATTCTAAAACTGCATCGGGCGGATGTGTTTTGTCGCTAGATTTCTTGGAAACGCATCTGGAAAGGGTTTTATTGGACCGGATGTTTTGTCACAGGGCATCTTGAAAATGCATCAGCGCCCTCTGTGTGTCTATAAAAGGGCTTGTACGCCGAGGAAAATGTTATATTTTGATATAGAGTCATTTCGAGATGGTAAATCATTTCATTGTGAGAAATTTGCTTCCCCTGACACCGGATCAGGCATTTCCATCTTTTTCTTTCCCTCGGGAGGTGCTGTTGATGGGAGAGCCAGAGGTCGTGGAATTGGGGGACGAGGCGCATCCAGTGCTTCGATTCCTCGACCCAGATGGTTATTCCGATGTGAGGCGGGTGAGAGGCGTCTTTAAGAGATTTATCGATCAAGAGTTGCATCTCCAAACTGATTTGAGTCATGTGAGCCCAGCTTTCATGACTTTTAATTGCTTTGGAATGCGATGGCTGACAACTATTGTCGGTGAGTGGTTCTCGAAAGGATATCACGTGACAGAGGCTTTACGGATTCGCCTAGCCAGCGAAATTCGCAATTGCCTCTTTTCGTTACCTTTCGAGAATTGGTATTATGCCCCACCCGAGACCTGCCCGATTTGCTTGGAAGAGATGATGGAAATGCCTCATCGTACTCGTTGCCAGCATGAATTTCATGAAAAATGTCTGGTCGATTGGATGCGCACTAGCAGTCAAAAGACTTGCCCCCTTTGCCGACAAACCATCGAAATTTAACTCTATGTCAAAGCGATTTTTTTTTAAAAAAAATGGGACGAGTCCCCCTATTTGGGGACTCGTCCCATTTTTTTAAGATACACACGATGCCAACATTGGGCGTTGTGGCGCAAAACACTTGAGAACACACACATTGAAATCACATTTTTTGCTTTGAAATGGCTTCTGCGGAGCCTCACCAGTTTTTTTGGCTCGTCAACATTGGTTACACACACACATTGAAATCAATTGTTTATGTTTTGAAATGGCTTCTGCGGAGGCTCACCAGTTTTTTTTTGCAAGTTTACTGGCCAAAATTGGTCATTTCATCGTCACACATCAACTAAAATATGCGTCACGACAAGGCAGTGGGAACATTTCAAAAAACAGCGTCGCGACAGAGCAGTGAGAATCGAGACTTGTGCATTTCATTTTGTCGTTTTGCGTTTTTAAATTTTTTTTGCAAGGGTCACGGTGCTCAGCTATTTTTTCGAGTGACTGCGTGACGAGTAGGTCGAGAGCCGTCG
Source organism: Parasteatoda lunata (assembly GCA_949128135.1). Lineage (NCBI taxonomy): Eukaryota > Metazoa > Arthropoda > Arachnida > Araneae > Theridiidae > Parasteatoda > Parasteatoda lunata. The sequence continues at coordinate 10,366,918 of OX421980.1, read as the reverse complement.
AGAGCCGTCAAACCGCGTCGCGGGTCTGGTTTGACGGCTCCTGTCATTGACGTCATGCTACGGGGCCTTTTGGAATCGACCCCCCTTAAAGCTCAAGCTTAAACCATTATTGTAAAAAAAAAACATTAAAAAAAATAGATTGAATCATTTAGCCATCCAATGGAATCCCAGGGATATTACTCCCAGGCTCGTTTTGCGTAAAAGAGTTTTTTTTGCAGAGGTCACGGTGCTCAGCTATTTTTTCGAGTGATTGCATCACATGGATGGGGGGAGTTGTCAAACCACGCCACTCGATTCTTACCATGGTTCCTGGGGGGAGAGACTCGTTTCAACACTGTGCAAACGGGATAAACTCACACACACATTTTTCACTGATGCATGGTATAGAGGGTCGCAATGTATTCATTTTGTAAAGAGATAAAAAACACAGATTCATAAAAAACTCGTTTATTGGACGTCTACCCACAAAAATATACATGTTCAAATGATTTACAAGGGATGAGATGCACTCACGTTTAATGGTGAGGAATTGGTTCCATCGTTATATGAAGAAACTTTGAAATGCCACCCGTCACCGCTATCCACCGATGACAGTTCTCATGTGAACAGTATACACATCTGCCCAAGGGTCGGGTGGCATCTTGTTTCAAAACGACCGTTTTCAGGTCCTTTGCATGATGAAATTGCGGCAGCCTCGCCAGTACCTCGCCCCATTTGGTTTTTGTGACAGCGTCTGTCAACACCAAATTGCGCACTCTCATCTCATACAATTGCTCCAGCAGCACTTGAGGGCGGATGGGTCCATCGACAGCTCGGAAAACGTACCCATTTGTGAGGGTGTGGCCGTCATTTCTTATGCAAAGCACAGCAAATGAGTGGGTATGCTGGCCAGAAAAATACATTTTACGCCTCGGTTCATACTTTTTTCGTGGATGGCTCGTCTCTTGAATGGTTGGAGGAGGCCTTTGTGGATGAGCGTCGCTGGAGACGCTGGGTTTTGGAGATGGATCGGATGGTTTGAACGCCCTCGAGGAGTTGGAGGCGACGGATGTCTGGCAAGAGTCCTTGGTGCGGCTGCTGGATGGCTGGGAGGGCCTCGAGACGGGAGATTTGGTGAACCGTTTCGTTGGTTTGGAGTGACTTCTTGGTGGATAGACGCGAGAGGGGGCCATCTGTACGATCGAGCGTGGCTTGAGTTTCTTGTCAGGGGGTGAGTCTACAAGCATGGGTGGAGAGGCAGGCTCATGGAGTGGAGGCTCAGGCGTGGGTGGCAGTGGAGAAATTAGGCTCGGTAGATCAAAATCCACAGCAGTGGGTGTCGGAGGCGATGGTGAAGGCGCCAAATGGATATTCACTTCGGCAAAGTCGTCGTCGTCAGAGAAGATGGGATTGTAATCGAGATTTTCATCCATGGTTTGAAGAGCAGAGAGAACTGGCAGTTGAGGATCGCTGGTTCTGAATGATTTGAAGGCTCAAGTCTCGGCCTTATATACTGCTCAAGCAGGAAGTGAAACAGGATGTTTTCAAATGGCGAAATTTTTTTTCATGGGATGGGAGCCAAGAATGGGTGGAGAGCAAATTTAGTTTTGTGGGTGTACTTTCAATGTTGTCTAAAGGTCAAGTCGAAGCTGTAGAGGATTTCCAAAGATTTCAAACTTTAATCTACGCTGAAAAAAATATAGATGTTGATGTCTCGAAGTCAAGTCTTTCCCAACGCTGGATACTGTTCAAACTCTTGCAAATTGTGACAGCACAAATAAATTCTAAAGTTGCGGGTTCCGAGAAATTCTAAAGTTGCAGGGCCTGTTGCTACGGTATTTCTTGGCCATTTCAATCATCACGTGATCGTCCCATTGCGCCACATTGTGCAACATCCTGCCTGAGAGGTATAAAAGACCGACTCTCTGGCAGTCTGCTTCACACACTCTCTGACTAGCGATCTTTTCTCTCTTACGAGCGAAATGGATAGCAAAATTTGTCTCTATCTCAACGCCGATGGATACATCGTAAACGGCATATTTGAATGCCGTGAATTGGCCTTTACGTTTCCTGGACGGTATTCAAAATTTGGATCCTACCAATTTAAACTTTCTTCGCTGCCAAAGACAGTTTATGAAGAAAACATGGCTCAGCATGTCTTTGACAAAATCCATGGACTGCCGGCAATTGGTGGATACATGCACTCTATGATGGTGGGCTTTGTAATATCGGAACTTTGCGAGAATTACAAAAGCAAAAAGAGACCGTATGTTGCCATAAAGGGAAACAAACACCTTGCCAAAATTTTGGATGGACTGAAAATTAAATACGTTGATCTCGAAGTGTTGGGCTGTCCTCGATTCGAACTTTTGAATCGAAATGAGACTTCAACTTGTGGGAAGCACCATAGAGACCTTCGATGTGGCCAAGCTATGGTGGTGGCCTACAAAGAATGGACTGAGGAAAACTGCTAATGGTTTAATCTCTTTTTCCTTAAAAAGAGGGCAAAAAAATGGGGAAACCTCCTTTTTGGGAGGTTTCCCCATTTTTTTGCGATGTATAATGTGCCAAGATTGGATGTATAAGAAAATAAAACTTGTTAATAACTTGAAAATAAAACTTGTACAAGAAAATAAAACTCTATTGCCGAGAAATTTTCTAAAATGGTCACCGAAATGTTTATCTCATCGAGACGAGTTTATAGATGTCCAACACAATATACCTTGTTTGAAAATTTAAAATTGTACCATGGTTGGTACAACTGAAAACAGAGACCACCAAAATATTTTACTCATCAAGACGAATCGATGGATACCCCACATGATATATTTTGATAGAAACTCTTTGTTGGAAAATCTAACTCCGCTCCATGGGGGGTCTCGCGGACCCGGGTCCAATCAAAATATTTTACTCATCAAGACGAATCGATGGATACCCCACATGATATATTTTGTTAGAAACTCTTTGTTGGAAAATCTAACTCCGCTCCATGGGGGGTCTCGCGGACCCGGGTCCAATCAAAATATTTTACTCATCAAGACGAATCGATGGATACCCCACATGATATATTTTGTTAGAAACTCTTTGTTGGAAAATCTAACTCCGCTCCATGGGGGGTCTCGCGGACCTGGGTCCAATCAAAAAATTTTACTCATCAAGACGAATCGATGGATACCCCACATGATATATTTTGTTAGAAACTCTTTGTTGGAAAATCAAACTCCGCTCCATGGGGGGTCTCGCGGACCCGGGTCCAATCAAAATATTTTACTCATCAAGACGAATCGATGGATACCCCACATGATATATTTTGTTAGAAACTCTTTGTTGGAAAATCTAACTCCGCTCCATGGGGGGTCTCGCGGACCCGGGTCCAATCAAAAAATTTTACTCATCAAGACGAATCGATGGATACCCCACATGATATATTTTGATAGAAACTCTTTGTTGGAAAATCTAACTCCGCTCCATGGGGGGTCTCGCGGACCCGGGTCCAATCAAAATATTTTACTCATCAAGACGAATCGATGGATACCCCACATGATATATTTTGTTTAAAAGTCTTTAATTAAAAATCTAACTCCGCTCCATGGGGGGTCTCGCGGACCCGGGTCCAATCAAAATATTTTACTCATCAAGACGAATCGATGGATACCCCACATGATATATTTTGATAGAAACTCTTTGTTGGAAAATCTAACTCCGCTCCATGGGGGGTCTCGCGGACCCGGGTCCAATCAAAATATTTTACTCATCAAGACGAATCGATGGATACCCCACATGATATATTTTGTTTAAAAGTCTTTAATTAAAAATCTAACTCCGCTCCATGGGGGGTCTCGCGGACCCGGGTCCAATCAAAATATTTTACTCATCAAGACGAATCGATGGATACCCCACATGATATATTTTGTTTAAAAGTCTTTAATTAAAAATCTAACTCCGCTCCATGGGGGGTCTCGCGGACCCGGGTCCAATCAAAATATTTTACTCATCAAGACGAATCGATGGATACCCCACATGATATATTTTGATTAATAATTTTTAATTAAAAATCTAATTCCGCTCCATGGGGGGTCTCGCGGACCCGGGTCCAATCAAAATATTTTACTCATCAAGACGAATCGATGGATACCCCACATGATATATTTTGTTTAAAAGTCTTTAATTAAAAATCTAACTCCGCTCCATGGGGGGTCTCGCGGACCCGGGTCCAATCAAAATATTTTACTCATCAAGACGAATCGATGGATACCCCACATGATATATTTTGATTAATAATTTTTAATTAAAAATCTAATTCCGCTCCATGGGGGGTCTCGCGGACCCGGGTCCAATCAAAATATTTTACTCATCAAGACGAATCGATGGATACCCCACATGATATATTTTGTTTAAAAGTCTTTAATTAAAAATCTAACTCCGCTCCATGGGGGGTCTCGCGGACCCGGGTGCAATTAAAAAATTTCATTCATCGAGACGAATCGATCGATACCCCACATGATATACTTTGCTTGAATTTTAAAAAATGTTCCATGGGGGGTCTCATCGACCCGGTGCCATCAAAATGGTTGAATCTGACAAAATCTGCAAGTCGCTTCTGATTGGTTCAAACTTTTGGAAATTGGGTTTAAAAAGCGCTCACTCTTCGTTGGAAATCAGTCGCGGCCGCGGCTTCACCTTGTGAAGATGTGCCTCTCCAAAAGACTTGGGATATGTGCCTTGCCGAAAGACTTGCCGACTACCATGCCGTGACTCTGCCGTACTATTTGCCGGGATGATCTGAAACATTTGCCGTCGACCAGGAGCAGTGCCTCGCCGAAAAACTTGTGATATGTGCCTTGCCGAAAGACTTGCCGACTTCCATGCCGTGACTCTGCCGTACTATTTGCCGGGATGATCTGCAACATTTGCCGTCGACCAGGAGCAATTGTAGACACGTCTTTACTCGAAGAAGCAGTTTTGGAAAATGATATGGATAGCCATCCTTACTTGCCGAAGCTGTGAGTTTTTTTTTTTTTTTTTTTTTTTTTTTTTTTTTTTTTTTTTTTTTTTTTTTTTTATATATATATATTTTTTTTTTTTTTTTTTTTTTTTTTTTTTTTTTTTTTTTTTTTTTTTTTTTTTTTTTTTTTTTTGACATATTGTGTTTAAAAGCTCCAGCAAACCTGGGATCCTCACTGTATCGACCAGTGCTTGGAGGTCATCGTTACGATGGATGAGTCTACAGCTGAATATGATTGTGCTCAGGGACCGCTGCTGCCGCTGCTCTCTTTCCTATGCCTTTTGCCTTTGTGTGTTATTTTCCAACATTGTCTGCGACTAGCCTGGCCAACTGGAAGTGGATAATGTCTTTCTCTCTGCATGACGCTTATTTTTTTGCTTTTCCGATTGAATTTTCCGATAAAACAATCATATTGAGCTGTTGGCATGTGTCGTAACGAGATTCATCGAGGATCCACCAGGTACGTATAATTTTTTTTCAGATGGAGAATGCCAGATGGAATATACCAGCCATGAGATGATTCCAGTGTTCCAGTTGGGATTCCATCGAGTTGTTATCCACAGCTCGGTGGCCATCGTTTTGCAAACGCAATTCGATGGTTGGAGATGGAGGATGATGACAATCACGACGATTGTTGTCGAGAAGAGCAACGGATATTTTTTTTTCAGGTGGAGAATGCCAGATGGAATATACCAGCTATGAGATGATTTTTTTTTCAGGTGAGATGGAGGATGATGACATCGCGACGTATGTCATCGAGAAGAGCATTTCCGTAGTTGCATCCGCAGCTATGATGGGCTTTGTGAGAATTCCGTAGTCGCTACGGCGGCTATGATGCACATTTTGTTGGCCGTAACTGAGGTAGTGTTTCCGTAGTAGCTTTAGCTGCTATGAGATGATTCCAGTGTTCCAGTTGGGATTCCATCGAGTTGTTATCCGCAGCTTGGTGGCCATCGTTTTGCAACCGCATTTCGATGGTTGGAGATGGAGGATGATGACAATCACGACGATTGTTGTCGAGAAGAGCAACGGATATTTTTTTCAGGTGGAGAATGCCAGTTGGGATTCCATCGAGTTGTTATCCGCAGCTTGGTGGCCATCGTTTTGCAACCGCATTTCGATGGTTGGAGATGGAGGATGATGACAATCACGACGATTGTTGTCGAGAAGAGCAACGGATATTTTTTTCAGGTGGAGAATGCCAGTTGGGATTCCATCGAGTTGTTATCCGCAGCTTGGTGGCCATCGTTTTGCAACCGCATTTCGATGGTTGGAGATGGAGGATGATGACAATCACGACGATTGTTGTCGAGAAGAGCAACGGATATTTTTTTCAGGTGGAGAATGCCAGATGGAATATACCAGCCATGAGATTATGCCAGATTTCCAGATGGAATATGCCAACCGTGAGATGATTCCAGTGTGCCAGTTGGGATTCCATCGAGTTGCAACCGCATTTCGATGGTTGGAGATGGAGAATGCCAGATGGAATATACCAGCCATGAGATTATGCCAGATTTCCAGATGGAATATGTCAACCGTGAGATGATTCCAGTGTGCCAGTTGGGATTCCATCGAGTTGTTATCCGCAGCTTGGTGGCCATCGTTTTGCAACCGCATTTCGATGGTTGGAGATGGAGGATGATGACAATCACGACGATTGTTGTCGAGAAGAGCAACGGATATTTTTTTCAGGTGGAGAATGCCAGTTGGGATTCCATCGAGTTGTTATCCGCAGCTTGGTGGCCATCGTTTTGCAACCGCATTTCGATGGTTGGAGATGGAGGATGATGACAATCACGACGATTGTTGTCGAGAAGAGCAACGGATATTTTTTTCAGGTGGAGAATGCCAGTTGGGATTCCATCGAGTTGTTATCCGCAGCTTGGTGGCCATCGTTTTGCAACCGCATTTCGATGGTTGGAGATGGAGGATGATGACAATCACGACGATTGTTGTCGAGAAGAGCAACGGATATTTTTTTCAGGTGGAGAATGCCAGTTGGGATTCCATCGAGTTGTTATCCGCAGCTTGGTGGCCATCGTTTTGCAACCGCATTTCGATGGTTGGAGATGGAGGATGATGACAATCACGACGATTGTTGTCGAGAAGAGCAACGGATATTTTTTTCAGGTGGAGAATGCCAGATGGAATATACCAGCCATGAGATTATGCCAGATTTCCAGATGGAATATGCCAACCGTGAGATGATTCCAGTGTGCCAGTTGGGATTCCATCGAGTTGCAACCGCATTTCGATGGTTGGAGATGGAGAATGCCAGATGGAATATACCAGCCATGAGATTATGCCAGATTTCCAGATGGAATATGCCAACCATGAGATGATTCCAGTGTGCCAGTTGGGATTCCATCGAGTTGTTATCCGCAGCTTGGTGGCCATCGTTTTGCAACCGCATTTCGATGGTTGGAGATGGAGGATGATGACAATCACGACGATTGTTGTCGAGAAGAGCAACGGATATTTTTTTCAGGTGGAGAATGCCAGTTGGGATTCCATCGAGTTGTTATCCGCAGCTTGGTGGCCATCGTTTTGCAACCGCATTTCGATGGTTGGAGATGGAGGATGATGACAATCACGACGATTGTTGTCGAGAAGAGCAACGGATATTTTTTTCAGGTGGAGAATGCCAGATGGAATATACCAGCCATGAGATTATGCCAGATTTCCAGATGGAATATGCCAACCGTGAGATGATTCCAGTGTGCCAGTTGGGATTCCATCGAGTTGCAACCGCATTTCGATGGTTGGAGATGGAGAATGCCAGATGGAATATACCAGCCATGAGATTATGCCAGTGTACCAGTTGGGATTCCATCGAGTTGCAACCGCATTTCGATGGATGGAGATGGAGAATGCCAGATGGAATATACCAGCCATGAGATTATGTCAGATTTCCAGATGGAATATGCCAACCATGAGATGATTCCAGTGTGCCAGTTGGGATTCCATCGAGTTGTTATCCGCAGCTCGGTGGCCATCGTTTTGCAACCGCATTTCGATGGTTGGAGATGGAGGATGCCAGATGGAATATACCAGCCATGAGATTATGCCAGATTTCCAGATGGAATATGCCAACCATGAGATGATTCCAGTGTACCAGTTGGGATTCCATCGAGTTGTTATCCGCAGCTCGGTGGCCATCGTTTTGCAACCGCATTTCGATGGTTGGAGATGGAGGATGATGACAATCACGACGATTGTTGTCGAGAAGAGCAACGGATATTTTTTTCAGGTGGAGAATGCCAGATGGAATATACCAGCCATGAGATGATTTTTTTTTCAGGTGAGATGGAGGAAGATGACATCGCGACGTATGTCATCGAGAAGAGCATTTCCGTAGTTGCATCCGCAGCTATGATGGGCCTTGTGAGAATTCTGTAGTCGCTACGGTGGCTATGATGCACATTTTGTTGACCGTAACTGAGGTAGTTTTTCCGTAGTAGCTTTAGCTGCTATGAGTATTTATGGCCGTAAAAATGAGCTCAGTGTTGGACGATATATGTGTGTTTACGTGTGTTTATGTGTGTTTACGTGTGTTTACGTGTGTTTACGTGTGCTTATGTGTGTTTACGTGTGCTTATGTGTGTTTACGTGTGCTTATGTGTTGGTCATGACCTTATCCATGGATATAGTGTTTATGCTAGTTTTTAGATTTAGTTTTAGAATTAGTTTTAGAATTAGTTTTAGAATTAGTTTTAGAATTAGTTTTAGAATTAGTTTTAGATTTAGTTTTAGATTTAGTTTTAGATTTAGTTTTAGATTTAGTTTTAGATTTAGTTTTAGATTTAGTTTTAGATTTAGTTTTAGATTTAGTTTTAGATTTAGTTTTAGATTTAGTTTTAGATTTAGTTTTAGATTTAGTTTTAGATTTAGTTTTAGATTTAGTTTTAGTTTTAGATTTAGTTTTAGATTTAGTTTTAGTTTTAGATTTAGTTTTAGATTTAGTTTTAGATTTAGTTTTAGAATTAGTTTTAGAATTAGATTTAGTTTTAAGTTGGATGATGGTACCTCATCCCTCACTAGTGTGGATCTAGTGATTTTTTTGCTGTTTGGATGACTTTGAAAATTGATCCTGTTACATGTCTGTAAATATTAATGTCTGTAATGTAAATATTAATGTCTGTAATGTAAATATTAATGCCTGTAATGTAAATATTAATGCCTGTAATGTAAATATTAATGCCTGTAATGTAAATATTAATGCCTGTAATGTAAATATTAATGCCTGTAATGTAAATATTAATGCCTGTAATGTAAATAATAATGTCTGTAAAAAATTTTTGACTTGTCAATAAAAAAATTGTCTCATCAAAATGCGTCATCACTTTGAATGTTTACACAAAGACTTTCTATCAAAATATATTATGTGGGGTATCCATAGATTCGTCTCGATGAGTAAAATTTTCTGATTGGACCCGGGTCCATGAGACCCCCCATGGAGCGGAGTTAGATTTTTAATCAAAGACTTTTAAACAAAATATATCATGTGGGGTATCCATAGATTCGTCTTGATGAGTAAAATATTTTGGTGGTCTCTGTTTTCAGTTGTACCAACCATGGTACAATTTTAAATTTTCCAACAAAGAGTTTTAAACAAAATATATCATGTGGGGTATCCATAGATTCGTCTTGATAAGTAAAATTTTTTGATTGGACCCGGGTCCATGAGACCCCCATGGAGCGGAGTTAGATTTTCCAACAAAGAGTTTTAAACAAAATGTATCATGTGGGGTATCCATAGATTCGTCTCGATGAGTAAAATTTTTTGATTGGACCCGGGTCCGTGAGACCCCCATGGAGCGGAATTAGATTTTTACACAAAGAGTTTTAAACAAAATATATCATGTGGGGTATCCATAGATTCGTCTTGATGAGTAAAATTTTCTGATTGGACCCAGGTCCATGAGACCCCCCATGGAGCGGAGTTAGATTTTTACACAAAGACTTTCAAACAAAATATATCATGTGGGGTATCCATAGATTCGTCTCGATGAGTAAAATTTTCTGATTGGACCCAGGTCCATGAGACCCCCCATGGAGCGGAGTTAGATTTTTACACAAAGACTTTCAAACAAAATATATCATGTGGGATATCCATAGATTCGTCTTGATGAGTAAAATTTTTTGATTGGATCCGGGTCCATGAGATCCCCCATGGAGCGGAGTTAGATTTTTACACAAAGACTTTCAAACAAAATATATCATGTGGGGTATCCATCGATTCGTCTTGATGAGTAAAATTTTTTGATTGGATCCGGGTCCATGAGATCCCCCATGGAGCGGAGTTAGATTTTTACACAAAGACTTTCAAACAAAATATATCATGTAGGGTATCCATAGATTCGTCTTGATGAGTAAAATTTTCTGATTGGACCCAGGTCCATGAGACCCCCCATGGAGCGGAGTTAGATTTTTACACAAAGACTTTCAAACAAAATATATCATGTGGGGTATCCATAGATTCGTCTCGATGAGTAAAATTTTCTGATTGGACCCAGGTCCATGAGACCCCCCATGGAGCGGAGTTAGATTTTCCAACAAAGAGTTTTAAACAAAATATATCATGTGGGGTATCCATCGATTCGTCTTGATGAGTAAAATTTTTTGATTGGACCCGGGTCCGTGAGACCCCCCATGGAGCGGAGTTAGATATTCCAACAAAGAGTTTTAAACAAAATATATCATGTGGGGTATCCATAGATTCGTCTTGATGAGTAAAATTTTTTGATTGGACCCAGGTCCATGAGACCCCCCATGGAGCGGAGTTAGATTTTCCAACAAAGAGTTTTAAACAAAATGTATCATGTGGGTATCCATCGATTCGTCTTGATGAGTAAAATTTTTTGATTGGACCCGGGTCCGTGAGACCCCCCATGGAGCGGAGTTAGATTTTCCAACAAAGAGTTTTAAACAAAATATATCATGTGGGGTATCCATAGATTCGTCTTGATGAGTAAAATTTTTTGATTGGACCCGGGTCCGTGAGACCCCCCATGGAGCGGAGTTAGATTTTCCAACAAAGAGTTTTAAACAAAATATATCATGTGGGGTATCCATCGATTCGTCTTGATGAGTAAAATATTTTGATTGGACCCGGGTCCGCGAGACCCCCCATGGAGCGGAGTTAGATTTTTAATTAAAGACTTTTAAACAAAATATATCATGTGGGGTATCCATCGATTCGTCTTGATGAGTAAAATATTTTGATTGGACCCGGGTCCGCGAGACCCCCCATGGAGCGGAGTTTGATTTTCCAACAAAGAGTTTCTATCAAAATATATCATGTGGGGTATCCATCGATTCGTCTTGATGAGTAAAATATTTTGATTGGACCCGGGTCCGCGAGACCCCCCATGGAGCGGAGTTAGATTTTCCAACAAAGAGTTTCTAACAAAATATATCATGTGGGGTATCCATCGATTCGTCTTGATGAGTAAAATATTTTGATTGGACCCGGGTCCGCGAGACCCCCCATGGAGCGGAGTTTGATTTTCCAACAAAGAGTTTCTAACAAAATATATCATGTGGGGTATCCATCGATTCGTCTTGATGAGTAAAATTTTTTGATTGGACCCAGGTCCGCGAGACCCCCCATGGAGCGGAGTTAGATTTTCCAACAAAGAGTTTCTAACAAAATATATCATGTGGGGTATCCATCGATTCGTCTTGATGAGTAAAATATTTTGATTGGACCCGGGTCCGCGAGACCCCCCATGGAGCGGAGTTTGATTTTCCAACAAAGAGTTTCTAACAAAATATATCATGTGGGGTATCCATCGATTCGTCTTGATGAGTAAAATTTTTTGATTGGACCCGGGTATCATGTGGGGTATCCATTTTTTTTTTTTTTTTTTTTTTTTTTTTTTTTTTTTTTTTTTTTTTTTTTTTTTTTTTTTTTTTTTTTGGTATCCAAAAAATGGGTATCCATATTTTTTTTTTTTTTTTTTTTTTTTTTTTTTTTTTTTTTTTTTTTTTTTTTTTTTTTTTTTTTTTTTTTTTTTTTTTTTAAGAAGCATGTATGAAAGGCGCTCACTCACAGATGGAAATCAGTCGTTGCCGCTCCATTATCCTGAGAACAAGTCTGAAAAAACTCTAAGCTAGACTCGAGTTGCATCATGGAAAGCCTTGGAAAGCCATCGAGTTGCATCATGGAACGCCAATGTGACTATGCAGCCGTATTGGATCAAGTGCTAACCAATGCTCGTGATCCAAAAGACGAGGACATGGAAATTCGTTCATTAGTTTCGCCACCGACCACTCCAACTCCCGAGGATCAACCAGTTTCGACTGATGAGAACGATAGTGACTATGCTGCCACATTTGCTCAAGTGGTAGCCAATGCTCGTGACCAAAAAGACGAGCACGTGAGAAGTGTTTCATTTGTCCCACCACCTGTTACTCCAACTCCCGTGGATCAACCCGTTTCGACAGAGTCTCCGGCTCTGGCACATGACTACGACTCAAACCAACGTGGTACGTGGCAAAAAATGTCAGAGTCGAGAAGGCGTCCTAGCGAATCTAACCCTGATACCTTTGCCAGGAGGCGACCCAGAAATCCCTCGACGCCTCGTAAATTGAATCATCAGAGAAACTTTTCATGCACACCTCGTAGATTGGATTTTTCTAGACATTCTGCCTTTCAACGCTATCCTTCAAAGTTTAGTGAGATGCCTCGCACTCAGCCACCACCCAAATACTACCGTTATCATCACAGAAAATCGTTTGCAGTCTTGTGCTTGCGCTCTGATGGATTTACCATCACAAATGGCTATGTTTGCAAGTCTGGCGACGGACGCATCGAGAAGCATGTGCTCTTTGAAAAACTGTCAAACATGAACGCAACGACCCTCATCTTACCAGACTCGACGACACAGACATTATGGATGGACATTTTAAACACTTGGCCGAAATATCATCCTGCCCATGATATAAAGACCGTTGTGCTAGAAACTTTGCCTGAGCCCATTGGAAGATGTGAGTCTTGCGGTCGAGAAGAGTGTCACCGTTGGATTGCAGTAGTGGGTGGTATTTCTCGCTACTTGAACATGTACTTTAAACCAATATATCACTGATCCCGTAACATGTCTGTAAATAATTTTTTGACTTGTCAATAAAGAAATTTTCTCATCAAAATGTGTCATCACTTTGAATGAATTAAAAAAAAAAAAAAAAAAAAAAAAAAAAAAAAAAAAAAAAAAAAAAAAAAAAAAAAAAAAAAAAAAAAAAAAAAAAAAAAAAAAAATTATATATATATATATATATATATATATATATATATATATATATATATATATATATATATATATATATATATATATATGTATATATATATATATATATATATATATATATATATATATATATATATATATATATATATATATATATATATATATATATATATATGTATATGTATATGTATTTTTTTTTTTTTTTTTTTTTTTTTTTTTTTTTTTTTTTTTTTTTTTTTTTTTTTTTTTTTTTTTTTTTTTTTTTTTTTACATTGTCTGAAATTCTAAAGTTGAGAAGTATAAGATTTTCTAAAGTTGAGAGCTCCAAGAAATTCTAAAAGTTGAGAGCTCCAAGATTTTTCTAAAGTTGAGAGCTCCAAGATTTTTCTAAAGTTGAGAGCTCCAAGATTTTTCTAAAGTTGAGAGCTCCAAGATTTTCTAAAGTTGAGAGCTCCAAGAAATTCCTATGGATACTTCCATCCACATACCAGTCGAAATTTCAACAAATCTTGAGGTGTATTCCTAAAGTCATTCCATTTATCTTCAGCCAAAGACGCACGATGTTGCATTTCAAAAAATTCTTTAAAGGTTAGATCTTTCGCCAATCCCAGTTTATTTAGATTACAATACACTCTCTGACTCTTCTTTAGATTATATTTTGACGTCCTGTATTCAATTCGTTCAACAGAATCTTTTGATATTTCGTTGCGGCACATAGGACAAGTCTGATGGTTGTTCATCCATAAATCAAGACATTGCGTGTGGAACAAGTGATTGCAGGGCGTTTTATAAATTGTAGTAAGTTGTATAAAGGAAATGAAACAAATTGGACAATTATCCTCCATCCTTGAATTTCATTTCTACATTAACATTTTCCAAGAGTTGTGAGAGCTTCAGAAAATTCTGATCAGCTAAGAGCATCAAAACTCTACGCTTGGCTTTTTAAAAAAAAAAAAAAAAAAAAAAAAAAAAAAAAAAAAAAAAAAAAAAAAAAAAAAAAAAAAAAAAAAAAAAAAAAAAAAAAAAAAAATTTTTTTTTTTTTTTTTTTTTTTTTTTTTTTTTTTTTTTTTTTTTTTTTTTTTTTTTTTTTTTTTTTTTTTTTTTTTTTTTTTTTTTAACTAACTAACTATTCTAAAACTAAACTATGTAACAGGATCAATTTTCAAAGTCATCCAAACAACAAAAAAATCACTAGATCCACACTAGTGAGGGATGAGGTACCATCATCCAACTTAAAACTAAATCTAAAACTAAATCTAAAACTAAATCTAAAACTAAATCTAAAACTAAATCTAAAACTAAATCTAAAACTAATTCTAAAACTAAATCTAAAACTAATTCTAAAACTAAATCTAAAACTAATTCTAAAACTAATTCTAAAACTAATTCTAAAACTAATTCTAAAACTAATTCTAAAACTAATTCTAAAACTAATTCTAAAACTAATTCTAAAACTAATTCTAAAACTAAATCTAAAACTAATTCTAAAACTAAATCTAAAACTAAATCTAAAACTAAATCTAAAACTAATTCTAAAACTCTTTGTGTAAAAATCTAACTCCGCTCCATGGGGGTCTCGCAGATCCGGGTCCAATCAAACAATTTTACTCATCGAGACGAATCTATGGATACCCCACATGATATATTTTGTTTAAAAGTCTTTGTGTAAAAATCTAACTCCGCTCCATGGGGGGTCTCATGGACCTGGGTCCAATCAGAAAATTTTACTCATCAAGACGAATCTATGGATACCCTACATGATATATTTTGTTTAAAACTCTTTGTGTAAAAATCTAACTCCGCTCCATGGGGGTCTCGCAGATCCGGGTCCAATCAAAATATTTTACTCATCAAGACGAATCTATGGATACCCTACATGATATATTTTGTTTAAAACTCTTTGTGTAAAAATCTAACTCCGCTCCATGGGGGGTCTCACGGACCCGGGTCCAATCAAAAAATTTAACTCATCAAGACGAATCTATGGATACCCCACATGATATATTTTGTTTAAAACTCTTTGTTGGAAAATCTAACTCCGCTCCATGGGGGGTCTCATGGACCTGGGTCCAATCAGAAAATTTTACTCATCGAGACGAATCTATGGATACCCCACATGATATATTTTGTTTGAAAGTCTTTGTGTGAAAATTTAAAATTGTACCATGGTTGGTACAACTGAAAACAGAGATCACCAAAATATTTTACTCATCAAGACGAATCTATGGATACCCCACATGATATATTTTGTTTGAAAGTCTTTGTGTAAAAATCTAACTCCGCTCCATGGGGTGTCTCATGGACCCGGGTCCAATCAGAAAATTTTACTCATCGAGACGAATCTATGGATACCCCACATAATATATTTTGATAAAAAGTCTTTGTGTAAACATTCAAAGTGATGACACATTTTGATGAGACAATTTTTTTATTGACAAGTCAAAAAATTTTTACAGACATTATTATTTACATTACAGGCATTAATATTTACATTACAGACATTAATATTTACAGACATGTAACAGGATCAATTTTCAAAGTCATCCAAACAGCAAAAAAATCACTAGATCCACACTAGTGAGGGATGAGGTACCATCATCCAACTTAAAACTAAATCTAAAACTAATTCTAAAACTAATTCTAAATTTGAGAGCTCCAAGATTTTCTTGTAGTCTGTGGTGTGTTTGTCGCGTCGAGTGATTCACTGGATTCACTGGCTTCCTTCACGTTTAAAGAATTCATTTTCTCTTTGTATGTTGTCGAGGATACGCTTCCACCCACCATGTCTTTCAATACAAGCATCAAACATATATGAAATGAATCGCTCGCACCAATCTGAAACCTTTCGAGCGCAATCAAAGGGCCCTATATCACAACAATGTTGATTTATTAATGACAAACGAACAATACGCAGAAATACAAATATATGAAGAATTTTTATCGGTTGGTCTTGCTTAAACATTGATATCGCTATCATATGGATTTGAAAACTGATTTCTGAATCGCTCCATTCACACATGTCGGTTGTCAGTGGCATTGGTTGAAATGCTGTGTATTCCATCTTGATGTACTCATCAGCCATATTTTTTAGGTCTTGGTACAATTTTTCATCGGAAAATTCAAACCTGTAAAGGAATCGGTCTACAATCCTAGATGTCCATGACTTGTCAGAGTCTGGTATATAAGAACATGTCAACAACTTCCATGAAGCAGCAGAAGGCTCCTCATCCCATTCACAAGACGTGTGCTCTAGGGCCATCACTTTTAAATTACTTTGATTGGTTTTTTGCAATTGACAATCCATCCTCAGCTGCTACAAAGTCTCGTTGATGCTATACTTTAAAATCTGCCAGGTCTTGACGGCGCTAATAAAGCACAAAGTTAAAAAAAAAAAAAAAAAAAAAAAAAAAAAAAAAAAAAAAAAAAAAAAAAAAAAAAAAAAAAAAAAAAAAAAAAAAAATAAAATTTTAAAGGTGAAGACTTTTTTTTTTTTTTTTTTTTTTTTTTTTTTTTTTTTTTTTTTTTTTTTTTTTTTTTTTTTTTTTTTTTTTTTTTTTTTTGAAAATGTTTTTATAAATGCAACTCGGTCCTCACATCTCACATCAAGTTAAACTTGTGTAACAGTTTGATTCTGATCCACGAGTCCTGCTTAGCATTCAACAATGTGGTTCAAGCTGTATTTAGATTCTAGCGATTCTCTATCTGGAGTGGTGGGAAAGGATGGATGTATCTATTGGCGTGTGGTGGAAGTGGGTGTGCTATGTAAAATGAAGAGACCCTATAGATTGCACAAGGTTCGATGCATTCAAAAAAATATTGTTAAAGGTGAAGACATTTTACCCGAGACAGATTTGTACCATTCTACTCTAAGGAGATGCAAGTTGATAAATACAGACACTGTGATTATAACTTTGAGATGGTGGAAGAGAGAGATGCTTGACAAGTTTTTGTACTCGATACAACAAGCCAAATTTCAAGCAACGTTTCAAATGACAAAGGGTTGTAAATTTTACAAGAGTTGTTTTGTGTTGAATCCCAATCCTGAGGGGGCTGCATTTTTCGAATGGATCACATCCTTTGTTCGACAAGTACAACGTGAAAGAATCGTCTACAAAGAGATTGACGTTCCTTCGAACAGTGCTGCGGATGCCGACATTCAAGTGTGGAATGACGATTCTCAAATTACTGAGCCAGAGGATCCGCAAGATTCGAAGCTAGCCATTTCACCATTTGCCGATGAAATAAACTCCAATACCAATGACATGCCTCAGACTGTGAATGACATGCCTAAGACTGTGGATGACATGCCTCAAACTGTGGATGAAATGCCTCAAGTGGATGAAATGCCTCAGACTGTGGATGAAATGCCTCAGACTCTGGATGAAATACCTCAGACTGTGGATGAAATGCCTCAGACTCTGGATGAAATGCCTCAAGTGGATGCGTATGAAACGGTATCCCACGCACCTGACATACCTCAAGTGGCTGCGTATGAAACGGTATCCCATGCACCCGACTTACCTCAAATGACTAATCAATCTCTTCCTAGCCAACCCGAGACTGAAAATGTGGCTTGTTGCCGAGGTGCCGAGGTGGATAAAGCATTGTTTATCCAGCTTCGTGTGTTGATTGCAGCAAATCAAAACTTGGAATCTCAAAAGAAACATTTGGAACAAGGACGTTTAAAGATTGATGAGAGATTGAAAACGTTGAATGATGAAATTTTGAGAGTTGTAAAATTAATGACGAGAGCTTGATGCAAAATTTTTAGATAGTTTAAAAAAAAAAAAAAAAAAAAAAAAAAAAAAAAAAAAAAAAAAAAAAAAAAAAAAAAAACGTAGATAGTTTAAAAAAAAAAAAAAAAAAAAAAAAAAAAAAAAAAAAAAAAAAAAAAAAAAAAAAAAAAAAAAAAAAAAAAAAAAAAAAAAAAACAATTTTTTTTTTTTTTTTTTTTTTTTTTTTTTTTTTTTTTTTTTTTTTTTTTTTTTTTTTTTTTTTTTTTTTTTTTTTTTTTTTTTGGTGTGTCACTATTTAAGTCGAGGTCTGTATAACAGAATCGATTCATTTCTGATTCAAAGCTCTGCTGCAACCATGTGGATAAGATTGTACAAGGATCATTCTTCAACCCCCTTATCGTGTGTTGTGGGAAAGGATGGAATTCTCTATTGGCGTGTGGTAGATATTGGTGTGCTGTGTCAAATGAGCCAACCGTACGATTTAAAAAAGTCTCCTTATGTCATCTCCAGATCCGTGATGGGCGCAGACGTTTTGTCAGAGGGATTGGCTTGCCATTCTTTTAAAAGTAATTGTAGATTAATCGATACTTTGGCGGCATTGGAAATTTTACATTCAAAAGATTCAGCAATGTATGACAACTTTAGGTTTATCCTAAAGCATGAAACATTTAGTGCGACCCACGAACACGTGAAATTTGGCAAATTATACAGAGACTGTCATGTGCTTAAACCCCATCCCACCGGTGCAACATTTGAAAAATTGTTGAAACGGTTTATAGAGGAAGCACACAAGGACAAAATGATAATGGATGACTCTGGAGAGATGAATATACCTTCCAATAGTGGCATGGAATCTGAAAATCAAGTTTGGAATGATAATTTGAATGATGACTCGCAACTTGTAAAGCTTGAAAATTCTCAAGATGGATATCAAGCAAACCCAAGTGTTGCTGAGGAAAGGACTCTAACAACGTTTGCTGATGAAATGTCGCGAGAGGCTCAGACTTCAACTCCTAAAGTGATTCTTGCTGTCGATGAAACAACTCAAACTACAGAGGAAATCAAAATTAATGAAATGTCTCAAACTGATGACGTGGCCCCGGTGGATAAAAACTTTTTTATCCAGCTCCAACTGTTGAGTAAAGAATACGATATATTTAAACAAAGAAAGCAATTTGTTGAGGAAGCACTTCAAAACGTCTATGCGAGAAAACAGACTGTAGACACGGACATTTTTGAAACTATAAAAAAAATAATTGCAAGCGGTCAAAGTCAAATATAACATGTGATGCTATAATACAATATAACATGTAAAAAAAAAAAAAAAAAAAAAAAAAAAAAAAAAAAAAAAAAAAAAAAAAAAAAAAAAAAAAAAAAAAAAAAAAAAAAAAAAAAAATTATATACCTAAACAGTATATAAGGCAGAGCTTTCAGAGCCTTCAGATCATTCAGAACCGTCCTCTCGAGACTAGAGATACTCCATTTGAATCTTTTTCCCAACCGAGTCAAGCCTGATCCTGAAGCCATGTCACCGCCCGAAATTTGCTCGCCTCGCTGCCCACCCAAAATTTCCAATGTGGACGTTTGCGGAGAATTCACGTGGATGGTCTTGCCCAACCAAAGAAAAATTCCACTCGAAATTTCCTTTGCACCCGTCTGCAATCCAGACCAAGTGTACATTCTGGTCATGCAGTTTCCAGCTGAATTTCATTTCCCCGAGGAGAGCGTCACCCAGACCCACAGCCTGTTTTCCAACCTCGAGTTGCTGCATCGACGTTGCCGATCCAACTATGTGGACATGGTCGAGCCTCGCGTCATTGAGATGGAGCCGGGGAGCTGGAGACATGTCTTGAAGTACGTGATCACCTTGCTAGACTTGGACCACCGAGTCTTGGGCGTCCGATCCATGACGCAAAAAAAGTTTTTCCAAGGAGAACTGGACCTGCCCCACGTGCGTTGCGTCAAGTGCAAAGGCAACAAGATGTACGTCTGCTACCACAAGCACACACTACCAGTCCCGTTCAACTGCACGGCCACGGAGGCGAGAACGATGGCCGTGGAACGACTCTTTGCCCAGAAGGGAGTCGCCCTCGAAGCGCTACACGAAACTAGAAACTTGCTGAGCAAGACCCTGTGGAAGGAGATGCATCCTCAACCCCCTGCCTCATCGAAGCGATCCAAGAAAAAATGTCATGTAAATCCTCATCAAAGAAGAAACAAAAATATCGTGTAAACGCTTCCATTTGTAAAAATTAAATTTTTTTATGAAAAAATAAATGATTAAAATGTTGAATTGGAAACTGTTGTCGTGTCTCTCTGTCCATTTCCGCAGGGGGTCGATTCCAAAAGGCCCGTAGCATGGCGTCAATGACAGGAGCCGTCAAAGTTTGAAAATTCTCAAGATGGATATCAAAAAAACCCAAGTGTTGCTGAGGAAAGGACTCTAATAACGTTTGCTGATGAAATGTCGTGAGAGGCTCAGACTTCAACTCCTAAAGTGATTCTTGCTGTCGATGAAACAACTCAAACTACAGAGGAAATCAAAATAAATGAAATGTCTCAAACTGATGACGTGGCGCCGGTGGATAAAACTTTTTTATTCAGCTCCAACTGTTGAGTAAAGAATACAATATATTTAAACAAAAAAAGCAATTTGTTGAGGAAGCACTTCAAAACGTCTATGCGAGAAAACAGACTGTAGACACGGACATTTTGAAACTATAAAAAAAATAATTGCAAGTGGTCAAAGTCAAATATAACATGTGATGCTATAAAACAATATAACATGGGGGGTCTCATGGACCCGGGTCCAATAAAAATATTTTACTCATCAAGACGAATCTATGGATACCCCACATGATATATTTTGTTTAAAAGTCTTTGGTTAAAAATCTAACTCCGCTCCATGGGGGGTCTCATGGACCCGGGTCCAATAAAAATTTTTTACTCATCGAGACGAATCTATGGATACCCCACATGATATATTTTGTTTCAAAGTTTTTGTGTAAAAATCTAACTCCGCTCCCTGGGGGGTCTCATGGACCCGGGTCCAATCAAAAAATTTTACTCATCGAGACGAATCTATGGATACCCCACATGATATATTTTGTTTAAAAGTCTTTGTGTAAAAATCTAACTCCGCTCCCTGGGGGGTCTCATGGACCCGGGTCCAATCAAAAAATTTTACTCATCGAGACGAATCTATGGATACCCCACATGATATATTTTGTTTAAAAGTCTTTGTGTAAAAATCTAACTCCGCTCCCTGGGGGGTCTCATGGACCCGGGTCCAATCAAAAAATTTTACTCATCGAGACGAATCTATGGATACCCCACATGATATATTTTGTTTAAAAGTCTTTGTGTAAAAATCTAACTCCGCTCCCTGGGGGGTCTCATGGACCCGGGTCCAATCAAAAAATTTTACTCATCGAGACGAATCTATGGATACCCCACATGATATATTTTGTTTAAAAGTCTTTGTGTAAAAATCTAACTCCGCTCCCTGGGGGGTCTCATGGACCCGGGTCCAATCAAAAAATTTTACTCATCGAGACGAATCTATGGATATCCCACATGATATATTTTGTTTGAAAGTCTTTGTGTAAAAATCTAACTCCGCTCCATGGGGGGTCTCATGGACCCGGGTCCAATCAAAAAATTTTACTCATCGAGACGAATCTATGGATACCTCACATGATATATTTTGTTTAAAACTCTTTGTGTAAAAATCTAACTCCGCTCAATGGGGGTCTCACAGATCCGGGTCCAATCAAAAAATTTTACTCATCCAGACGAATCTATGGATACCCCACATGATATATTTTGTTTAAAACTCTTTGTTGGAAAATTTAAAATTGTACCATGGTTGGTACAACTGAAAACAGAGACCACCAAAATATTTTACTCATCATCATAGGGGAATTTTGTGTGGGTTAAAATAAAAGAATCCAATCCAAAGTTGGCTAAAACAAAGCTTGTGTGTTTTTGAAGAATAAAACGAGGCTGTGTGTTTTTTTTAAAGTCCCCAGCATGAGCAGCCCAAGCTTGGCAAAATAATACGACTAAAAAAATGGGACGAAGCCCCATAAAGGGGCCTCGTCCCATTTTTTTAGGGAGAACAAATTTAAAATTATAAAATTTGCCTGCAGTTTGGGCAAGAATTGTTCTCCAGACACCATCTGTCAATGCATTTTTCGTGGAAATGGTGCCCACATTTCATTATCACAGGGCTGAACATGGAGTTTAAACATATCGAACAGTCCTCCGGTTCTTTGAAAAAATAGTCTGGCATGTCCAGGGCATATATTTGATCTATAATCTCCTGAGCCATTCTCACCCAGTTGATGTGGATGAAAGTTTGTACACCATCAGTTTTAAATTTCTCAAAAGCCATTTTCCAGAGAAAGCATTTTCCTTGAAATTCCCAAACTCGCCAGGCTATGGGTCCTTCATAGTCGCTCATTACAATTTGTAACGAGGGACCATCCAATTTCTGTACAAGTGCAGTAAAGTCGTACATTGAAGATAAAAAGTTAAAAAGAAAAGTCCCACAATACCGTTTAGTGTATGGCATTGGGGGGGATGGTCCCACAACATCTGGCGGTTGAATATTGTCCAACACAGGCGTCATTTTTTCCAAAAAGACATCAAATTGTTCAGCATGAGGGTAACCCTCACGACTGTACATAAAAGAGAACAGATTAGAACTCATGGTGAATATGAAATGGAATGGCTCTGAATCCCCTTTTATATACGAAAAAGCAGGAAGTGTTGCGACATTCTGATTGGCCACAAGGTGTTGTGATATTCTGATTTTTTTTTTTTTTTTTTTTTTTTTTTTTTTTTTTTTTTTTTTTTTTTTTTTTTTTTTTTTTTTATCTACTGAATAGACTCGCCCACGAAACGGATGTACATCCTGCCTTTTTGGCTATAAAAGCAGAGGCACCGCGAGAGAAATTTTACATTCGACTCGAGAGTCGAAATCTTCTGATTGCTCCAACTAAGCCATGGATGTCTTTCCCGAAGCCTTGTCGTCAACAGTAAATGCTCTATGCCTGGCGGAGAATATAGATGCCTATGAACACGCTGCGATGACGGGACAGGTGTCGGCTTTTATATCATTTCAAGAGCCGAGATATTACAGAATCTTTTATACAATGCTGGAATCAAACTGGACGAAAAACAAAAAACTCGTTCAAAATTTCATGAGGTGTGTGATGGAGGCGAGACAGTGCTCTTCAAAGACCATGGGACAAGATGGGACAAATGGACCCTCATGGGACAAGGTGGTCCGAAAATTGATAAAAAGTCCAGACAGGACCTTGAAGAACTCGGACCAGCGCCTCGGGTTCCAGCTCGGAAATCTTTTTATCGTGAAATTTGGATTCACATTTGGCTTCCGAACAGTGAGAGCTGGGACCAAACACGTGTATCAGACGTCAGACGCACCTCTCCAAATATACGTGCTGCCCAGCCAAGCCAATGAACCTTTCACAGTGAGAAGGAGCTTGAAGCCGTCGGAGCAATATAAATATAACATATATGCTTTTCAGCCATGGAAAAGGTATGTAGTACCGGAGGGAGTGCAATACGTCATCATGACAGTGCAAAAAACTGTCTTTACGTTGGATATTATTGAGGGTGGCTGCCATGTGACGGACGGATTTGATTATAGGGCCCACCAGAATTTTCAACGCCAGTGCTACAAATTGCCTCCCCCCACGCCCGTGCACATGCTGGAAGAGACACTTCCTGCTAAAAAATCTCGATGGGGTCCACCTCTTCCAACTTCAAAGACGCGAATCTGTCCACCTCCTCCTTCCGTGTGTGTGCAGAAGCCGATGGAACCAGCTGCATCGATGGAATTTATAAGTTGGCCATCAGCACCAGAGCCACTGCCTTGTCCACCAGCGCCAGAAACCATGCCTTGTCCAACGATGCCTAAACCCATGCATTGTCCACCATCGCCAGAACCCATGCCTTGTCCACCAGCGCCAGAACCCATGCCTTGTCCACCAATGCCAGAAGCCATACCTTGTCCACCAGTACCAGAAGCCATACCTTGTCCATCAGTACCAGAAGCCATGCTGATGCCTTGTCCATCAGTACCAGAAGCCATGTTGATGCCTTGTCCACCAGTGCCAGAAGCCATGCTGATGCCTTGTCCACCAGTGCCAGAAGCCATGCTGATGCCTTGTCCACCAGTGCCAGAAGCCATGCTGATGCCTTGTCCACCAGCGCCTGAACCCATGCCTTGTCCACCAGCGCCTGAACCCATGCCTTGTCCACCAGCACCTGAACTCATGCCTTGTCCACCAGCGCCTGAACCCATACCTTGTCCACCAGAGCCCACAACAGACGTCGAGAATCAACTCTACGAGCAAATGATGTATGAGTTGGAGGGGGGCTGCGCGGACCAGGGGCCAGATGAATATGACGCAATCTTGAAGGAATTGCAAGAGGCGTGCGAATCGTACGAATGGCCCACGACGCAAGAGACGCAGGACATGCCAACGCTGGACAGTCTGATACCCAGGACAGAGGACGTGCCGTGGGAAACGCCAGAGACGTGTCATGAAGAGACGGATAGGCCTCTGAATCTGACGACCACGAGAAGAACTGGATCGAGCAGGCAACGGTCAGCGATTCAGTATGTGGAACCTCTAGACTTGAGAATTGTAAAATAAATGTAAATGAATGTAAATAAATGTAAATAAATGATTTTGTTTTTTTAAAGGTGTTGTATTTTTTTTACTTCATACAGAGTTACTTTTTACAGAGTTAGATTTTCACACAAAGACTTTCAAACAAAATATATCATGTGGGGTATCCATAGATTCGTCCTTGATGAGTAAAATTTTTTGATTGGACCCAGGTCCATGAGACCCCCCATGGAGCGGAGTTAGATTTTTACACAAAGACTTTTAAACAGAATATATCATGTGGGGTATCCATAGATTCGTCTTGATGAGTAAAAAATTTTTATTGGACCCGGGTCCATGAGACCCCCCATGGAGCGGAGTTAGATTTTTAATCAAAGATTTTTAAACAAAATATATCTTGTGGGGTATCCATAGATTCGTCTTGATGAGTAAAATTTTTTGATTGGACCCAGGTCCATGAGACCCCCCATGGAGCGAAGTTAGATTTTTAATCAAAGATTTTTAAACAAAATATATCATGTGGGGTATCCATAGATTCGTCTTGATGAGTAAAAAAATTTTATTGGACCCGGGTCCATGAGACCCCCCATGGAGCGGAGTTAGATTTTTAATCAAAGATTTTTAAACAAAATATATCATGTGGGGTATCCATAGATTCGTCTTGATGAGTAAAATATTTTGGTGGTCTCTGTTTTCAGTTGTACCAACCATGGTACAATTTTAAATTTTCAAGCAAGGTATATTGTGTTGGACATCTATAAACTCGTCTCGATGAGATAAACATTTCGGTGACCATTTTTAGAAAATTTCTCGGCAATAGAGACAAGCTACACATCAGATTTTTTTGGAGCTGTCAACTTTAGAATTTCTTGGAGCTCGCAACTTTAGAATTTCTGTGACACTGTAAATCGTTATACGTTAAAAAAAAAAAAAAAAAAAAAAAAAAAAAAAAAAAAAAAAAAAAAAAAAAAAAAAAAAAAAAAAAAAAAAAAAAAAAAAAAAAAAATTTTTTTTTTTTTTTTTTTTTTTTTTTTTTTTTTTTTTTTTTTTTTTTTTTTTTTTTTTTTTTTTTTTTTTTTTTTTTTTTTTGATAAATCAAAATAACACTAGATGCCTACAGTTATCAAGTATCTACTCATTCCTTTTCTCGTTCCCTGTCATCGATCGGCAGTTCAACTTTATCATCGTCAACTGGATCTCTGGTTGAATTTGAAACTCCCTCAAATAGAGTCAACGTCAATTCAATAGATCCAAGAATTTTATTTAACTCAGTATATGATTCTTTATACGTTTTCAGATCCTTCACCAGAATTTTAAAACGGATATCAGTCGGATCTAACATATTTAAAATACGTCCAATATCACCCATGATAACTACAGCACCCTCAGAGACGTACCTTCGCTCTCGATACATACTTTCACGATACACATTAATCTCACAGTCTAGGTGACCGTTCCTCAATTCCTTCATCTTGTTTAATCTTAAATCTTTTTCAGACGTTGCTTGCGCCATGATAAACACCATGATAAGAAGTAGATATTAAAAAAAAAAAAAAAAAAAAAAAAAAAAAAAAAAAAAAAAAAAAAAAAAAAAAAAAAAAAAAAAAAAAAAATCCTTTTTTTTTTTTTTTTTTTTTTTTTTTTTTTTTTTTTTTTTTTTTTTTTTTTTTTTTTTTTTTTTTTTTTTTTTTTTTTTTTTAACATTGTTGTTTTTAAAGCAAGCGTCAAGTCTTTGCAGGCCTCAGAAAACCAAGTTCTACATATCCAAAAGATTGTTTTGCTTGTTCAGCTGAACCTTGCTTGACTATGGATGATATTCTAAACACTGTTTCGACGCTCGAGCCAGAAAACTTTACCAATGAGCAGCAGTATGCAACTACTACATGGTTGTTTTATAAGGAATTGACTCTTGCTCAAAACAACCCACATATAACGCATGAGACTCTGGTGATTCGCATTTTAAAAAGATTGGCAGAAGAAAATTTCAAATTATCATGGACTGCGATACAAGAAACCATAAAGCAGGGGCAATGTTTGATGGATGCCGAATTGCATAAAATGTTGCAAGATCTTTGGAAGCAGAGGAAAAAAACTCAGAATGCTGAAGACCAGCATTGCGTTGAACGAGTGCTGGGAAGAGATTACGTTAGATCAACAGATTTGTCAAGGATAGCAACCTGCTTCAATCGCTTCGTCAAGGACAAGAGGGAGTTATGGATATTTTTTGCCGTCGACGGATTCTTGGGAGATGATTTAAAATCATATGTAGATGCCTTTAAATTTGGACCGGACGACATCAAAGGGAAGCATATAAGAGCAATTCGTCAATTGTATCGAGATTTTGATGGCATCGCTACTCCCAAACATATGAAAGAAGTTTTGGAAGGTGTGTTTCAAGGGAAAGGAAGCATATATTCAAATTTTTACTTGGAAAAAATTGGAAAAGATGTCGTAGATGTGGCAAGCTGGCGCTTGGATTTACATGAAAAATGGAAAAGGAAAAATGGAGAAGGTGAGGAAGGAGATTGCAGCAACAAACGACCTGGTGGAGATTGCAGCAACAAGCGACCTGGCGATGGTAGAGAAAAAAGCCACCACAAAAAAATTAAAGTTAAACATGTTGAAGAAGAGGATGATGTAACAGAAGAAGATTAAAAAAAAAAAAAAAAAAAAAAAAAAAAAAAAAAAAAAAAAAAAAAAAAAAAAAAAAAAAAAAAAAAAAAAAAAAAAAAAAAAAATTATATACCTAAACAGTATATAAGGTAACAGTATTTTTTTTTTTTTTTTTTTTTTTTTTTTTTTTTTTTTTTTTTTTTTTTTTTTTTTTTTTTTTTTTTTTTTTTTTTTAACGTTGTATAAAAGCTGTAGGGCTGTAGAATGTCTTTCACATTTGGGTTGTAAGCAAGAGCAAAACGAGCCTTACATAGATTCTTCTCAAATATCAATATGAAAAGCAAATTAACCACGTCCTATGGACTTGTCGTGAAGACATCAACCAATAAAATTGTTCTCTTGCGTCGAAAGGTTCCATATTGTATACAGGATTTTTATCATTATCTACACAAAAAGAAGATACCGTACGAGAGTAATCAAAAAATTGTACATGAATGGTTTGAAAAGAAAATTCTTGTAAATTTGCCACAACACGATGTTATAGATTATCAACGCTATAAAAATGACGAGATATATGAGGACTTGTATGATTTCCCTCATGGTCAACTTCCATATTCAATCAAAAGACACGAAAAGATAAACACTATCAGTTTGTTTAAAGCTGCCTATCGGGAATTTGAAGAAGAAACTGGATTTCATTTTGATATTCCAAAATCAGAAATTGAAAATCTTCCCATGGTACATTTAACATTTAGAGGTTTGAATGGCGTTGTGTATGAGCAACATTATTTCTTGATTGAAAATGTGAAGCATTTAAAGAGACATTCCTATTTTAATTCATTTGCATCATCCTATGCTGCTGATAAACAGATAAAATCATGGACTGATGATCGCCTCATATATCATGGTCAAGTGGTGTCCATGAATAAGGCTTTTAAACAAATGATGAAACAACAAGACATTAAATCAGATTTAAAACAATTGCTGTGTTTGAAAACTTTGGACATGCAAAAAGTGTTGAATGAATTACAAGTTGATCATGAGAAAAATAATCGTGAAACTTTTGATTCAACAAATTTAGTAAACATCATACAATCGTAAAAAAAAAAAAAAAAAAAAAAAAAAAAAAAAAAAAAAAAAAAAAAAAAAAAAAAAAAAAAAAAAAAAAAAAAAAAAAAAAAAAAAAATTTCAACGTTTTTTTTTTTTTTTTTTTTTTTTTTTTTTTTTTTTTTTTTTTTTTTTTTTTTTTTTTTTTTTAATGGTTTTGTATTTAATACAAGCTGATCGAGCTAAAGAAACATTTCAATTCAAAAATGTTTGACTTGCTACGAGCCAAGCAGATTGTCGGTGATCACTATTTTCGAATATTGCGATATATCGAGCCGGACATTCTGGCAGCATTCATTAATCGTTGGTCGAATCTACTCGAAATGTATTCACGAGAAGAGGATTTTATTTCATTTGATCCCAAAATTCCTGTATTGAATCGTTTGGTTCCTAAAGCAGTTGGTGTCCTCATTGTACCATTTCCCAATACCAAAGTCTTTGGATTGATGAAAGGTGTCAGTGTTTTCCCTATGTATCCTTTTCGGATTTGTAAAAAACATGAGACGGTATGCAGCCGAGAGGGTTTGGATGTGCTCATCATGTACTTGGAAATGACTGGAATTGAGCGAATCGGGTTTCTAAAGACGAGACAAACGGACAAAATCATTTCCCCACTCCGAGAAAAATTTTCAAATTTGAAAATTTATGGTCCCAGTTCCTTTGGCGCGTTCAAGTTGGTGTGTGCTAAGCTGTCGACGTAATGTAATTTAAAATATCGACCAAGTTTTTCTTTTCGGATGGATACGATATTACAACAGGTGCTTCTTTCATCCAATCTAATAAATAACGATAATGAAAAATATCATATTTTCGATGATTATCCAAACGAATAGCCGGTATATACGTTTCCAATGATTCAGTGGGCTCGTACGAAAACACACCATTGTTATCGATCAACACGTACCAGTTTTGTGGGAAAATACGCACTACCCTAAATTCATTCCACGAATACACGAGGGCAAAACGATTGTGATGCGGTCGACCCGGAATCGGATCTACATGGAACAATAATAACAATAGACAAAGAATGGTAAAGAGAAAATACATCTTGTTCTTGATTTTGATCATTACCATCATTAATCTATTTTACAAGCCATTTTTGAACGAGTCCCCCGTGGCAAATTTATTGCAAGGCCCGTGGATATCCACCGTCAACGCGTTTACTTGTCCTTTATATGGATTTAAGTGTCCCTCGGACGAGGCCTGTGACTGTCATCAAATCTGCGGAAATGGAGATTACGTATCCTTTCAGGTGATGGAGGGTGAATCCATATATTTAATGGATCAGAAACTGGTACCGGGAACGTATTGTTTACCCAGAGGAGTCGGTGAGTGCAATCAAACAACATCGCATCACGTTTTTTCGTCATCGGGTTGGACCTGTATTCCGAGGAACAAATCCATTTTTCAAAATCCATGTTACAGTGATGATGCTCGAGACAACAGTAAAAATGTGCTGTGGGACCATTTGAAAAACAAACTTGCGGAAAATATTGAAAATGTCTACGAAACTTTGTCTGATGGAAAAACGTTGCGTTTCCGATGCAAATGTGAATCTCCTGATGCCCGTGGACACGCTATGGTAAACACTTTACCTTTTACGTGTTCAGTTGATTATTGCATTCAAGACATTCCAAATCCCTTGCCCATGATGAAGTTTATCGATAACAAATGCGAGTGCGGACCTTATTTACACGAAAGAGATGAAACGTCTCGTTGTGTGGTGGAACGCTCACGGGTGGAGCAAAACGTTTTTACCGGACGCGTCAATTGTATGACAAACTTTAGTTGGAATAAGAGACCCATTTTTTGTCCATTTGATGAAGAGGCGTTGAGTTTTCGCGTACCCGTGAAATCTGGAAATTCTCCTTTAGATTTTGTTTCAATGGCCATTCAATAGACAAGGATAATTAAAGAACATGTCTTGCAAGCGTACCCAGCCTATCGAGTATTACGATTTAAAAATGTTGAAAGCGCAAAACTTGCGTTTGGATCGACTGGTAGATTCCGTTGCCGTGAGAAACGAGTATCGTATCAGCAAATTCAAAATCAAAAGCCACGTTTTAAAAGACTTTTACACAGTGCCAAGAGAGTTGGTACGAGAGTTTAAACCAGAAGCCATTGCTCACGTAAAAAATATACAAACGGGGCTGGTAGACTATGGTTTTCTATACAATATTATTGACGATCGCGATCGGTGCTCCCATGCAGTATACATTAAATATAATGATTTTTCCTTAATAGAAAAGAATGCATTGTCTGAAATTGAAGAGATTGCCAAGGAATTTTATCCAAAGGAAACGGAAAACTTTGATGCAACGTGCTTGTATCTACTGATATTTTATGCGTTGCTAGTCAATCGACACGCCAACTGGCTCACAATTGATTATGTGACAAACTGTAACATGAATCACCAATATGCTGCTCATATGGATTGGTTAAACTACAACAAAACTCAATGTACATTGTAAAAAAAAAAAAAAAAAAAAAAAAAAAAAAAAAAAAAAAAAAAAAAAAAAAAAAAAAAAAAAAAAAAAAAAAAAAAAAAAAAAAAAAAAAAATTTTTTTTTTTTTTTTTTTTTTTTTTTTTTTTTTTTTTTTTTTTTTTTTTTTTTTTTTTTTTTTTTTTTTTTTTTTTTTTACGCGTGGTATATTTAAACCAAGCTTTGAGTCTAGAGGATCTCAACCCATCAGGATTTTTTGAAGCTCTCACAACTTGCACATTTTGTTTTGATAAAGAATGTTTGACCATGTCTGACGATTTGGGTTACGGATGGTCTTTTCCTACTCCGACAAAGACAAGTTGGCTGAATTGGATCTCGTGATATTACCCTAGCCATCGTCTAGCATACTCATTACAACGGGCCTTCTCTTGCGGTAATCCGTATCACGTTTATTGCCATCATCCGGGGGTGAGCATGTTTAAAGCAATAAAAAAAGCAATAAAATCTAAAAGTTCAAAAAGTGACAGGTGCAGATGTAAGTATCAGAGTTATACCCAAAGCTTCTGGTTTGATTTTTTTGAAAACTTTGGAGCAATTTCTAAAGGTTGGGATTTGAATATGTGGAAATACAATTCTTCACTTGAGAAGAAAGACATGTTGGTTGAAAATGTGAAAACAGATTGCTCAATTTGTTTGACTACCTATGAACCATATGACGTTGTAAATGAAGGTGGATGTAAACACATTTTTCATAAGACTTGTTTACAAAATTGGATGCTGATAAACGACTCTTGTCCAATTTGCCGAGACAGATTACAATCTCCATACCTATAAAAAAAAAAAAAAAAAAAAAAAAAAAAAAAAAAAAAAAAAAAAAAAAAAAATATTTTTTTTTTTTTTTTTTTTTTTTTTTTTTTTTTTTTTTTTTTTTTTTTTTTTTTTTTTTTTTTTTTTTTTTTTTTTTTTTTTTTTTTTTTAAGCTTTTAAATACTAGTGGTTTGAGGCTTACTCACGTTAAAGAATGTTGTACTCGATCCGCTGGGAAAAGGTGCTTCCAGTCTTCAACAAGAAAAATTATGAACCTCACGTTATTCATGTCAAAACCACGTTTCTAGATGAGTCTGGACAAATTAACCAAGTCACTCGAAAATATAAAGAGTGGATAGGCGTTTGTACAAACCATATTGAAAAGGTGGTGGAATCCATTAAAGAAAATTTTCCAAATTGTCCCGTCCACCATGTTTGCTTGGGATCTACTCGCAAGATTTTACCCTATTTTGAATCGCGATTGCATTCCGGAAAACTGGATTCGCCCAACAAACCATTTTACAAGGTGTTTGTCAAAAATGTTTCAATTGCTGATGTTGGAAGGCTCTTGTCCAAGTACAAAATGAGTTATTACGAAAAAGAGGATTGGTTGGTACGGCTGTACATTGATCTTTGCTTCAATTACAATTCTACTGGATTTTTTTACAAATGGTACACCGTGTCTCATCAGTCTGAGTGGCTAATGGAATCGTTTCACATGCATCCGGAACAAACACAGTCTCCCCCTTGGACCATTGCAGCGTTTGATTTGGAAACGGTGCCGATGGATGGGACCGATCATATTCCAAACGGAATGGACAAATCTGATGAAATTGTCATGATTAGTTTGTACAAATGGAATAAGCGGGACGGTGTGCGCAAATGGCTATTGTACCGTTTGCCTTGCGAGATGGAGGACCTTTCCATGGAAAACACAATCGCTTACACCTCCGAACGACACATGTTGAACGATTTTCACGTGTTTATTCAAGATTGTCATGTTTTAACTGGTTACAACATTACTGGATTTGACATTCCATGCGTGTTTGCACGCTTGCTGTGGTTAAAAATGTACAAAATCTTGAAACTGTACACCTCCCAACGCGTGGGCACGACCACCGTGGCCACGTTTCAAAACAAGTTGGTTTTGGATTTGTATCAGTATTTTCTCGTCTTTTCAAAGTACGATTTACCAGGATTGAAATTGGATGATGTGGCGCGGGCAAAACTCGGTGAAACCAAAGTACCCATCCATTCAACGGGTCTTTGGTCTTGGTATACGCATCCCAACGTGACTCCCTCTCTCGTTCTCTCCGATCAGGTGGAGGAATGTTTCAAAATTTTACAGCCGCGTCGCTTGCTTCAGCATCAATTTGGAACGTTCAAAGACTATATTCGTTATTGTTTAAAGGATTCCTTTCTAGTATACAAGCTCTTTACCAAAGAAATGGTCTTGTCGTTTTTAGTGGAACGAGCCAATTTCACTGCTTGGGATGCTGGGCGTGCGTTGTACATGGGTAATTCCAGTTTTTTGTTGGAACTGTTTAAAACGTATGGTACGCGATTGGGTTATTTTTTCAACAGCAAGTTTATGAAGAGTCCCATCGATCCCAAAAAATTCAATGCGTTGATGGTGACCAACGCCAAAACATATCAGGGAGCGTTAAATTATTGTATCCCTCAAACGGCTTACGAGGACGTGGCCGAAATGGATTTTGTGAGCATGTATCCGAGTGCCCTTCTCAATTGCAATCTCTGTTACAGCACCTGCACCATTTTGACGAGAGAAGAATGGTTGACCTCCCCCAACACGCAAACCATGTTGGCCATTCCGTACAAGATTCACGGAGACGAGGATTTCGAAAAAAATGTAAACGTCGAGAACTTTCGATATCCATTTTACGAGTCGCAATCGTTTGTCATGGTCATCAACCCCCACACCCAGGGTTTCTTACCTTGTATCGTAGAGCATTTTATCGAATTACGTAAATCACATCAGCGCCAATACAAGGAGACCAAGGATATTTATCATCACAATGTCCAACTGTGCATCAAAATTTTGATAAATTCCCTCTACGGCATCATGGGCAACAAACAATCGTGTCTGTCGTACTTGCCCATTGCCATGATTATTGTGACACTCGCGCGCTATCAATTGCTGGGGTCGTACCACTACTGTAAGAGTTTGGGCTATCGCGTGTGTTATGCCGACACCGATAGCTTGATGGTGGAAAAATGGCCGTACGAGCATTGTGACAGCATCAACGCTTTTCTAAACTTGCCTCACGTGGAGCTCAAATATGAGAAACGCATCAAAAGATTGCTCGTCTTATCCAGAAAGCGCTACATTTACGAATCGCTTCAGGGACAAGTGGTGGCCAAATGTTTTCAGAAACGGGTGAATGAACTCGTTGAATTCATGACAGCCTTAGTGTTGGAAAATGTGTGGAATTTTATCTATTCGACCCATTCAACTCTTATGGCCATACAAGATGTGCCGGAAAATGCCGTATCCAAGGCTTGGATGGAGGAGGGTCTTTCCTTGGAAAGCCGTGGATGGTTACTGTGGGTCGAATTGATTCAAAAGGCTTGTTACAAATGCAGAGATCCGACAAAATACTCAATCATCAAGAAAACAAAACACATGAGCGAGTACAAATCCAAAAATTGCGCCGCTTACCGCATGTTGGAAATGTACCCAGAAAAAGCAAACGATTACATTGAATACACGTATTCTCGAGCAGATGTCAGCGAAAAACATTGCCGATCGTTTATCATGAATGCGCGAGATTGCAAATGGGTGGATTATGCGCAAATGTTTATCAACACCAAAAAGACATTTTGTATCTTGTTAAACATGGCTTTTTGGAAAAGATCAAAAACACCTGTAGAAGAATGCGACATGGTCATGAATACATTGAAATGGAAGCAATTTATGCATGCTGAATTGTTGCATTGGCACGCTCGAAAACAAAATATTGTCATGCTGGTGGAAAAGGGAATAAAATACACATTCAGTGTCAACAATCATGTGGCGGATAAAAAAGTGCGTGTCAGACGAAAATTGCAGCCGGACGAGTGTGAAGGGTCCACTACCAACCGCCCAGTTAAATCTAAAAACACAATACCTGTAAAAAATAAAACTCTGGAAAAGAAGCAATCTGCAACGCTTCCAAAGAAGAGCAAATGTGATTCCAAAGCGTCTACCACACCCAAGAAAAAACGCGTGATGGAAGCATCTGCCACTCCCAAGAAAAAACGCGTGATGGAAGCATCTGCCACTCCCAAGAAAAAACGCGTGATGGAAGCATCTACCACTCCCAAGGAAAACGAAAATGTGAGAACGCTGAATCCACTGCTCCCAAGACGAAAAGAAAATACCCAATGGATGTTATAAAGGCAGCTGTTAAACGAGCAAACTTTAAGATGAGCAAAAAAGATAAATAAAGATGGATCCACATAGGCAATGCCAAATTAATATCTACAAGGAAAAAGTACGTCGGGACGTAAAGAGGATACAGGAAAACATTTCTTATCTCAAATATAATTTGTCAGACTTGCTTAAAAAATTTACCAAAGATGAACTTCAATATATCGTTTTGAAAAGAGAAATTGATGTAGTCGACTCAATAAACACTCAGTTTTTCAATGCCATGAATCACATGGAAGAGCAGGTATTGATTCGCCAAAGTACAGATTGGGTGCCAATTGAACCAGAGAAATAGGTTTCTCAATACATCTTCTACGACACGCAAACCAAAAAAAAAAAAAAAAAAAAAAAAAAAAAAAAAAAAAAAAAAAAAAAAAAAAAAAAAAAAAAAAAAAAAAAAAAAAAAAAAAAAAAAAAAAAATTTTTTTTTTTTTTTTTTTTTTTTTTTTTTTTTTTTTTTTTTTTTTTTTTTTTTTTTTTTTTTTTTTTTTTTTTTTTTTTTTTTTTTTTTTTTTAAATGTATTTATTTAATACAAGCAGCAGCTCTAGAAAAAAATTACTTGATGCTATGAAATCTATGGATGATCTTACCAGAGAATTGCTGACCAACTTGCAAACTGAATACCCTTCCGATGATCCAACTGAAAATGAAATCCCTGAAGCGTTTGATTTTTATGATTGGATGACCACACTCGCTTCCACAGTTTCGACAGAAAAGAAAACGCAACCTGTTGTGATACGTGAAAGCTTATTTGCTCGTGTCCTAGGCAGTCGTGTCCTTGGCGCTCGTGTCCCACCCTCCTCACATTCAACAAAACTGGCTCACAGACTCTTATCCGGACGTTATTGGTTTGAAATAATTATTGAAATGGATAAAATTAGAACGAAGAAGCCAAACACTTGCGCAAAATATCCCGAACCCCCTCTTTGTCTTTTACACGATATTCGACCTTTTAGACTTGGGAAAACGGCGAAACGTGATCTGGTGGGGAGATCATTCTCATTGGGTTTTCCAACATGATACGACAAAACAAGTTTATGATGTGGGTGACAGCATTAGCGCTAGTCATTTTTTTACTGTATTTTTATTACATGACGCCATCTAATGCCTTGTCCGTTTCCAAACCCTCCAATCCATACGTCTCTTCCAAACCAACGTTTACTCAACAACTCGAGATGAATGGATCCACATTTCAATACTCGACCAACTCTACCGTCGATTGGAAAGTAGATTTACCCGATGAATTCAAAATTCAAGACGAAGCCATTACTTTGGGAGATGTTTGCCACGGTCAACCCAACGGTTTTCGCGTGTTGGCTACTGGAAAACCCTTATACGAATACTTGAAAAGAGATAAAACTCTCGAAAATAACGCACAATTTGAACCTAATGCCACTACCACGTTACGAGACAAACGAGTTTTTTACTTTACGTGCCAAGGATCCCAAATTAATAAACTG
This sequence comes from Parasteatoda lunata, assembly GCA_949128135.1. NCBI lineage: Eukaryota > Metazoa > Arthropoda > Arachnida > Araneae > Theridiidae > Parasteatoda > Parasteatoda lunata. Next base: position 10,330,417 of record OX421980.1, on the reverse strand, counting down.
CACATGTGTCCTCCCGGTCACTTGTTTTCCAACCAACAATGTGAACTTATCCAACCCTGCTCGGGTGAAAAGGATGGAAAACGGTTTGTCCATCCTTACGATTCAAATTTGTATTATGAATGTGAAAAGGGAACGAGAGTGGCTAAAAAATGCCCTTCCGATGAAATTTTCATGCACGACAAATGTGTCAACACGTCCGATTCGTCAGTGTATTGCCAGTTTCACAAGGAACCCAAAATTTTAAATTCAAAGACGCTACTCGTATGTCGAGACAATCAAATTACGTACGACTCGTGTCCAGAGGGGTTTCGATATTTCGACAAACCCGTATGTGAGTCGGACGCCTGCTTCAATGTACCGGATGGAACGCTCATCCCCCTCCCCGATCAGCAAAATGGACCTTTCACATTTTCGCCAGGATATAGCGTGTGCAAGGTTGGTAAAGTGGTAGATGTTAAAGTGTGTTCTCAAAATTGGGATCCCTATTTATCCGAAGGGGATGATTTGACTCATTTACCGCTCGTGTTTGATGGCAAGAAATGCTCCATCCCTTCATTTGGTAAAAACGTCCACTCTACCGATCCAGAGATTGTGGTGCCAGCCTATAACTTTCTAAAACACGTACCCAACTGGAAGTATTCATCCCAGATGGATCGCGTCACGGGTTACGAGTGCAAAGAGACGCGAAAACGAGTGCATTTGGATCCGGGGCAGCGGATAAACAAACGATTTAAGCGAGAATCGGCGTGTGACGACACTGTTCAAAAAGTACCAGTCGGTGGGCAACCCGACGCGTATTACGATTGTCAGACGGAAATGGTCGAGCAATGCCCGGCGGGCCACTATTTCGATACCAAATTGTGCTTACCTCGCCAACAAAATGTCTTTTCGTTCGAAGGACTCGATTTCTTTTCGTTTGATTCGTTGAGCATCAGTAATTGGATTATGCCCTGGAACTACAAGCTACCCGCAAAAACCTGCGAGGTGTCTGAAACGTATTTGGAAACGTATAACGTTTGCAGTCATCCAGAGTGCGCAAAATATCCGTTTCTTTCCCTCATACCCTCGCTTAAACTGTCGCTCGAAGACGGTTCGCAGTGCCTGATGGAAAATGAAAAGTTGATTAAAAAGGACTCGCTCGAAAAACGTTTATATTGGTCTCAGAGGCCCGTGGAGAAGACGTACAAAGATCCATGCGTTCCTGGGAATCGACTCCAGTCTGGAAATTTCGTGTGGGACTCTACCATTTACATGACGTGCGATGAAACCGAACCCTTTTTATTTTGCCCATCCTCCAGCACGACGGGCATTGCACTGATACAAGGTAAAAAATTTGCTTGTATGGCACCAAGTATGAGTTTTACCATGCCAAGCTACTCTATGGTCTATTTTACAAAAAACCAAGTCAAAAGAATAGTGTGGGGAGATCCCTCTCCAATTGTCAGGATTGACGGCGTTGATGTCCCCATTCCAAAAGAAGGGTACGCAATCGATGAGAAAAAATACCCCCACGGGTTTAATTTGCAAACGTTTCGAAATAACGTCATTGTAGAATACCAATACCAACCAACTTACCCGCCTGACGTGGTGTTGACAGAAGACTTGCAAGGTCGAGTGTCTAGATTTGGGGGTGGATTTTTAATGAAGAGAGCAGACTTTACAACGAGATCTTTGGGTTTTCCAACCTACAAGTTGAATTACAAGGCGATTGACTTTGAAATGGAATGAGAAACAAGGATGGGTGACCGATCCATTATACACGGTGTATTGTTTTATACGACAGTTTACGTAAACTGTATATTGCTTTCTGTCGCTGTTTTAACTGGTAGATGGATATTTTTACTATTGATTTTGTTGACAATCGGTTTGACTGCCTACATGATGTACATGACGACCCACAATGACGAACACTTGAAATCGGTTGGAGTCTGGGTGGAAAATTTATTTTCCCAAGGAATGCAACGAGTGAAAGAAATGATTCCAACATAAAAAAAAAAAAAAAAAAAAAAAAAAAAAAAAAAAAAAAAAAAAAAAAAAAAAAAAAAAAAAAAAAAAAAAAAAAAAAAAAAAAAAAAAAAAAATTTTTTTTTTTTTTTTTTTTTTTTTTTTTTTTTTTTTTTTTTTTTTTTTTTTTTTTTTTTTTTTTTTTTTTTTTTTATGTTGGAATCATTTCTTTCACTCGTTGCATTCCTTGGGAAAATAAATTTTCCACCCAGACTCCAACCGATTTCAAGTGTTCGTTTCAAGTGTTTTTTTTTTTTTTTTTTTTTTTTTTTTTTTTTTTTTTTTTTTTTTTTTTTTTTTTTTTTTTTTTAAAATAAGTTATTTATATCGAGTTTCATCTCAATACTAGAGAAGCAGTCTATTGAAGCAAGTAATTCACCATTTCAAATGGAATCGTTATTCTCTGATGAAACTTGTACCAAGTGGATGGAGAGAAAACAGCAGCGTGATTGTTGCAATCAACCAGATTTCCACAATGTCTTACGCCAAGATCGCGCAATAGATGAACCACCTAGTCTGTATCACGTTTGTAAGAATTGTGGCTGTTGTATAAAAGTGAAGACTACAACATGACAGTTACAATTGTTTAAATCTTGGAGCTCTCAAATTTAGAAAATCTTGGAGCTCTCAACTTTAGAATTTCTGTTACTAAAAAAAAAAAAAAAAAAAAAAAAAAAAAAAAAAAAAAAAAAAAAAAAAAAAAAAAAAAAAAAAAAAAAAAAAAAAAAAAAAAAAAAAAAAAATATATATATATGTATATATATATATTTTTTTTTTTTTTTTTTTTTTTTTTTTTTTTTTTTTTTTTTTTTTTTTTTTTTTTTTTTTTTTTTTTTTTTTTTTTTTTTCAACTTTGTATATTTAAGCAATACTTTGAGTCTCGATGCTAAAACACATTAGATTGAAATAAAGGGCATACATGGATCGTCCATTCACGTCTGAAGAAATTTTACAAACGACATATGCTGGTCTGGAAGCATTTCTACAAAGCAATTTGGATCCTGGTTCATTTCAATCGTTCCTAATTCAAAAGAATAACCTCTTCCCCACTTGGAATCACTTGTGGGAAAGACTCCACTTTTGGCTCGCCAATCATTCATTGGGTCACCGTGATGAAACCATTTCAAGTTTAGCCTATATGTTGTCATCAGATCCATCTTTTCATAAAAATTTACAAAACTCTTTAACTTTCCACGAAACATTTTGGAATCAAGTGTATTTGAATTTGCTTACAGCAAAGGAGCGAATACAATGTTGAGCGTATCCATTTTGGAACCTTTTGGAATTTTATCCCTCGCGAGCGGTTTACTGTACTCTATTGGTGTTTTGACATTGCAGACCCATGAAACTATATTTCGTTTACATTTCATTGTGCTTACATTGATTATTTTTCTAGCACTCGTGTCCATTACCATGTTTAAATACTTGAAATATCGGTATACATGTGAGAAAATGGATGATATTGTAGCATCTATGAAAATACGATAGGCAAGTTTAAATCATCTCTGTAAAACCGAACCACATCACCCTTTTTCCATCCACACAACAAAAAATACTCTAAAGGTATGGAAATGCAATCAGGACTGGCCTCTATTCGTTGATAGTGAACATTTTGCAATGTGGTTAAAAACATTCTACAAGCCAAATCAAATTTTTCGGAAAATACTTGACCATCCTCATATTCCACACAGACTGTATTTGAATTGAAACCTATACTGTGTATGGGTTTGGTAGCGAGGTTTCTGATGACGCTTGCGTAAAATTCCATGATTTAAACAAGACGATGGAAACCCCAGATCTAGAAGCAATTTCTAAGGATCTTTTAACTAAACACCCTGTCTTTCAAAAGATTTTCAATGACAAACTCGAGTATGCCAATATCCAACCGGTTGAAAGTCAGGCGGCTGAAGAGGTGTACAAACAATATTATCCTAATGTACTCAATGGGAATTACAAATTGTTTCACAACATGTGGTATACGCAAAAGATGCAAGGTGACTTTGGTTCTCCAGAAGACTCACAATCAGAAAATTTCGAAACAGCTTGTTCACAAAATATATATGATGGTGCGAGACGCAAGTATCTAACTCCAAAGGTTGTGCAAAATGGCAGACGTAAAAAAGTTGAAAAGTTTGACTTGTTTGGGTTTATTTCGAAAAAACGAGCAAGCCAAAGCTTTCACCAACTGGTGTTTGAAGAATCTGAATACACAGATGATATCTTGAATGAAGTGCTACTCAACAATGAAAGAGAAAACGAACTCTTGGATGGTATTGCAGAGATGGCATCAGCATTGAACAACTGCAGCACATACAAGATTTTAAATCTGCACCCAGTGCAAAGTGTTAAATAGAGATAAAAAAAAAAAAAAAAAAAAAAAAAAAAAAAAAAAAAAAAAAAAAAAAAAAAAAAAAAAAAAAAAAAAAAAAATTTTTTTTTTTTTTTTTTTTTTTTTTTTTTTTTTTTTTTTTTTTTTTTTTTTTTTTTTTTTTTTTTTTTTTTTTTTTTTTTAAATGTGTTTTTTAAAAGGTGGCGAGATCAGGGCTCATCAGCCAAACAGCTAAATAGGATTGAGCAGAACATTTATTTAAAGTTATGATTTTCACTGGGTATATAAGAAAAATAAAAAACAATTTTTTTTCTTTTGACAATGAAGAGAGATTCGGATGTGCATTATTCAACATTTTGACGAAAGAAATGACTTATTTGGAAGTACTTAATAATGACACAAGAAGACAATCGAATTTAAAACGCATTCCAAACAACGCCATTATTTTTGTGGATGGAATAAATCAACTCACACGTTTTCAAAAACTCTTTGGGTCATGTGATTCCATCAAAATTAAATGTTTAGATTCCATCAACTCTCAAGAATATCCCGATGCTATGAATCCTCTAATTTCATCTCTATCTGAATATGAAATACATCCTGCAAAAATACACATTAAATGTAAGGCTAGATTTTTGGCGAGAATAATTGAACCAACTGAGCTCCGAAATTGCAATCACAAGGATATTAACGTTTGTCCGAGCCTTTTCCAACTGTCTATGGCTGCAGTTTCTGATTCCATTGAAAGTTACGATGACTTAAATGGCTTTAAACTACCAAAGTGGTTTGAACACGAATTAAAATATAAATTTATTCAAAGAAAAACGGAACCTAAACTGAGACCAATCAGCTTTTTAATGGCTACCATTTTGGAAAACAAAATTTTAAAAGATTACCAAGGAATAGATTTTATTAATCCGAACATGAGCTGCGCTTTGAAAGACATGAAAAAGCAGTTGAAATTTTACAAGAGGTTTGTTTTTCAGAGACGTGTTGGATACCAAAATCTGAAATTTCGAATTTTAATGACTGAAGGATTTCAAGGTTGGATTGATGGTGATGATTTGACTGAGAACAGACACTTTACAGCTATTTTGAAAAACATACAAGGACATCATAGATATACTCATGTTGATGATGTGCATTTGCAAAAAGTTAAAGACTGTTTTGGCAACGTTTACGTAGTTGAATTTCATCTAAAAATTCGAAAATGTCGTCGAAATAAACGAAAGATTATAGTGTGCCTAGAAAAAGATAGAACACTCGTTGTTTATCTGACTTCAGTCATTTGTATAGATGACTTTATACGGGATGTAGCACCAGAATTATTTCTTGACATTATCTATGATAAATATCATAGATAAAAAAAAAAAAAAAAAAAAAAAAAAAAAAAAAAAAAAAAAAAAAAAAAAAAAAAAAAAAAAAAAAAAAATTTTTTTTTTTTTTTTTTTTTTTTTTTTTTTTTTTTTTTTTTTTTTTTTTTTTTTTTTTTTTTTTTTTTTTTTTTTTTTTTTTTTTTTAATGTAGCTTTTATCTTGAGTTGTTGAAAAAAAATTTTTTATATGTGTTGTGATGGTGTAATAAAGACGTCTGCTGAAAGCAATGTCTGTGTATTTGCATCGAGTCAATACTGTGGAAGAAGCACCCGTCTCCGATGTATACCTCCTCTATAACCTTGCCGGCGGTATTTCTTATGTAAAAAAGCCAGATTATCTCCATTTTGCTCACCATTGGTGCTTACAAAATGCATTTATACCTTGCACGTTGGATTTGGCATCGGCCGAATGTCATTCCCTCGTTTTGGATTTGGATTTCCATGCTGATGGCCAAGCGACTGAATCCTTGTTCGATATCATCCTACCGCAGATACATTCCACCCTCAAAATGACATTTTTGACACATGTTAACCATTTTACGTATATTATTGCTACTCGATCCGATGGACATGGTGTTCACGTTCATTTACCAGAATTTCTCATATCGCACGACGATTACATACTGTTGTGTGAATCTTTGAAACCCATCTTGCGATATTCCATTATAAACAGGGGTACCTATACGCTTGATATTTTACGAAACATGACGCTTTCGGGATCTGCTAAACTTAATACAAAACCCTATATGGCGCTTCAAATACATTACGTGGATGAGAAAAATGAATACATGATTGATTTCAGTAAGATGATGGATGTTCAACTCGAAAAAATTAAAAAATCATTTAAACGCGTCAAATACAATCTAGAGTCGTATTTTCGCAAATTTTTGTTTGTCGAAAAACAGCAGATTCGACAACACATTTTGAATTTTATGATGCCCGTCGCAACACCATTCCCAGCCTTGTATAAATTGTCCTATGCGACCCTGATTGGATCCATTCCGAATGAATCAAGTGATTTTCAAGCCATATGTTCATTTTCATACAAGAGTTCTTCGGTAATGGGATACATTTACAAAGGGAAAAAACTATTGTTTGACGGCACTCATTTCTTGAAAAGCCATCATTATTTACATTTCAATACATTTTTACTAAACAATTTCGAAACAAATAACGCTGCCTTAAAGAGTTGGTACGAGCGTGGAGCACTTTTGACACCAAGCTCTACCAATGTCAATCCAATTTTTCAAAAAATTAATCAAGGATTGCGAGAAAATAACGATAGGTTTGTAAGAGATCCTAATCCCATCAAGACCATCATGGAGTATAACGACGGCATATACTTTTTACCCATGTTTTATGCATTGTGCAAATGCTTAAACATTTCCTCTGTGGCGATGGTGTCGCATTTAAAAGGAACCTTGGACAAGGACTTTTTTCCACTTTTGGATCGCATGGAACTGGTGGATGAGGAACATACCAACGTCACCATGAAAGATTTCACTGAAGAAACCATCTATTTTTGTGGAAACAATTTGTGTGGTCGCTACGTCCGCAACAAGGACAAGCTCAAGCAAATTGTGTCCGATTCACAGCGGGCTATTCTGAGTGTGACGACGCCGCAGCAAATGGTGGAGCTGTATCGACGCATCCAAGAGAGTCACTTTCCCATCAAGGTGCTGCGCATGCTCAATTCATTACGAAAACCATCTACATACATTTGGAATTATTTGATTGAATCGTGGAAAGAAATTTCGAGCGAAAGTGAAAAGGAATCGCACTTGAGCAATTTGTGGCATTCCATCGTTTCGTGGTTGCACGAGTACAAGAGATGCGGCAAATTGGGTGGACCCGACGATGAAACGATTCAGAAATTTAACCTCAGGACAGTTACGGCCACCATTACGAGTGACTCTAATTTGGAACAGAAATACGTTCAAATGGATCGTCACAAGTGGTTTATCCGTTTACAGGACGGTTTACTGGACATTTTGACTGGACACATTGGAGCTACGGTACCCGAGTTGTTTTTATCCGATAAACGTCTCGGCATTGACGTTTCTAGGCAAGAAATGATCAAATTGTATCACAACTCTCCCGATTTGGAAAAATTGTACGAATTGATGACTGACAAATTTTTCTTTTTAAAATATTTAAAAGCGTTGTTTACGGATCGGACGGATGACTTGTTTGACACGTTGCACGAGATGATTCAAGAAGAAATGTCGCACATTGCTTACGATCCCTATGCAAAATCAATGATGCATTTTTATGTTCATTTGTGTAAATACACTGCATTTGAACACGATTTGCTCATGTATTTATGCGATGTGTTGGCAAGCATTTTCATCGCCACCAATTATGAGAGAAAATTTTTCGTATGTAAAGGTAAAACATCCAACGGAAAGAGCAAACTCTTTGAGATTCTAGGCCGCGTGTTTGGAGGCTATTACCATTGTATTCAATCGGACAATTTGAAACCCAGTAATGCCGCGGGCAACGCGACTCCCGACTTGGCTTCGACCATTTTCAACTGTCGCATCGTGACATCCGAAGAACTGGAAGGGAAATTGAACGAGAATCGTGTCAAACAAATTACGGGAAACTCTTGTGTAACCTTTCGAAACATGTATGAAGCCAGTCAAGGAGGCATACCCACGGCCAAGCTGTTTACTTCGACCAACAACGTACCAGATTGTCAAGCCACTGAAGCATTTCAAGATCGCGTCACAGCCATTCCCTTTTTGTCGCGATTTGTCAACAAGCCACCGAAAACAACTTCGGAACAAGTGCAGCTGAATCGATTTGGAAAAGATGAATTTGCCGTCGAAAGATCATTTGTGGGGTGCTTTTTAATACTCTTGTATCACTTGAAAAAACACATGAATATTAAAGATGGGTTGTTACATTATCGAGACGAACCTCCCAGTGTAGTGGAATATACCCAAATGTATTTGTTTAATACCGATATTTACAATCAGTTTAAAACGCATATGGATGTGCAAATGAGTGATGATCACATTACAACCATGACGGATCTTCGATCAGCTGTGCGTCAATTTCTAAAAAATACCAAAAATAATACAATTCCGGAGGCAGATTTGATTGTAAAGTTTGAGGAGGAATTTAGCGAATACCGTAAATCTGATTTACAATTGGGATCTGTACGTCACACTAGTATATTGGATCAAGAGGATGAGCCCTTGACATTTGAAAACAGCATCTTGCAAGAGGAAAACAAAAACAAAAGAAGTACTACGTTTGAAGATTTGGCCAACAAAAAACGAAAAGTGGAATCTGCAATTGTGTATTATGATCACATCATCATTAGAAACTTGCGAAGGACAGCAACAGAATCATAAAAAAAAAAAAAAAAAAAAAAAAAAAAAAAAAAAAAAAAAAAAAAAAAAAAAAAAAAAAAAAAAAAAAAAAAAAAAAAAAAAAAAAAGCGTATTTTTTTTTTTTTTTTTTTTTTTTTTTTTTTTTTTTTTTTTTTTTTTTTTTTTTTTTTTTTTTTTTTTTTTTTTTTTTTTTTACGTTGTATATTAAAACCAAGCGTTGAGTCGTGATAATCTCATCTCACCAATTTTTTTCAAAGCTCTCAGAATTTGCAAAGTTTAAATGATGAAACATTTTGAAAAACTCTCAACGCCAAGACAACGCGAATATTAAACAACGCATCGCAAGCAACAAGGGATTAAGGAGGGTTGAGATAACGTCAACCGGCATATGCAATCACACAACATTTCGAGACCTGCTGGCAACTCTGAACCACGTACATACACTCCGTTACCTGTAGAGTCTTTGCAATACAGATACGGAGTATCATCTTTTACGTACTCGAGCAACAAATTCCAAGGAATCATTGAAATACCTTTACGATTTTTTGCCAAATACGGTGTACCGTCGCTTTGTCGCATTAAAAACGGTTTCCCTTCGTGCAGTAAGTAATACTCGTTACCGTGTTTGTCCACCGGATAACGCTGTGTACCATCATACATTTTTGCAATTTTGATACTTTCTCCTTGTTGTATTAAACAACTTTTCTTGTTTCGAAGAGGATAATACTCGTTTCCATTGACGTCACGAGCGTAAAACTCTTCACACTGCTTGTCACGAGCAAATGTATTATCTTGATGGTCTGGATATATTTGGTTTCCATACTTGTCACGGGCATAAACCTCATCACCCAATCTCTTTAAAAAAAACTTTTTATCTTTGGAATAATACTCGGAACCATTTCTTCGTCGTCGATAACGTTCCATGGCAGTCGATAATTACAAGATATCTCTCTTGTCTTTACAAGATTGCCCTATTCAATACCATCCCGAGGATGTGATTGAAGTGTTAAAAGCATGGCGCAAGAGTCACACCAACGAAACCAAATGTTCAATTTGCAAAGATGTGTTAAAATTTACAGAGGTGTCGTGGACAGTATGTTGTAAGCAGTTTTATTATGATGGTAGTATTCGGTCCTACCCCGTCAAATCGATTGCAGTCCCCACGCCTGGGTATATGTTTGCTTTACCCGTGTTGAAACGCACGTTGCACAAGTTTGGTATAGCATCGAATCAAGATTATTTAATTCTTCCCGATCCCATTTATTGGCAAGTCAAATCCACACTCACATATGAAAAAGTCATGAAATTTGTACAAGGTAAACCCATGACGCAACGTACCAAAGTGGTTCAACCCAAGGTAAAAGTAGACAAAATGTTGATTGATATCTTGGAAACGCCGCTGAATTACGGGAGCATAGCACGCAGATCAGGTGGCAAATACACCATCATGAGATATCATGGATTTGGCAAGCGATGCACCTTGTCCATGCGGGGCATGATTGTTCCGGACGCCACCTTACGACCCAACGAAATTCGATTACCTATCCACATTGTAAAATCGTTCAACTTGTACAAGAAATGGATCATTTTGAATCGTATGCCATCCCTGCAACCCGGTAATTTTGTAGGGTTGTACGTTTCGTCACCTGGGTGGGAATATGATTGTTTTGGAATTCCTTTGACCATTTTACAAGCGATTAACGGCGATTTCGATGGGGATGAGTGCAACCTGTACGTGATACCCAATGGTTTGTCGCAAGCCGAAGCCGCCACCATTTTAAATTCCGAATATTCTATGGGTTGTTTTGTCATGCAGGGTCCAAAGCTGACGCCCAACCAAGACATGTTGGTGGTCTATTTCTTAAAGTATGACGAGATTGACTTTTTACCTTTCAAAACGAAAAATTTACACACAACGTTTAAAGTGTTGTATGATCATTATGGATCCCAGAAAACGTTTGAGTACATTGACCGTCTAAGATTATTTTATTTGGATGTGTTGCAAAACGAAATATGTTTTGGTTTGACGCTGGAAGAAATGAACATGCTGAGTGAGTTTGGACGGGGATCCTTCGAAACGTTTAAACAAAAAGCTGAAAAAACAAATGGATGTCTGGTGTCTATGGTCAAATCCGGTGCCAAAGGCAGTTATGAACACTTGTATCAAATGTTTGGATGCATTGGTTATCAGGAAGACGTGTACGTTAAAAGTTCTTTTTGGGATGGATTGGACGCAGTGGAAGCGTTGGCACATGCCAAAACTTCAAACGATGCGCTCAGTAAAACGTGTAAAATTTGGGAACCCGGCTACAGTTATTCAAAGATGGTTTTCAATTTACAAGGGCTGTACGTGGATTACAAGGGACGTTTGATGGATGGCAAAACTGTTATTGAAATGGATGTATTGAACGCATTACATTTTACAGACGTCATGAGTGAAGCAAGTTTTCAGCACCTCTTAAACAAAACATTGACATTGTAAAAAAAAAAAAAAAAAAAAAAAAAAAAAAAAAAAAAAAAAAAAAAAAAAAAAAAAAAAAAAAAAAAAAAAAAAAAAATTTTTTTTTTTTTTTTTTTTTTTTTTTTTTTTTTTTTTTTTTTTTTTTTTTTTTTTTTTTTTTTTTTTTTTTTTTTTTTTTTTTTTTTTAGTTGAGCTGTTTAAAAACTTGTGCGATCAACCAAACATTCATATGCTATTCTCTCACCACTACTTGTTGGAAATTCTCTATTCTCTACTTGTTGGAAAATGTCTGAAAACGAAAGCTCACAATTGTTAAATGAGGACGAGGATAAAGTACAAAATCACACGACGCAACAAGTGTCAAACGGCAAATCTGAGGTGGAAAATCAAATTTCCAAAGAAGTAAGAGACTTTTTATGGTGGTACGACATTAATCCATTGCGTTTACCAAATAGAGAAATCATTTTAAGCCCTGGAAAAATTGAAACTGTAAAAATAGAAAGAATAATTAAATTGCTACCAAACGAAGCTGCTAAAATTTGTAACTACTATTTAAAAGGTGTTAAAGTACATAATGAAAACTTTTCCTTTGGATACGAAGGACAAAATGAATTACAATTATCTGTAGAGGGAAATGAGAATGTTGTGTTGAAACCGTACCAAAAAGTTGGATATTTGACAACGAGGACATATAGGAATCACCCCGAAGAGGCAATATGTGTAAGAACAAACGTTACCATGCCTACAGAGACATCCATCCTGCCTGAAAAGAATTTGGTGCTCGATCAAAAGCACGTTGAATCAGATTCAGATTAACGCTTTAAAAAAAAAAAAAAAAAAAAAAAAAAAAAAAAAAAAAAAAAAAAAAAAAAAAAAAAAAAAAAAAAAAAAAAAAAAAAAAAAAAAATTTTTTTTTTTTTTTTTTTTTTTTTTTTTTTTTTTTTTTTTTTTTTTTTTTTTTTTTTTTGAGGTGTGTGATTTAAAAGCTTGCGCGATCAACCCGAGACCCATACGCTATTCTCTCATCATCACTACTTGTTGGAAATTCTCTAATCACTGCTTGTTGGAAAATGGAACTTGAAAGATGGAAGTTGCCTTCAAATACTGATTACATTGCTACGATTCAGTGGATGCATTACAATGGAGAATATGTACCACATTCTTTGTACTTTGCCGCTACCTATCATGAAAACCATGATTACGCTGTGGTTGCCGAAAAGGATTCCTTAACGTCTTTCACGTTTAACGATGTTTTGAAAAATTTGGAATTACCTCAATCACCCTTTAAGAGCTGGCAAACTTTACCCCCAAAGTATTTCGAGATACCCATCACACAGATGAAACAATATTTGAAAACGGAATTTTACAGCAAGTATTTGAATGAACCTGCTGAAAAGGTTCATGGATGGCGAGCACAAATAGCGACTCTGGATATGGGTACATTTATGTATTTGAATACATTACTACCTATGGATAGTGTGAAATATTCTGGACCAAAACTTGATGCTGTAAGTCTAGCTATTGATTATATGAAACAGTATGATTATAATGATAATCATAAAGATACTGACACTGAAATCAGTTACGTAAGTTAAGGACAGTGGAAAAAAAAAAAAAAAAAAAAAAAAAAAAAAAAAAAAAAAAAAAAAAAAAAAAAAAAAAAAAAAAAAAAAAAAAAAAAAGTTACGTAAGTTAAGGACAGTGGAAAAAAAAAAAAAAAAAAAAAAAAAAAAAAAAAAAAAAAAAAAAAAAAAAAAAAAATTTTTTTTTTTTTTTTTTTTTTTTTTTTTTTTTTTTTTTTTTTTTTTTTTTTTTTTTTTTTTTTTTTTTTTTTTTTTTTTTTTTAATTTAAGAATAAAAACAGTGTTCAAGCTGGCTACTTATTGATAACCACCCAGCTACTGCATCAAAGGCTCTTTTACTAATCAACGTTTTCTGGTATAAAACATTGTTGCACCCACTCCAAACGATACGAGATATGTAATCAGTTGTATGATATAGTGCATTTGATGCGAACTGATCAAAGCCGCTCCCGTGGTTGAAGTTGCGGTACTGTAATACATTCCATACGCTGAATACGCAAAAGACAAAAATCCTATAAACACTACTACCAAGAGTACACCAATCATTAGCATCTGTAGATTCATATTTTTTACTTTATTACACATTCAAAACAAGCAATCATGTTTAACGTTACACAACTGTTGAAATGGAAACGCTCCCAGGTTCCACAAAAGAGCTTTAGCGCATTGATTGACGTGCAACAAATACATGTACGAAACGTTTTCTTGTTTTGTTTTGGACTAGCCATGACCAGACAATTTTTCGGTAGCAATATTATCTGTCAAGTGGATGGGCATCGCGTCAACCAAGAATTGTTGGACACCAAATGCTTCATTAATAGTACTTTTACAGAGTTTTCAAGTGGAATTTTGTATCACGATTACTATCAATGGGTATCGGTGGTACTTTTATTGCTGGCGTTTGTGTTTCATTATCCCTTTCGTATTTGGTCGAATCAAATGTCTAAATTTATGACAGAAATTACACAAGAAATCAAAACCACAGACGATTCCGTGAGAGTTTTTAAAATTATTCAAACGTCTCGAGGAAATCGCTTGTTTTGGAAAATGTTTGGATTAGAATGTGTTTACCTTGCGCAAAATGCTTTGATTCCGATAATTTTGAATATTTTTTTCAACAATGCTTGGTCACGGTCTGATTGGCATTGGAATACCATATCTATATTATTTCCCGAAATGGCCTCATGCAACTATGATTATTATTCTGGCGGAGGAATCACTACTGGAAAATTTAGATGTTTGTTGCCTTTGAATAGCGTTTACAGAAAAGTGTTTTGGGTTGTGTATGGCGTTTTTCCAACATTGATTGTATGTCATGTGTACATTTTGCTGTATCGTCTTTACCAAGCTATACGTTTGGGAAAAGAGTGGATAAATGTTTGGTGGTGTCTAAAAATTGCAGAAGCTGAGGCAAAAACTTGGCATACAAAGCAGAACTTGAAAAACCAATGGCAAAATGCACAATTAAAAGATTCGCTGTATGCCAGCATGGAAGCCTATGTCAAAACTTAACGTTGAAATTTGTGGAGCTGCCACAACTTGAAGTTCGCAACTTTAGAAAATCTTGGAACCCTCAACTTTGGAAAAAAAAAAAAAAAAAAAAAAAAAAAAAAAAAAAAAAAAAAAAAAAAAAAAAAAAAAAAAAAAAAAAAAAATCACTTGCTATGTGTGCCAAAAGTTATAAAAAAAAAAAAAAAAAAAAAAAAAAAAAAAAAAAAAAAAAAAAAAAAAAAAAAAAAAAAAAAAATTTTTTTTTTTTTTTTTTTTTTTTTTTTTTTTTTTTTTTTTTTTTTTTTTTTTTTTTTTTTTTTTTTTTTTTTTTTTTTTAAATTCGTTTTATAACTTTTGGCACACATAGCGAGTGATTTCTTTCCAATCCAAAAGCTCGATGAGTATTCAACGTAGGAATTCTGCTTTGAAACATATATATTTAAAAAAAGCAATGTCTAGTCCCCGTGGCCGAGGCGTTGTTTTCATTGATGAAGAGATTAATATTGATAATGGAGATTTTTTGATCATGGCCGAATCACCTGATCTCTTGTATGAGAATTTACCACCTTTAAATATGGAAGTGGAGCGAATCCAATCACCTGATCAAGCGCATGAAGATTTACCTGTTCTAAACGCTGAAGCGGTGCAGTTTGATTTAGCGCATGACGAGCTACCACCTCTAGACATGGAAGTCGAGCAAGTCGAATCAGCTGATCCAACGCATGAGAATTTACTTGTTCTAAATGCTGAATCGGTGGAAACTGATCCGGCGCATGACGAGTCCCCGCTCGTCATCTCTCCCGATGCGGAAAATTTACAATCCGAACCATTGTCTCGAGATTTGCCACTCGACAGGGTCGATTCGATGGACACCCAACCACCTGTCGTTGCTTCCAACGCGAGTCCAAACGTATCCGTTGAATCATCAGAGGCCTCCAAACCTCCAAATGCAGTTATAGTGTTGCCCGCTGGCCCAGAACTGGCTCAGTATGATATCGGTCAAGAAAAGCTGTCAAACTTTTTGTGTGTGAGCGGCAATCAGTATAAAAAGTTTACATTTCTCGCCGTGCGCTTCAAGAATCCAATAGTTGTTTTGAAACACTTTGGAGGTGATTGCAACCCTATAGACATTCCTCGTAATACTTGTGTGCTGGTCGAGGCAAGCAATCGTCCGCTCCAAGTACGATTTGTCGAAACCACCTTGATGTTTGCCATGCCGGCCAACTCAACCGCTACACCTACAGAACACAGCATTCTTTTGTCGTTTTTTCCACGATCATCCATAATACTTTCAGTGTTTGATAAAGGAATCTTGTACATTGTTGCCATGCGGAATCCATTTAAAAACATTTGGAATCGTGCAAAAAAATCGGCAGCCTTTAGAGCATTGACGACATTCTTCAATTGTTGCGTTTTACGCATGCCTACATTTACGTTTGACATAAATACAGCTGCACTTATGAGGCTTTTTAAACGCAATAAAGACGACATCCACGTTATAAACACGTGGTATGCCTTGGCTTTTGCGATGGTTCAAAGTGACATGGTAAGACATTATGGTCGCGAACCCTGCGCCCTCTTTGGAAAAAATTTGTATCAAATTTCAAGACGCACGAGAAATTTTGTACCTCTTCTACATCTCCCACCACCAGACTTTTACACGTGTCAAATCTATCTGACGGATGAAAACCCAGTGGGAATTGCGTTTCGATTGATAAACGGTAAAGTAGAATATGTATCCCCGATGATTATTTGCCACATCAAAGAATGGTACTTGGACGTGAATAAGAAACCTTGCTGTTTTGTACCTACTCCCAAAGAAACCTTGTGTCGAAACTGGTTTCCATTATTTAAAGATATCGATACTTGGCGAACGTTTGGATTTCAGTTTTACACGAACGAGTTGGTACGTTACATAAAGATTGTAATTGCCTTATTGGATTGGTTGTCGGTTCAAAGCACAGAACCGCACCGCAACATTAAGAAGGATTTGTTGCAAGTGTATCAACTTTTAAATGGATCCGTTGAAACAAGATGGTCTTTAAATCATTAGTGGAAGCAATTTTACAATCCCAAAGTAATCCACAAGACTTGGTGCACTTGCAGCACATGCAAACGTTAAAAAGGAATGTGTCCCGTGACATTTCAGAGGCATTCGTCATGAGCCAACCTTTAGTGGAACGCTATTCCGAACTTTATCGACACAGCAAGAGTTTTTTGGGTTTTTTACTTCAGTTGTGTCACGTGGACAAATCTGAGGAGCCACGCGTGCGCCAGGTGTCGGTCGAAACGTCAAATTGCGAGGAAATTATAAAAAAATTGAAAGCTTCCAAGGATCACTTCAAAGACAAAATCGAAGCATTGGAAAGTGAGAAGCTGGTCATTGAAAATGAACTCGACTCATTTAAAGACGAGGTCAAGTCCATGAGAACCCAACTGAAATGCTGCGAGAAGAAAAATTCAAACCTAGAGAATCAAATGAAAGAAGAGGTCGAGTCTATGAAAGCCAAACTGGAAGGTCGCGAAAAGGAAAATACGCGTCTACAGAATCAAATTGTGGGTTTGCGCGAGGAGAATGAAAAATTGCGGGAAAATACGAACCCCGAGCGTTTGACGGAAATCCACAAGAGCGAATGGAAGGCTTCTCTCGCGGAGATGTTCACCAATTTTAAAGAGGAATGGTCGAAAGAGTTTTCGACATCCAAAGAACACGAGGAAAAAATGGATCGGTTGTTGTCGAAATTGGAAAATGATAAAGATGAAAATGATGACAATTCAATGTCCACTATCAACGTGCAACACATTGGCGACAAATTGTATGAAAAAATCGAAGGACTGATGAATAGAATTATTACACACGAAGAAATGCATGAAATGTTGGGTTTGATTAAAGTAGAGGCTAATTTCGAATCACTCAGGACAAAATTGAAAACATATGTCACGGCAGATGCAGCCTACGCTGAATTGGAAACTGAAATTAGTAAAAGCCAGCAAACTATTTCGGTACTGGCAAAAGATTTGTTGCGAAAAGTATCGGTGGGATTGGGTAATAATTTACCAGTCATCCGTTTGTCCAATCGCATCGACGAGTTGCAACAGCATCTCACAGAAAGCAATACTCAACTGGCTCGCATCGATAAAGATTCCAAAGTTACCCAGTATTTAAAATTGCATTTTGCAAACATAGGATACGGAGAGGATTGGCAAGAGCAATTGATTGATCTGATTGAACGATACAAAAAATTCCAAACCAGTATGATGGATCAATATCAGCAGGTTCGAAACAGTATGGCGCAACGGCTTCAAGTTGAAGCACCCATGATTACGAATCAGGATGCTGAACCCCAGCTAGATTTAATGTCGCTTTTTAGACCTTTGGAGAATGAAAATGTGCAATTAGTCACGGCAAATAGCATGTTGCGGAATGATGTACAAACAACGCTTTCGGCTATCCATGATAGCGTGGGTGCAATTAACCAAACCGACCGTTTACAAAATTATATTCTAGAACGTTTCAATGATTTACAGTCGCGTTTGGATACCATGCAACTGCCATGGGTTGAAAGACCCCAGATTGAGGAATCTCCAGAGGCTCAACCCAATTCGGATCTCGTGTTTATGGAAAATGGATCGTCGGAGCAACAGGCATTACCTAGTACCGCCACATTGGCCATCGAACTTGTACCTGAACAGAATAAAGACATACAAACATTAAAAAGTGCTTTGGAAACCGTTTTACACGTGGCGCTTTCTGAGGATGTGGACCGATGGGAGTCGCAAATCAGAGAAGAAGTTTTAAAATTGAACAATCGATACAAATCAGCGGGTGACGAATTAAATCGCTGCACCACCCAATTGAAAACATTGAAAAGTGTTTTGAAAAATATCTATGATGTGGAATTTTCCAGCGACGTGAGTCAATGGGGGTCCCAAATCCAACAAATAATGTTGGAAATGAAAAATCGCTACGAATCAACAATGAATGACGAATTAAAACGTTACAACTCCAATTTAGAAACATTGAAAGGTGTTTTGGAAAATGTCTATGAGGAGGAATTTTCCAGCGACGTGAGTCAATGGGGGTCCCAAATCCAACAAATAATGTTGGTAATGAAAAATCAATACACATCAGCAGCGGATAACGAATTAAAACGCTATGAAGCCGATTTAGAGACATTGAAAGGTGTTTTGGAAGTTGCCTATAATGAAACATTTTCTAATAATTTGAGTGACTGGGGGTCCCAAATCCAAAACAAAATATCGATAATGAATGATCAATTCAACGGTACAAATAAAAAATTGAAAGGGTACGTCTCCAATTTAAAAACATTGAAAGAAATTTTGGAAGAGGTCCATAACGACACATTTTCCAACAATATAGTAGATTGGGGGCCCAAAATCCAAACCAAAATGTCGGAAATGAAAAATCAACGCGAATCAGCGACAAAGAATTTAAATGGGCTCACCTCCTCCTTAAAAGATGCGAAAACAAACAATGAGAATTTAAAACAGCGCCTTAACTTTTTACAAAATGTAGAAAAACGTGAGAATGAATTGAAAGAAAAAGAAACACAATACAAGGTTAAAATTGGTGAGCTCGAAAACACTATAAGCACTAAGGACGCGGAATTTCAAAAACAATATGACGAATGCGGTAGTGAAATTAAAAATTTGAATGATAAAATCGCGTCGCAGGTTATCGATATCAATCGATTGAGTACCACTGTCAGCGCTTTGGAAGCAGAAAAAGACGATCTATTGGAGCAATTGGAAACGGAAAAGATGCAAGTGTGTGAAGATTCCATCGTAGAGTCCCTCTCCGAATTGAAAAGGGAAAATGAAAAGAAAACAGATAAAATTGAAGAATATTCGGCACAAATTGAATCGCTGAACGCGAGAATAGTGGGTTTGGCGACAACTGTAACAAATTTGAATTTAGAAAACGAAAAGTTGACGCAAAATATAGCATCATTGAAATCAAACTACACTAACGCTCTCACACAGGAAACAACAAGACTCAATAAAGCGGCAAACGACAAACTTTGGGAACATACTAATGCTATTCGCACGGAATTGGAACAAAAATTGACCAATGAAAAAGAAGAGTTGGAGAAGCAAATACGAGAAAAAACAGAGGAAATTGGAAAATGTACCGCCGCTCTCGAAGCAAGAGATGGCGAAAAGCAAAACTGGACCCAAGCAAACGAAAAGCTGCAGAAGCAAATAAAAGAGAAAACGAATGAAATTGAAAAATGTAACACCAATCTCAAAACAATAAATGACGATATACAAAAATTGACCCAAGAAAAGGAAAACGACAAAAAGTACTTTAACGCAAAAAATGTTGAACTTGCCAATTGTAAAACAGCTCTCGCAAAAATAAGCGGCGATGTCGAAAAATTGACCCAAGAAAACGTTACTCTCAAACAAAAGAATGAGGAAAACACTAGTACTCAAAATGCAACAACTGCGGAATTGCAACGATTACGTGACGTGGAAATGACGCTCACACAGAAATTACAAAAAAGAAAATTGGATTATGAATCGATTCAGAGATTGAAGCAGGAAATTAATAATCTACATGAAAAGATTGACAAAAAAGATGTAGAAATAATAGCTTTGAAACGGGAAAAGGAACTTTACCAAGAAAAAATAAAAATTTATACGAGTGTAAACTATATCGGTGCCGACAAACTGCAAGAACACATTAAATTAATAGAAAAGGAATATATTGAGTTGCAACGTGAAAATTCAAACTTGACATTGGATGTTTTAAAGTTACAAAAAGAAATAACTCACTTAAATAAAAACTATTCAGAGTCAAAGTCAGAGGCAGAGACAAAGGGAAAACGTAGACGTACGGAAACAGATGACAAAATAAAAATTGAATGTGAAAAATTGAGAGAGGAACATGAACAATTGCTAATGAAATATGAAGCAATCGGAAATAGTAAAATAACCACGGCTCAAATGGCTCGATTGTTTACAATATTTTATCAAAACACGTTTTCAATGTATTCACTCTTTAAATGGGAACGCGTTGTCCCAGTTCCACAGGATTTGTTGTTCGAAATAAGAGAAAAATTGAATATTTTAAACAATGTCGATATTAAAAAATTAAGAGCAAGTGCACTTTTGGATTTTTTACTTCTCTACGTCAGATATGATTTAAAGACAATAATGGATGATAAAACCAACATAATGTCATTAATTAGGCATGGTGATGACGTTTACCCAAATATTGAAACTTTACTGAACTTTAATTTCGAAAATACAAAGGACTACATTGACAAGGTAGGAACGAAAATTCTAAAATCATCGCAAAGAAGTGAGGCCATGATGGATGTTCAACAAACAAAGTAAAAAAAAAAAAAAAAAAAAAAAAAAAAAAAAAAAAAAAAAAAAAAAAAAAAAAAAAAAAAAAAAAAAAAAAAATTTTTTTTTTTTTTTTTTTTTTTTTTTTTTTTTTTTTTTTTTTTTTTTTTTTTTTTTTTTTAACGATGTTTATTTTGAACGAGTCATCGAATTTTGATCCTGTCAGTTCATCCAAAGATTTTCTGGAGCTCTCACCAAGAGTAGATCACTACTATAGAATTTCTTGGACCTGTGCCAACTTGCAAAAAATGAATGATGACCAATTTAGAAAACTCAGTCTACGAAAAAAAATTTAAAACGTATAAGAGTCAAGGAGTCCACAACCATTGTCTCGCTTTACAAAACCAATAGCACAGATCAAATACATCACTAAACCACTCCAAAAACAACCACTTTTTGATGTAGCTCAGAAAAAAAACTATAAATATTAATATATTTACGATAAAAAACAGCAATAAATACCATTTTCTCGTTATTAGCATACATAATGTAATAACACCTGTCGTATAAGCGGCTGTAGCCGTCAACGTTCCAATGATTAAACGATCCATCCCAAGGGTTTTTCTTGAATCATGTACAAGCGCCACTCCTTAGGTATAACGTTTTTGTATAGTGTATGCCATGTAAGTTTTATATAGGCGTGGTAAAACCGGTGATTCCAAGCAACAAAAACCATAATCATGCACAACAGTATCACAATCATCTTTCTTCAACATAAAATAAAGGTATGAATATTGGACGTGATCAAAGTCGACCCATTCCAAAGCGACGTCAAAGAGCTAGATTGGAGAGAGTTGAGGCCGTCAACGATGATTCCAAATTAGCTAGGGGCGAAGCTAAAACATTTTACGAGGTTCCAGGTGTAATCACTCCCGTAATGAATCCCAATATAGCTTTTGAAATGTCAAAAAATCGCCGTAGACCACTCACGGTTGAACCTGATGAAATTGGGGTAAGGAGTGATGATTATTCCAATTTTACGATTCCCGCTCCCAAAAGACGTCGTTCAAATGGAGACAATCCAATGGATGACGCTCCGAACCCTTCTGAAGAACCACCACTCATGAATGACATTGCAAACCCTTCTGAAGAACCGCCACTCATGAATGACATTGCAAACCCTTCTGAAGAACCGCCACTCATGAATGACATTGCAAACCCTTCTGAAGAACCGCCACTCATGAATGACATTGTAAATCCTTCTGAAGAACCGCCACTCATGAATGACATTGTAAATCCTTCTGAAGAACCGCCACTCATGAATGACATTGCGAATCCTTCTGAAGAACCACCAGCTAATGACACTGGAAATCCGAATGAAGAACCACCAGCTAGTGACACTGGAAACCCTTCCAAGCGGCAACCAATAGATGAAAATACAAATTCTTCTGAGGAACAACCAGCAAATTCTTCGGAAGAACTGCCAACCAATGACACTGCAAATTCTTCTGAGGAAGAACCAATGGATGAAACTGCAAATTCTTCCAAAGAACTACCGGTAAATTCTTCTGAAGAACTGCCAACCAATGACACTGCAAATTCTTCTGAGGAAGAACCAATGGATGAAACTGCAAATTCTTCCAAAGAACTACCGGTAAATTCTTCTGAAGAACTGCCAACCAATGACACTGCAAATTCTTCTGAGGAAGAACCAATGGATGAAACTGCAAATTCTTCCAAAGAACTACCAGCCAATGACACTGCAAATTCCTCTGAAGATCCACCAGCCAATGACACATTTAATCCTTCTGTCGAACCACCAACCAATAACACATTTAATCCTTCTGTCGAATCACCAGCCGATGAAACTACAACTCCTTTTAAAGAAATACCTGTCCCCACAACTCCTTCCGTCGAACCACCAGCCCCTGCAAACGAAATTGAAAATTCTTTGAATCCATCAAAAGATTCACCTGCACTGGACACGGCGCATTCTTCTGTGCATGAACCAGATAAACATTTTGAATCAACCATCATACCGATGGTTTTAAAAAACGTGACTCTCGATACAAACGACATTTATTTCCCTAATCCCTCATCTACCCAATTTTTACTTACAAATGAAAAATTTAACTGTTATCCCACCTATCAAATGTTGGTCAATGGAGTATTGCGTACAGTTGAATACATTCCAAGAAACCCAGACGGGACTCCGAAATATTTGTTTACCAAAGACAATTTAATCGTGTATCCATTCGATTTGACATCCAAACAACCCTTGTATCCTAGGGATGTGAATAATGATGAAACCTACCTTGAAATCGATGGTGTGGAACACTATGCGCGTGATGCCTTGGGAAATCCAATCTATGCCAAAGATTTTTATAATCTTGAAATACCACCTAAAAATAACGGTGAGCACTACTATGCACGCAATTTGTCTGGAAAGGAGATTTATCCTAAAAAAGCCAGCGGGAGCGAGTATTACATTTTTCGTGTTTGGAAAGAAGTACCCGCTAAAAACAATTTGAACGGTTATTATGCAGTCGATGAAAAAGGTACCGCCATGTATCCAAGGTATGATAAAGGTTTGAAACCTAAAGATGCTACTCTACATTAATGCTATAAATCAAGTACAATGTACACGCAGCCTGACGATCAAATGGGGGATTCCAACATGTCCCAAGATCTCGCAAACGACATTAGATACTTTATCGTGGATGCATTTGGCAACCAAAGCTATACAAAAGGCCCGGATGGATGTGAACTTTATCCCACTAGTGATGATATTGATGAGACAAACGAGAATTCCATGTTTGCCAAACGCGAGGGTGAAGCGTATTACGCGAAAAACGCTTTCAATGATGAATATTACCCAACGCCTGAAATACTCCTCAAAACGAGTACCGGATCGTTTAAATATGCTCGCGATCGCCTGGGAAATGAATTATATCCAAAACTTCGTAACGGCGATGAGTATGTCTTTAAGGATCATAATAAACGTCCCGAGTACGCCGCAACGACCGCCGGAGATCTATTTTATCCAAAAAATAGAAGACGATGTCAATTTGTGGTCGATAATGAATGGATTATGGATATGGATAGTGTTCTAAAGTACCCTTTGTGTCATAACGGTCGACCCATTTATCCAAAGAACGACAAGGGTGATGAATATTATATGGACAACATAGCAAAAAATAGAAGAGGTGACGAAGTGTACGCCCGAAAGGCGAACGGAGATGAGTTTTACCCAACCAATATGCCATTTGCAAAATTAAAAAATGGTTATTACATTTATGCTCTCACTAAAGATAAAAAAGTCATATTTCCAAAAGACAAAGACGGGAACGAGTGGTACATTACAGATCCAAATACGGATAGTGATGTCACACGCATGTATGGTAAAGACATTGACCGATACGCTAAACGGTCTGACGGCAAAGAAATTTACCCCAGGATCAAAGTAGATTCATTGTCTTTGGACAAAAAGGAAATCATTTTAAACCAAACGTATGCTCGAGTATTTGGAGACGCTGTCGGATATCCTGTAGATGAACACAATAACGAATATATTAAGGATTTCTCAACACCAGGTCCCACTATCGAAACACTTTTTCCATTGGGATATCCCAAAACCAATGATGGGTATGTGATCGTGCCATCCTTAAGCAACGAACCCTATATAAATGATGGTATCAACCCCCAAGTGAATAAAGATAATATCATTGGGAGATTAGATCGCAAACACATAGGATTTAGCGATTATTTAACTAATGTCCAACATAATAGTCGTCCAAGGGTACCCAAGAAAAAATATAATACAATACCTTTTATTAAAACTGCAGAACCACCCGCTCAAAACAACCCTCCAGCTCAAAACAACCCTCCAGCTCAAAACAACCCTCCCGCTGAAAATAAACCTATCGCAAATAATGAATCTCCCGTCATTAGAGGTCCTCCTGTGAAACCAACAAAGCCCGTTTCAACAAACAATTGGTTGGCGGTGACCCTATTTATTGTAATGGGATTACTGATTGCGGGCCTCAGTCTAAGCATACATATGCTAGTGAACCGAATTCATTCACCATTTGTTGATGTGAGACAACAAGCAACCAACAGATAAGTTAAAAAAAAAAAAAAAAAAAAAAAAAAAAAAAAAAAAAAAAAAAAAAAAAAAAAAAAAAAAAAAAAAAAAAAAAAAAAAAAAAAAATTTTTTTTTTTTTTTTTTTTTTTTTTTTTTTTTTTTTTTTTTTTTTTTTTTTTTTTTTTTTTTTTTTTTATTATTAAATAGTAAAGACGAAACAAGAAATGTCTAGCAGCACTCTAACCAAAAGAATTGAAAACATATTGGCCGCGGACGATGCAGATCGCGTAAAGGAATCGTTTGGTTCTAGTGAAAAACAACTGGCGCAGATTGTATTGGTTCTCGTAGCAGTTCCAGCAGTGTCTATACCCGCAGTGCTTCATTTCGTTTGGAAAAATATTTATTGGGGGCTATTCATTTTGGCTTTGTACTTGGGAAGCATATATTTTGTTATTCAGCACCGTTTGAATTGGCTGCTGTACCTTTCAGAACAATTTCACGCATTGTACAATGCATGAATACGAATTTCGGTTAGTCGTTCAAAGCAGTTCTAGTCTCGAATATATTTTAAATCACATTGCGTCTGAAAGGCTTGACACTATCGTGACTCGCCAAATCTATTATATAAAACCTCATTTTCGGTTTCGTGACAGAGCTCTTGAAATCAAAACAGTTTTAGATACAAAAATGGTTTATCACGATCGTTTATGGTTCAGGTGGGTACATTCTAAGGAAATCCCATATAAAAAATGGAACGTGGAGAATCACAAGATATTTCTGGATGCAGTAGGCAATTTTCAATGTCCGTTTCGAATTGAAAAGCGACGTGTTTTGAAATTGGATGATTGTGCCCAAATTTACACATTTCAAGCAATCGACGGAATGTTTCGGTTAGTATTTGAATGGGAGTATGGTTTGTTTAAAAAATCCCTTGAATCCATCCCCGGAGAGCATTTGTTATCATGTTTAGCAAAATATCAAAACATCTATAATTATTTCCGAGGCTTTCCACACCCGACCTACGCACTGGATGAAAACATGTCCCGAAAACCAGTGACGTGCATTCCTGATATAATATACTCTGATACCCATTTGGTAGCCCATAAATGGGATGGTACGTTTGGAATGTTATACAGCTATTCGGATCGCATTGTAGAAAAATGGGAAGGTGGATTGCAAAAACTGTGCAATGGCATCACGATAGATGACGGAATTGTTTTCTCTGTTGAAAACTTGGGTCACACAATCATTTTACTGGATGTGTACCAAGTCCGTGGACATTTGGTCGCACCTTGGTGCAAGAGAAACATTTTTTTGGAGTATTTGCCCAGTATCCCTTTGCCTGAAGGGTATCGCGTGCAAAAATATTATTTTTCAGCATTTGAGCTACCTGAACCAGATTTCGATACAGATGGCTATATTTTCCATGATACGGAGAACGATAGTATTTTTAAAGTAAAAGAAAACCATTCTTTGGATGTCATGTACAACGATGGATACTTTTACCTTCCTCAACATCGTTTCAAATCGTTGGAAGAAGATACATTGATAAACGGCCACGTTTACGAGGTCTCTATATCGGATGGTCGTGTCTTGCGCGAGAGGACTGATCGTATGACGGGAAACACACAAGATCAAATACACAGTATATTGAAGAAAAGAAAATGGGGAGGATCAACGATTGAGAAGATAATTGCTCCTGTAGTAAAATCAAAACCAGGGAGGAGAAAATTGAGTCTGTTGAAATGAAAAAATATTGTCACGAGTCTCAATTATCAACAAGACTTGTAACCTGACAAAAAAAAAAAAAAAAAAAAAAAAAAAAAAAAAAAAAAAAAAAAAAAAAAAAAAAAAAAAAAAAAAAAAAAAAAAAAAAAAAAAAAAAAAAAAAAAAAAATTTTTTTTTTTTTTTTTTTTTTTTTTTTTTTTTTTTTTTTTTTTTTTTTTTTTTTGTCTGTGTTGTTTAAAAGCTCCGTTGCTAAGATAAAATTTTCACTCACAGCTAAACACCAACTAAATCAAGACATGGAAAATTACAATTCTCTCATCGCTCAAGTTTTGAAAAATGAAACCTTGTCTGAAGAGATTAAGGATTTGGCTGCCGAAGACGATGCTTTAAATCTCGTAACTCAGGACTGGAAAAAAGTATTGGAAAACGACTCATTTTACCAGAGATTACAAACCGAGGCTAAATCTCTTTACGGTCCTGCAAGGGTTACATACAACCAACAATTTCGTGTTCAAAACTTGAATAACGAATCCATCAAAATGATTCTAGTTGGACAATGCTCCGTTTATCGTTCTTACGACAAGGATTCAAAACGCAGTGAGAGCAAGTATTTCGCCATTAATTTAAAAGATTGTCCCATTTTGAACGTATTGAGTGCGGCAATGAATAGCGATGTGGAAAATGTAAAGTTATCAGACACGAGCAAATTAAATTTTGGCGCATGCAACATGTTTTGCAAGTACTGCAATGATGCCAGAGAAGAAATGATGTGTAAAGGTGCACATTTAAAGTTGAACGGTTTTCAAAGTTGCATCGTGAAAACGGCAATATATGATGGGCGTAGGGTTATAAATCGATTTGACACTCAAATATCACAAATGCTTGAGGGAACATTTATCGCTATTCTCAAATTGGAATTCAATATCCGATATTTTTATACGTTAAAGGAAAGCCAGGACGAATGTGTTCGCATAGGTGGTAACGTGTTGAAAATGATTGCCTTTCCAGAATCCAATTTGAAAGAATCCAAAATATTTTTGGGAGATGCTGAAAAGTTTTGGGAGCCTAAGCCCGACGTACCAGAAGATGTTTCTCAGAAAAGAGCTTTGGAAAATGATGACAACGAAATAATAGATTTGTACTCGTGCAAAATGATGAAAACGGAGAAACCTGAAGGTGTAGTCGTGGAAGAAGAACTGATTGATTTCAATTAACAAAGATTATTATTTAGAAAAAAAATCTTGTAATCGTCAGTATAAAAAAATATTTAAAACATTATTTAGAAAAGCTTGAAATAATCACATTTAAAAAAAAAAAAAAAAAAAAAAAAAAAAAAAAAAAAAAAAAAAAAAAAAAAAAAAAAAAAAAAAAAAAAAAAAAAAAAAAAAAAAAATTTTTTTTTTTTTTTTTTTTTTTTTTTTTTTTTTTTTTTTTTTTTTTTTTTTTTTTTTTTTTTTTTTTTTTTTTTTTTTTTTTTAATATAAAAAAATGATCTCTTACTCTGATATCGCGTATAGAGTTAATAGGAACGTCCAGCAATCATTGTTCTACGCAATGCATTTTGTTGATTAATCATACTTTTCGAAACTTTTTGGTTTACAATTTCTTTGGGAGACACGATAACATTTTCAGCATAGAATCCCAAGTCGGACGCTGCCCCTTGTTCGTGAATTCCTCTGGCAGATCCGAAAATGACGAGCGGAAAACTACATTCAATATCCTTGCTGACCACAACTCCAATATTTTCAATATACGCGCAAGTGTACATTGTATTCTGCACCTCCAACAGTGCTGAATCTAAATCCGTCACGAAATGTTGGGATGTTTCAATTCTACTAAGAAAGTATTTAAAGCATAGAGACAAATCCTTTTCTTGCATGGGGTTCAATTCTTTATCCGTGTTTATTAAAATTCCATTCATATGCTCCTTGTTAGCATGATTTTCAATAAACGTTTCCGATACTGTCATTTTCGATCGGATATAACCAATGTTTACCGGATCAAGTTCACAAGCTGCGTTTGGGTTTAGGTTTACGTTTTCAGATGTTTGGGATAAATTTCGAATCATTTCGAATGCTGTCCGATCGCCTTTAACAACTCGAGTCTTGTCAGTTGCTCTTCGCATAAATTTGTCCAATACGTGATTCATGGAATACGTTTTCTCCTTATTACTCAGCGCAGGAATCGATGTATCATTTTTATTTCGATACGTTTTATCGATGAAACTTTGCACGGGGATAATGACTTCGTTTCGTACGAAATTGATTCCCTCGCAGGGCTTCAAAACCCAACCCGTAAAATTGTAAGACGTAGGCTTTTCTACGCAATGTGCATATATTTCGAGTCCATAATACTCTTTCAAATGTTTGGCGCACAAGAGGTTGTTCAAGTGACTATTCTTACGTCCAGTGCAAAAGGAATTTCCACCACTCAAAAGGCAAGCAGTTGATTCCATTTCCTTACTTTGTTTACTTTGAAAATCAAGCAATGGCAGCTTGGAAAAAATGGGTGTTTAAACGCCCCAAAATTGGAAAAAGCTTCAAAGGGTTTAGGGGGACGGCTAAAAATATAAAACATTTGCGATCTTTTGTGAGCAAAAATGATTCGCTGCGTCGCGTCATTTCCAAAGTGTTTACCAAAAAAGGTTTGGTTGCGGTCACTGCTGCCACTGTGGTGGGTGTTGGTGTGTCGGCCATCAACGATTACATTCAATCCAATTCGGGTTGTTTTTTAAAATCTGAAAACTCTGTGTGCAAAGTGAGAGACCTCAGTTGTTGTCAACCGGATCCAGTGAATGAGCTTCCATTCTGCTCGCAAACCGTGCAAGGTGACCCTTGTTTAAATTTTGACGAAGAGAAGGAAAATTCGTGTTGTAAATTATGCGATTGTCAATTTTATAATTGTTTACCTGGCCAAGAAATGGAATGCCGCCGACCCACGATTGGAGAAGCGTTGGCCCATTATGCTCAAGATTTAACGTTTGGCGTTTGGAACTGGGTGGCTTATTTGGTACCGTTAGTCTATTGGGCAGCGGGAATCACGACAGCGCTCATAGTCTTGTGGATAGCGTGGAAAATTTATAAAAAGACAAGAGCGATATGATTCCACAGCTGAGACAATTGGATTTACCAAACGATCAATTGATTCAACTCATACGCAAACGACACAAGATGGACATTGAGATGGAAATCCCAATATGCAAAACAATGAAACCGTTTACCAAAAGAATTACGCTAGAGTTGGTCAAATGTCCTACGGTACAACAAATGGCCAAGACGTATATCGAACATCTTTTGAAAAACAAAAATGATTATGGATACTTGTATTTTTTAATTAATCAACCTCTTTTTGTCAAGCTAGACATTCGATTTAATGGAGAAATGGCTATTGAATGTTCACGAAAAGATGAAATTGCCACAATCATTGAAGACTTGGCCAAAACCTGGGCGAGAGAAAATACAATGCTCTATGAAGTGACTCGGTTGGAATTGTTATACTTTATGGTTTTGCTAATCAACCCTCATTTGAATTGGGTCGCCGTAGATTTTTTGCTGAAAGGAACTAGAAATCACGCTCATCTCATTGTTGTACCTCATCGCCTCTTAAAAAATAAGAAAATACATTTGTAAAAAAAAAAAAAAAAAAAAAAAAAAAAAAAAAAAAAAAAAAAAAAAAAAAAAAAAAAAAAAAAAAAAAAAAAAAAAAAAAAAATTTTTTTTTTTTTTTTTTTTTTTTTTTTTTTTTTTTTTTTTTTTTTTTTTTTTTTTTTTTTTTTTTTTTTTTTTTTACAGCCCTCTCGCGTTACAATTGATTATCGACTCGTCCTTTCGTTCTTTTTTTAATCAACTTATGACGCATGTACTATTTTCCTCCAAAGTCTTTTCATCTCCCCCATATACACGAATGCTGTTGATGAAATTTGCCTCATTTTGACCCATCTGCAGCTCAATGTCTTCATCACTCAACATGTACACGTAGCCCTCCTTTTTAAGAGGAGGTTTAATTTTTGTTTGAAAGCAAATTTTGTGCTGAGCCAATGTTAAAGCCATTTGAATTATTTTGACATCGACAAAATTGTTTGCGTTGTACCGAAACAAATTTAACCACTCCATCACCAACTTGGGCAGTTGAACTTTGGAAGGATGTACATTGTCGGATTTTGTGAGGCACCACGACGGATACACAACTCCTTTTTGAATAACTCTGTTGACAGCATATACGTGATCAAATCGAAATGTTTCCATCACTTTAAATTCATCTGTAAGTGTTGCAGTTTGAAAAATGTGTCGAATGCCTCGTTGCGATTCTTTCGCAGGGCGTCCCTCCAATATTGGAAAGCTAAAACAAAAAAATCCTCCATTGTACACGTATCCCAGCACCGTCGAGTCTACACTCACTTTTTCTGTATCGGGTGGTAAATTTAAAAATGTCGGGACATAATAAATGGGTGTCCACGCAGTGGTGGGTACTTCATGAAACTCTGTATACACGTCATATGGATATCGGACGTACAAAACGCGTTTAGGCAATTGACCATTTACAGATAACGCCACAAATTCCTTGGGTTCCTGTGAATGGGCTCGCGTTCCTTCATACGTGATGCGAAATGGCCATTCGACAATAACACCCAATCGTTGCATAACATCATCTGAAGGTTTTCCTTGGAGAGTTACGACATGATTACGGTGATACGAGTTTAAAATGTCTTGCAATAAAAGGTGGGGTTTGTTCATGGACAAGCGTTTCTGTATCGCTCCGGTTCCGACAGCCCTGTCTTCTGGTAAATGGGGTCTTTCAACGGGTTGAAAGGAAATCATTTTTGGATTTGCAATTTTATCTTTGGTCAAATACAATCGAGTTTCAATACCCATATTCTGTTTGCTGTGCCATTCTTCAGCAACAGACAGTACGTGCTGGGATGATTCCTTACTCAAAATGCAAATGCGATACATGGCATTTGTGCACGGTCTACAATTTCCAAAATAGTGTCCACCAGGATACGGTAAATCCTCCTTATCCAAATAGATAACGCAGTTTTTGTAAGAAAATATAAAATCTGACGCTTGATGGGATATTCCTCGCATGTATTCAGCGACAAGAGCAGGATCACTGACAAAGTAAGGGGTGGCGTACATTTGAAATGTAGCAGATTCCTCGGGCATAGGCATGATTGTTTTGGAATTGCCCAAGAGAGCGCTCCAAGTATTATCTTGGCACACGACAGTGATGGGATCTTCTGTATTGAAAAACACTTTGAGTGCTTGAGCAAAAGGTTTTGTTGTATTTCTACAGATGGTATCGTATCGGTACAAATGTAACACGGACCAAGGATCAAATTTCGCATCTCTAAAATTTAACACAATCAAATCTCCTTCATTTTTGGCTTCCGTATAGCCATGAAAATTGCTATACAGCGTGCTGTACCTCGGAAGATTCATCTCTGCTTTATTTCGTTTGGAAAAATACAAAACGAATAGACTAACAACAATGATAAAAAGATTATCACCAGAATTTTGAAAAACTTTTCAATGCTCCGCATTATAAAAAAAAAAAAAAAAAAAAAAAAAAAAAAAAAAAAAAAAAAAAAAAAAAAAAAAAAAAAAAAAAAAAAAAAAAAAAAAAAAAATATTTTTTTTTTTTTTTTTTTTTTTTTTTTTTTTTTTTTTTTTTTTTTTTTTTTTTTTTTTTTTTTTTTTTTTTTGATTTATAAAAAGGTCTCGAGTCTTGATAGTCTCACCACATCAGAATTTTCTGAAGCTCTCACAACTTGTCCTCCTCTTCAAAATATCATCTTGCAGTATAGAACGTTTCAGCATTTCAAACGTGGCCCTTTCAACACCGTACCACTCGAGGCATTTTCTTCTCCATTGTTTCAAGTATCCTTGGTGTGTTTTAGGGAAAAGTCTAGGTGCGTGAGCATAGTTGGCCATACACTCTGGATGCATTTTCAGAAATTCCATACGTTTGGTTTTATCTGTGTTGAACCAAGTCAACAAATCATACATTTTTAGTTTAGTTTCGAGCAACAAATAAACCAATAGCGCCATTTCATCTACGTGTCTCAGGGTTTTTACTCTTTCTCGAATGTCATTGATTTGATCCGCAGAAAACTTTCTACCACTTCGTTGCATCGTTGTCTTTTTTCATGGAAACATCCTTTGATCAATGGCAAGATGCAAAGCTGTTGAATACAAGAACAGGCGTGTCTCCCGATACTTGCAAATACGTCATTTTGATGAGGACAGCGAAAAACTTTAAAATTGAACAAGACTTGCAACGTCATTTGTCCTTACGAAATAAACCATTGGTGTGGTTCATTAATCAATTTACCAGACTTTGTGTTCGAGTGGAGTACGCAGACGTTTTTGTTCAACGGGAATTGAACCATTTTGGACACATAGCTTCAGATGTCTCATCCAGAATCGTTCAAAAGCTCTTTCAAAAAACCTATGACACACAAACGGTTGTTGCGCCAACCTGGGTTATCAACAAAATTTGGCCAGAGCACAAACCATTTAAAACAGTTTCACCAGAAACCTTTCGAGACTGGCTCCTCACATAAAGTTTTAAAGAGGTTGTTGCATCAAGAAGTGGCGCGTCATTGTTTCCTGGGACGGCAAACGATTCAAAAACATCGATGGGATGTGTTGAAGCAAGTCGCTAAATGGTTACACATTGACAATGATTTGGAAGATTTTCAAGATGGATTGGTTCGCGAAGAATTGGTATCGATACTCTCAAAGAACGTAAAGAGAAAAAATTTAAAGCTTTTGCCCTCTGATGAAACGGATTGGTGCGTATTGTTGAAACAGTGGTTGAATCAAAATACAACCAGTCATGACGTGAGCAACCGTAACATGTATCGTTTACTAGCGGTAGACGGATTTGACGGATTGGAATCAAAAGATTTGAAAACTTACTTGTTGGTAATGATACATCCGAATAGCGTGCGTCGTGAGTATCGCTCACACGCTCGGTCTGTACGTGAAATGTATAAATGGTTTGATAGCAAACCCGAACTAAGCAGTTTGGGAGGAACGGATTCAGGCTGTGTCGTGTTTTTGGCATTGTTGCAATTGTACACTAGGGAATTGCAGAGCCTCATGCTCAACGATGAAATTGCGATGCAAACACACCGAGTCAAAGTGTGGGCTGAAACATTTTTACATAGAAATGCGGAATATTTTACCGATGTTAGAAAAGTAACGATGGAAATTTTAATAGAGTTGGGACAAGTCTACGCGTCTTGTGAAGAAAACTGGCAACAAGTTGGACGAGAGCAATTGATGAAATTACTGAATAGTAACGATGCAAAGGATTAATTAAAAAAAAAAAAAAAAAAAAAAAAAAAAAAAAAAAAAAAAAAAAAAAAAAAAAAAAAAAAAAAAAAAAAAAAAAAAAAAAAAAAAAAAAAAAAAAAAAAAAAAAAAAAAAAAAAAAAAAAAAAAAAAAAAAAAAAAAAAAAAAAATTTTTTTTTTTTTTTTTTTTTTTTTTTTTTTTTTTTTTTTTTTTTTTTTTTTTTTTTTTTTTTAATGTGACTATTTAAATTGTTGCGTCTCTTTTGAATCAAATTACTGCTGCTGCTTCATTTACAAAACATGGTCAAAATACTTGTTGGGATTCAAGCCTCATTTGTAGGCATCGGCAAAACTACTTTTATCAAAAGTTTTCTTTATCCCACGATAGATGGTTACATAGATGATTGTGTCGACATGATAGAGTCTGATCCAAATTTCTTTGACGACCCAAGCAATGACGCGTTACGTAATTACTTGGTCTTGGAAAATTCTGCTGCCCGACTGGAAGCAAAGGTATCCGCCTTGCCAAAAGCCTACGCATCCAACTGGACCATCATCACTTCCAGGAGTCCCTTGCTATCTTGTATTCAATTTTCAAACAGTCCATTGGATTGGAAGCCTTTGGAAAGATATTACAGGAAGCGTCTAGAGCATTTGGGTGTAGACCACGTACTCATTTTGGATTATGGTTCCTCCATCGCTAGAAACCCGAAAGCTGTTGAAGCGGGATACGAAAATATGAGAAAAAGAGGTCGCAAGTTTGAATTGGAGCGGTACAAGACACTTGAAACCTATAACAATTTTTTTCAAGAGGCTGAGCGCAAAAAAATGAATGTGTTGAAGGATTTGGATCCATATTTCTTTCAATATCAAGACGTGGATTTTGGGGATTCTAAAAATTTTAACAATTTCCACGTTTTATTCGCAAATGTAGCCATTTCAAATCACAAATATTTTGTTTTTAATCTTTTAGATTTAGATCCAAGGTCACCTAAAACCTCTTTCTTGCAACTTGAACCGCTACTGAAACCCAATCCGGATCGCTTTGTGACATTCCCGATAGAATACCCAGACATTTGGGAAATGTACAAAAAAGCTCAAGCTTCTTTTTGGACGGTGGGAGAGGTGGATTTATCCAAAGATGTAGCAGACTGGAATAATTTAAAACCCGATGAGCGTCATTTTCTCTCACATGTGTTGGCCTTTTTTGCAGCAAGCGATGGTATTGTCGTAGAAAATTTGGTGGAGCGCTTTGCGACTGAAGTTCAAATCACGGAAGCTCGATGTTTTTACGGATTCCAAATTGCCATTGAAAATATTCATTCCGAAATGTACAGCGAGTTGATTGAAACACTCATTCGGGACCCCAAGGAAAAAAATAAATTATTTCACGCCATTGAAAATTTGGCATGCGTCAGAGAAAAAGCGGAATGGGCTTTAAACTGGATACAACATCCCTCATTTACCCATCGTCTGGTGGCATTTGCGGCCGTGGAGGGAATTTTCTTCTCTGGGTCCTTTGCTGCCATCTTTTGGATGAAAAAGCGTGGTCTCTTACCAGGTTTATCCTTCAGTAACGAGCTCATCAGTCGAGACGAGGGATTGCATTGTGATTTCGCATGCCTCTTGTTCAACAAGTACTTGGAAGTGAAACCTCCACAAGAAGAAATTTTGCAAATCATAACAGATGCAGTGTCCATCGAGCAAAAATTTTTAACGGAAGCTCTACCAGTCAGCCTCATTGGAATGAATTGCACATTGATGAATCAATACATTGAGTTTGTAGCAGATCGTTTGTTGGTGGATTTGGGATGTGACAAGTTTTACAAAAAGGAAAATCCATTTGATTTTATGGAAAATATCAGTTTGGAGGGAAAGACGAATTTCTTTGAAAAGCGTGTGGGAGAGTATCAAAAGTGTGGAGTGCTCTCAAAGAGTCACAAGTTTTCTTTGGAAGAAGATTTTTAACGACGCACTGTTTAATTTTCATATACTGTTCAACATGACGTTTTTTAATGCTAGATAATATTAACCTAATTATTCAAAAGTTATCTATTTTAATACAATATTTAAATTAATTCTTTTTTTAATACTTCAATATTTAAAAGAATTCTCTTTTTAATATTTGAAAATTTTTTAGAACTCTTTTTTTAACATTTGAATTTTTTTTGGTTTGAAAATTTTTTTTAAAGATGCATATTGTTGAAAAATGAGAAAAAATTATGTAATTGAGACTGTAAAAACATGCTCGTTTTGAATTTCGAGTTTAAAAGTCGGACCCTTCCACCAACAACTTTTAAACGATTCAAGGTACCGATCCCTTTGGTACCTTGAATCGTTTAAAAGTCAAAGTTAAAAATCAAACTTTTAAACTAAAAATCTTGTTTTAATAGCTATTTTAATGCATTTTTCGTATCAATTTCGTTTAAATCATATAATTTTCTAATCAGTTTTGTTACTTTTCAGTAACAAAACGTAACTTTCACAGACTCGAAAATGGAAATGTTTTGCGTTTTCCTCGTTTTCCAACTTTCCACATTTTTCTATGAAAATCAAACGTTTCTCCGTTCAAGTATTTTTTAGTTTCTGAGAATTGCTTATATATTTTTGCCGTTTTCTGTTGCACCTAGTTTCAAGTTGACGGTTGCTTAATATGGAATTGTCATACGGACGAGAGTCGAAAAAATACCTGGGCAGAAAAAATGTATAAGCGCCGTGACGTCAAACTGTTTGTCCAAACATTGCCATTTGGCTCGTCTCATGAAAAGACGTTGTATAATAAAGACGTTTATAAAAAACATGAAAATCACACTGCTAGGTGCATATGGGGGGCTACCCTACTTGAATTACAACGTCAAGATCGGAACGTATGGAAACGTACATTGTGACACAAAATATGGAAGATTTCGTATGGTTTGTGACAATCTTCCTCTCAATGAAGCGTTTGAAAGCCTCTTGTTGAAACATGGTGAAAAAAAGGAAAATGATTGGATTGTGGACTTGGTTAAATCTGATTTGGCAGAAATTGTGGGTAGTTTTGCAACGTTGGTTGTTAAGATTGCTATGAGCGACGTTTTCGATAATGCATTCAAAATGTTCTTTGTCGACGATGGACAATGTCAAAAATGTAATACTATTGGCCCTTTAATCAGTTTCAAGGAAATAAATGAAAAGAGCATGATTTTCAATTGTAAGACGACTGGTATTCTCAAAGTAAATCTGAAGCAATGTGTGGGGAATGACGGATTTTTGAGCGTGGAGACTAACGATGATGATTACATGAGCGTTATCTTTGTGAACCCACCCGATGATTTTAGAAATTTTTTGTATGATTGTAGTCGGGATCATTTTATTGTGTGTACATGCTTTTCAAAGCTTTTTGTCGCAAAGCTTTTAAATTGGATCTACAACGAAAATTTGAATTTGATACTACCTCAAATCATACAGTAAAAAAAAAAAAAAAAAAAAAAAAAAAAAAAAAAAAAAAAAAAAAAAAAAAAAAAAAAAAAAAAAAAAAAAAAAAAAAAAAAAAAAAAAATTTTTTTTTTTTTTTTTTTTTTTTTTTTTTTTTTTTTTTTTTTTTTTTTTTTTTTTTTTTTTTTTTTTTTTTTTTTGGATCGCTTCCAACTTTTATATTTTGCCTGTCGAAGAATTTTATTTTGCATTACTCATGCCAGAGTGAACCTAAAAAAGCACAGTGAGGCATTTCAAACTAAGCCATGTGAGGTCCCATCTCTGTCGCCTCTGGCTCTGTAAAGAAATTACTCATAAACTTTTCTAAACAATGCGGTTTTCCATTGACGTTAAACTTTTTGTATGGGTCGGGACAGAGACACAAAAAACTCTCTCGCCCATTGTATAAAAACGCTCCTTGTTCACACACATCGGGATTAAGTGTATCGCATGCAGGTCCCGACCAAAAAGTTTCATCGGTACAAAGGCAAATCCATTGCGCCACGTCGTCATTTGTCAACATCAATCGACCACCTTTTTCTTCATTGCATTCAATGGGTGCTCGAGCATCTGTTACACACACACCCCCCACGCATCGGGTAGATTTTTCCACGCACAAGAAACTGCAATCGTCTACGCAAAACATGCGTTTGTCTGTACAGTTTTGCTGGAAAATGGGTTCGCGTACTTGAATTTTTGATTTTGTTTTAAAATCATTTGGTGTCCACCAGAAACACATCCAGATGATTAAAAAAAGCAGCCAGGCGGCCCACATACTTGTTTTTTTTTAAAAATCAAGATGCAACGATCGATTGATCATCACGATTCCCAAAGTTGTCGTCGCACCTCATCGAATCACGTCGGTACGTGGCAAGATGCTTGGACCATTTGTCAGTACATTGCCGATAAGTACTCTGCTACAGAGTTTTATCAAATTCATTTGGTGTTTGCCGAGTGGATTCCCATGCTCAACGTTATCTTTGGGCGTCCCATCAAGGATTTGGACAATTTTAATTTGACTTTTTACTATCTTTTCGAACCCAATGGCCCAAAGGAGATTTTCACGTCGTACGCCGAAACCAACAAGCGTAAAACGCCTAATGAAAGAAAAGGTTTTCACGTGGTTTTCAATCTTTATGAATTTAAGGCGACGCTAGACAGTTATTGTGATAATGTGTGTCGAAACAATAACATGGTGGACGAGGCACGAGGCACCATAAATTTTACTTTGTTGGATGAGACTTGCCATAATCCAGCAGAATACTTTAGACACAACACCACGTGGCAAATGTTGTTTATCTACACGTGCCACTTTTTAGCGCACTGGGAAACTTTTCAAAATTATCATCACGCGCATTACGATAATCACGACAAAATGCAAAAGTCTCCCTTTTTCAATCTCTTTCACTATGGGGAGATTGTTTACAAATAAAGGATGCCAAGTGTAAAAGGAAAGAAGATTTGTAAGAAAGCAAAGCCTCGTAAATGTGTAAAACCTCCACCTTTCCCTCCTCGCAAAATTCCAGTACTGTACGCGTACGAGTCGATGCTTGACTATTTTGTACATTACAAGGACGATATGAAAAAAGTTTTTACATTGTCGCAAATTGAACGTCTGGGGACAAAGGGTTTAGTATTCCTTTCACGATTGAAACCCTTCTTTCGAAGTGTTTCAGCCTACAAAGACTACGTGGACCAAAAAGCGACGGTGGTTCCAGAGGAGGCTTGGGAAAAAGCGTATTCCGATGCAAAAAGCTATGTTCGCAAGTATTACAGACCCCAGCCGAGAAATCGAAAATATTTGAAAATGAAAGCTTTTATTGGATCTCCAGTCATGTCCGAGGTGTCAGATGACGAATCTGTCATTTCCATCGATGCATCCAACGACGAGAGTGACAACTCCAATGTCAATCTGCCGAAAGAATCGGTTTGTGGGCCCGTTTACAAGTTGTGTCGTAATTACGATAAAAATCGAAGATACACAAAATTCTCTCCGGATGGTAGCGAAAGAGATCGTTACATTTTCAATTTAAAATATCAATAGTGGGTTTTCGAGTGGATTGTAAACCAATGGAAAGAGGGTCTTGTGCAGAGGGCTGTAATGCATCAAGTACGGATGTTTGAGCGCCGTTGGAAAATCATTGTTTAAGGATAAGATTTTTGCGTTGGAGGTGCAGGGGGACAATTTACCCCTCAGCACTCGTACGGGAATCACACCTGTAGTTTTGGGAGGCCCAAAACAAGTTTCGAGTTCTTTGGAAACTGGAAATTTTTGAAAGTTTTGCGCATCGTATTTGAAAACCCAAAGCTTGATAAATTGAGGTAGCATCCGCGTGCAAGTGATGGTGTCCAAACCCAACAGAGGAGAGAGGACTGGAATGTCAAAATTTAAAAGCGTTAGAAAATGGTATAGTTCTTCTTCAAAGGTATCACTCGTTTGATTTTGGATCACGTCCACGTAATAACGATTCAATTTGACTCGTTGACAGTGGAGCGGTAAGAACGTAGTATCAAAATGATCCGTCTCGTGTACATAAAACATGTTTTCATTGCCGACGAGATAGGAAAAACGAAACGGATTCGTATGTTGTGACAGCGTGTACATGGCATCATGCGATCGTTTGTCATATGCATGTACCACGTCAAAATCTGCATTTTCCGGTAGCAATTTGTAATGGATATCCATTACAACGATATCCTTCAGTATGGGATACTGCCTCTTTGAGAGTAAATGCAATACAAGCGTCTTGTAATCTTCTGCCATGGTTGACTTTATTAAACTGCGCAACTAAATTGTACAACAGTTGCAAGTCGTGAGAACCCAATGACCAGCTCACATCAAGACTCTCAACGCTCAATGCATCGCTTAACAAAACAACGTTTAGAAAAAAAAAAAAAAAAAAAAAAAAAAAAAAAAAAAAAAAAAAAAAAAAAAAAAAAAAAAAAAAAAAAAAAAAAAATTTTTTTTTTTTTTTTTTTTTTTTTTTTTTTTTTTTTTTTTTTTTTTTTTTTTTTTTTTTTTTTTTTTTTTTTTTTTTACGATGTGTTGTATCCAAGCTTTTTGACCCATTCCAAAATTAAATTTTCTCGCAAGTTTTCATCTGGCATCAAATGTGAAAAGTCTCGCAATACTTGAATTAGACTCATTTGATTACTCTGGCACAGAAGCATATGCGTTTCCGTGTCAAATACCTCTTCAGTTTCGTTCAAAATACATCGTTGACCCTTCTTTTTCTTTTGATTAAACATGGTCATAAATTCCAGTTTGAGATATCGAATAACATCTCGCACCGTTTTCTTTTCCATAAATCGTCTCCATTTCTTCTCATTAAAGTGAGGTGTGTTTCCTTTTAACCGAATGCGATTCTCTACGTTATAACTTCCCATATCACACAAAACCGGATGCCGTTCCGTGTATAAAAATAAAAAATGTTTTAAATCTGGAACCGCGCCACCCAATTGATGGCAGGCGGCGCAAAATAATACAATTGTTGCATAGGCGCACTCTTTAAACGAAACGCGCTGCAATTTACTAGGTGGATACAAATCAATGGCCTGTCGAAACATGCCGATGGTGTAACCAGACGATTCTCGTAGATGACCCGAAAATGGCAACACGTACTCGCACCCCAACAATTCTTTCATTTTCATCATTTCATCAAAATGTTCGGGTATATCACACGATTGATCTATCGTGTACGATTTCCAAACGGTGGATCGATTCGCGTACAGGCAGTGAAATCGTTCAGCGTTGAAATTGTTCAACAGCAACATGCAAGGTTTTCTAGGATGAATGGGACAATCTGCCGCCGAGAAATTTGAATTTGTGAGGTGCCGGATTATACTTTGAATACGATCTTCTGCTCGGGCAGTGGTTTTTGAGCTCATGTTCTTTGTTTACAAAGAAAAAAGCGACATGAGTCTAAAGTACGTTTGCGTACTGGATATGGATTTGACCCTGGGGTTTCACAATGCCAGAAAATTCCACCCTCGTCCCAAATTGAAAACTTTATTGCAGTTTTTGAAATTGATCCAAGCAGACATTATCTTGTGGAGTCATGGGAAAGACGACTACGTGAAAGACATGGTGAATATGTATTTGCCGGACGTGGCTGAATGCGCCCACACGCTCTTTGGACGAACAGAGTGCGAATACTCTAAAAAATTTTACAATTACCTCAAGGCGTCGGAGCACGTACGTGACATGTATCGAAAAAGGTACAGTCAAAGCATACTCTTGATTGGGGTGGACGATAATGTCACCATCAACATGGACGACGGTTATGATTTGCGTATTTACGTCAAACCCTACGAGACTGTCAATTCTTGCGATAAAGAACTGATGGTGGTGGTGGAAAAGATGATTCAGGGTATCGTAGAGAGAACCAAGTGAAAAAAAATGTATAGTGTGGATCAGTATTTAAAATCTGTGCAAAATTTACAAACCAAATGTAAACTTTTGACTTGGTTGCACCTACACGATGCCGCCCATTCAAACATTGGGTTGGTTTACAGCGATAAAGAGTATAAAAAAGTTTACATTTATTAACAAAGCAATGCGCTTTTGGATTCTAATATTTTTGTATGTTGCAATCGTCATTTATTACGCGTTTCAAACGCCTCGTACCCCCTTTTCAAAGTGGCCTCTTCTCCCAAAACACGTCGAAACCACTTCGCCCGACACATGCACACACTCATCTGACTGTAAGAAACACGATATTTGTGTGAATGGTGCGTGTGTCCCTCAACTGTTGAGAGGTGAAGATTGTTATCCTGAAACTGGCACGTGGACGCTCGTTGCGCATCGTGGCAAGTCGTTTGCAGCCTGCATATGTTTAAATTCAAATCTCGTCACCCAAACCCATTTCGGAGGCAACTGCACCGTGGATGTGGCGTGTCGACCCAACGGATATTTCAGTATACAAATGCAAAAATGCATTTGTGCAGATGGTTTTGTACCCACGGAGAATTTCCAATGTCAAAAAATGTCAGTCGTGGATCGTATGAAATTTTATCCGTGTGAACCCGACGAGGTGAACGGGCACCTGTTGAAAGAATCGGATGGACTCGATAAAAATTACATACGTCGGCACTATGAGAAAAAATGTTTCAAGAGACCTTGCACGTTTGACGCCATTACAGGAAAACCGTTGAAAAAAGCTCGTTACAAATCTGGTTTTGGATGTGTGTGTGATCCCACACTCGGTC
The DNA here is from genome assembly GCA_949128135.1 of Parasteatoda lunata. NCBI lineage: Eukaryota > Metazoa > Arthropoda > Arachnida > Araneae > Theridiidae > Parasteatoda > Parasteatoda lunata. The sequence goes on along the minus strand of OX421980.1, from coordinate 10,287,744 downwards.
AATTTGGAGTCAGGATAGAGGAATTGGACAACTACACCTATGGCAAGGGTTACAATGCGTGCGTCAGTGCGTTTAAAAATCCCCTGGAGGAACCTATGGACGTGCAACTCTATACCTATTTTTACTTGTTGGATCATGATCCCGTGACGTTTTTACACTACAGTAACGTGGATCCCAAAAAGGTGATTGCTCCTCTCCGAGACCAGGTGCGCGATGGATCCTTGCAAATTGGACAAGAATTTCCTTTCGATTACATGCAAGTGTTTTTTTTGGAAAAGGAACCGTTTAAAGCAAAAGTTTACAATTATCGCGTGTCGTCCTCTTGGTTTGGAAAATTAAAAATGGAATCGTCCCTTCAACCCAATCGTATGGAATGGTGTCGATGGATCACGCGTCACTGGCAACCCGGATCGACGCCCCTCGTATGGAAAAATCAATTAATGTACGCGTTTCCAGCCTGTTATATCGGCAAAAACGATCTTGGAGTACCCGAAAAATACCGCGGAACTATCGTTTCCAATCCACATCACATAACTTTTCCCGGATGGCCTGAATCACCTCGTTCCAATGGATTGCTTTTGAAGCACGAGGGGGGTGATTGGATACTGGAACTGGCTCCAGATTACAAATTGGAAACGTACTCACAAGTCACCGACAATGTACCACAATGGGACAATCCATTGGTGGAGGCTTTGGAAAATCGTAACGTAACCCGACGAGCCGTAACAGCGGGTCACGAGACGTATGAAAAGACAAAGTCTGATCGAGAAAATGAACCATTCTTTTAAACAAAGATGAAGCGTGCGCACGAAGAGGATGCGTCATCAGAAGACGAAGAAACCCCAACCAAACAAATTAAGCCTTCGGACGTATTGCTCGATCTAGAAGCAGGTTTGACGGAAAGAGACGATATTAGTCAACAATTGATGAATGCCCAAAAGCAATATTTCACAACCTACATGGAAAAATTGATGAATCAACTCCCGATGGGAAAAAGCGTCATCGATGCGGTTCGCAAAACTGGTTCAGAAAACGATTTCATGTACATGTACACGGCAGCAAATACAATCATCCAATCCCTCTTAAGCGTGAAACAGGTTAAAGCTACAAACTCAATGGTGGATATGGTTGCTGGTGTCATGTGCCGCTATATACATGAAAAGGTACTCACACCCATGTTACAACCTGTGGTTCACGATGAACATTTGAAGCGAGCATTCCAAGCCTATCAAACGAGTGTGAAACAGGATGAAGATGCAATTGAATTGGAACTACGGTGCGTGGTGCATACGATTAAACAAATGTTGGACAAGGAAAAGGATACCTTAAAAATAAATCATCCCATCCGGGCTCAGGTGACTCAACAGATGAAAGCTATAAGTGAATACGTCGTAACGTTATTACTTTCCATCTCAACAAAACCACCAGAAAGCAAAACGGAATTTGCTGAGAATGAACTCGAAAGAGAACATGTGAATTTTGAAATAGATATTTTAAAGTAAAAATCTCGGAGCTCTCAACTTTAGAAAATCTTGGCGCTTTCAAAAAGTTATACGTTAAAAAAAAAAAAAAAAAAAAAAAAAAAAAAAAAAAAAAAAAAAAAAAAAAAAAAAAAAAAAAAAAAAAAAAAAAAAAAAAAAAAAAAAAAAAAAAAAAAAAAAAAATTTTTTTTTTTTTTTTTTTTTTTTTTTTTTTTTTTTTTTTTTTTTTTTTTTTTTTTTTTTTTTTTTTTTTTCATTGACACTTTTTAAATTTCTACTGCGACAATTTGATTCATGCTTCTGACTCTGCTCAATGCTGTATATACCAAATTCAAATCACGACTTCCGTTAAAGTTGATGGCTATTGCGTCATCGTCCATCGTATCCCCTTGAAACTTGTGTATAGTACCCGCATACCCAACCATTATTGGAAAATCTCCTTTGGAGTTTCTTTGAATGGTTACCGTGCTGTTGTCTGCGACATTTTTACACTCGATACTATCCGTTTCTTGATTAAAGCGCTCAAATATTAGAGACGTACCGTTTGAAACTGTAGAAACTCCATTTTGGAGAAGGAAAACGTGACATCCTGACTTTACGTCCACGTATGCATTACCCGAATGGTTTCTAGATTTTCGCCACAAACGCAGTCGTGGGCCTTTCACTAACTGCGTCAAATAAAAATCGTTGTACGTTTCTACAGAGGATTTCAAATAGGCTAGGGCTCGTGAGCATTTCACCAATATTGTCGTGTCGATATTTTCCACAACAGGATAATGAGTCACTAGAAATGTAAAAAGTCCAGTCTCATCCTCTTTGTCTACAAATGACCGCAATTTATCAATAATTTCCTCATATTCTTTTTCAAAACGTTTGCTTTGTGTTAAATCTATGCGTTTGGTTTCAGATTTGACACCCGCCGTAAACATGTTGTGTATGGATTTCACGGGTCGCAGTTGATTGGGATCACCCATCATGATGCATAAAACAGGATCCGGGCGCTTAAAAAAGTATTCAAATATCCATTCCACCAACCAAAATGCAACCATACCCACTTCATCAATCACCACAATTTTCGGATCGAATGGACAGTTGAATTCCTCTAGGATGCGAGCGCTTTTCTTTAAACACTCTTCTGTATCAGCTTCCTCCACCAATTCCTTCTCCAAAACGTTCAAGACGGATCCTTTACCCCAATTTAATCTCATGGCGGAATGAATCGTGCTTCCATTCATTCGACTCGCCACTCTTGCCGTTGGAGCCATGCGTAATTGAGGAATTTTGATAAAATTCAAACAAGTCATGACGGTATAGGATTTTCCAGTGCCTGGTCCACCCGCCACAATGACTTTCAAATTTTTGGGTTTTTTAAGCCATTCGTCCACCAACAAAGGAAACTCTCGTTGACTTTCAGTGAGCGTTTCAACATGTTTGTGATACCCGACTCCATAAGCGGGGTGGTTCCATTTGTCAGTCATGGATGCCCCGATTGCAATTTGAAATGCGCGACGCTTGTTTTGATGGATTCAGAAACACGAGAAGAATATTTGCTTTTGGCTTGTGAAAGAGTTGCAGTTTCGTACTTGATGGACTTGTATGCTTTGTACGCGGCCAAAGATGCTGCACGCGTTCCGTCGGTTCCAATCAAATCAGTAGTGACACTCGGTGTGGAAAAGGTTATCCACCCAGACAAATGGTTAAAGTGTATCCTGTGGACACGCTACCAACGACAATGTCCACAAGCAAGTTTGGAATGGTGTGTCTCTAGACCAGGTACGGCTGCGTTTTACTATTCGGTGGGAGAAGAAGGGTCGTTGCTGATGCCTCGTAACGGTGATTTGAATACGATAGAAATTCACCCAGACACGGTCAAAACAGTATCGGGACAGTCTGACCGATATTGTAAAAACCCAGTACTTTTGCTGTTGAACAAGGAATCTCAATCAATGGTATGAAATTGTATTTCATGAGAAAGATTTGCTTTTAAATACTATAACATGAAAAAAAAAAAAAAAAAAAAAAAAAAAAAAAAAAAAAAAAAAAAAAAAAAAAAAAAAAAAAAAAAAAAAAAAAAAAAAAAAAAAAAAAAGTTTTTTTTTTTTTTTTTTTTTTTTTTTTTTTTTTTTTTTTTTTTTTTTTTTTTTTTTTTTGCGTGTGTTTAGTCTTGATGATCTCAGCTCGCAATTACTTTATGTCTTGTATTTCCTCTTCCATCTGCGCATCATCTGATGGAAATTCAATGGCTGGTGTAATTGGATCCAAAAACACCATATTGGGGCATGGTTTTATTGCAGATTCTTGAAATACAATCATGTTTTGGATTGTCCCACCAATTTTGTATTTATCTTCTCCAAATGTTGTTCTGCTCCTAATAGTAATTTGACAAATGGTTAAAAACGCTCCCATTTTTGTTAAACTCGCTTCCAGAGGTTTTTTGAAGGTGTGTTTCAAATCTTTACCATTAAAAACTCTCAATTTAGTCACACACCAATTTCGTGCAAAGTCTAACGGTACGTTTCTCGACAAATGTGCTTCATAACACGTGTGACACAATGCTGGATCGCAGTAATCCATAAATAATCGAGCACCGTCATGTAATTTTTGATTTGGATTTTCTCTCATGACTTCTCCAATGACTTGCAGTGGCAAACAGTTGCGAGCCACAAAAGACGTGTGTCCTTCCAATTCTTTTGTTTTATCATATGTAAAATATCCCACGAGTATAACCTTATGCATCATAGAAGGTTTGATAATGTTACGAGTAAATGTCTTCTCGTTACTACTGGTATGACCTTTTGAATATAAAACGCCGTTTTCTTTATGAAGTGTATACGCCTCATTTTCATTTAGCTTATGCTCCCAATCGGGTGTAATAAGATTTAACGCTCCACTGTCCATTTCAAGATCCTGAATGGCTTTGGCGAGTGCAGGAACTGCGAGTGTATGTTTGACAATGTAAGAATATTCCATCTTGATTAAAGATGATTAAAAATAGATTCATCTTAAATATTTTTAAAATGATAAAAAAGAGGTTTTTTATGTGGTTTCCATTGCCTTGTCAGCAGCGTTGCTGGTAGAAGGTGTAGCGGTGGGTTTAGCATCACCAGGATAGATTTTCTTTGGCAATTTACCTATTGTTTCAATATTTGGATGTTTCTTTCCAGTCATCAGTTCAAACGTTAACGCAGACAACTGTTGTTTAGCCGTTTCATTATAAGGTAAAGCGTCGATAAATTTGTTATTTTTCAACTCGCCAGTCTCTCTGTTTGCCATCAAAACCTTTTTCCCATTGGCTATTTCTACATAATCTCCATAACGCTGCACCACAGACAACCAGTGTCGGTAAAGTAAGTAAATTGCGGCTTTGGAGTCGGGAAATCGTACTCCCACTCCATTCATAGAGTCATTTACCCTAATTTGAGCTCGATTATTTACAATGTCAGTTGCTGAAGTTGCCTCAAGTTTTCGTTTCTTGGATTGATTCTCAATGTCGGAATGCCGTTGAAAAGCTTCCGAAATCTCACTACTCGTATGCCACAAGTCGTTCTTGCCTAAAACTAAAATTTGCCCGTCGTTGAAAAATTTAACTGTACCATATTGCGTTGTAATTTGTACACCTTCTGCTACATTCGTCACCTGACCGTGTATTTTCTCACCCATGGCAATGTAGGCTGCCTCCTCCATATCGTCTTTATTTGATTCATTTTCTTCAAATAACGGACTCCACGCCTTGTCTGTTGAATATGGACTCGAAACATTGGTATTCAGTGGACAAATTGGGACAGTCAACTCAGTATCGCTGTCAACATCTATTTGAAACATATCAGTAATATAAGGATCGATTGAAGGGTCTAGCAATCCTCGACTACGGTTTGTATTTTCGTCCGAGTCTGAATAATCTTGCACATCCATTTCTTGATTGTTTCATTTTAAACAAAGAATATGTCGAGTCTAAACACCATTTTGCATAAAACACCTTGGATACCCTACAATGACGCATTTTATCATTCTCGGATGATTTTAACCTTTCCAAAAAATGTCATTTTTACAGCACAGTTGCTGTCACACATTCAATCCTTACCCATTTACAAACAGTACCCCCATGCCGAACGTTTCGAAGCGAAATTGTTGCAAAATGTGGATTGGAAACAGAGCATGATTGTCTTTGATTACAACTCTCACGTAGTCATGGCCCCTGAGCCTGTGATGGATTTGATTCAATTGGATCGTCGTTTGCAATACAAGGAGGCCGCTGATGGTATATTTGGTTCTTTAAGACCCATGTTTTTTAAGAAGCAATGGTTTTGGATACTTGGATTGGTATTGGGTTGGATTCTGGTCAAGGTATTCTCGACTGTCGTGAAACGGACCCCCTATCGCTTGGTGCTGTCGAATTCACCTACACGTTCGTAGAAGACTTTTTCAACCGCAGGGAAATGCACGATCGATTGTTTGGTTGGGTCCATAGACCTTGCAAAAAATCCACCTCGTTTGTAAATACGGCCCGCTCCGCTTCTTTTATGCCGGCAGGAACTGTGATGGTGATTTGGTATAGTGTTTGCGCTCGCTTAAATGACTCTAGAGAATATTGGCGCGTCGAGAGTGCCGTCAACAGACGATTGCGATCAAAATTGTCAAAAATTGTATTTTGCATGTACTTTTGAGGAAATTTGTGTGTCGTGTAATAATCCTTTAACCAAAAAAAGGTCACCCAAAACGAATCAATCAAATCTGAATCTCCGTGCGTCACCTCCTGATAACGTAAATATTTTTTCATTTTTTTAATAAAACTGGCCATCGCAAAGGGTGGATCTTGATCTTCGTCGGAAATCAAAGCCTGCGTTATATAAGGTGCGTTGATGGGAGTGATGCCCACCAGAGCGGGTATAAAATCATTTCCAAACAGAAAAGAGCACGTTTCCAACTGTTTTGGAGAGTAGGGTAACCATTCGCGAACGAGTTGTGTAAATGGGTAGTATTTTCCATACCGATGAATTTGAATCGTCTCATAACGATCCAAACGCATTAAAGCAATGACAAATACATCTTGGTCTTCGCTCGCAACGATTGGATTTTTGCATTGTAACGCTTCGGCCATGTGAAACAATTTGTGTTCTCCCTCGCCTGGAACGTTGCATCCACTGATGACGACATGCAGCTCACGCGCTTTGAAATACTCAAAGTGTTTCAAACGCTCTCTGAAGAAATCCTGAATTTGTAGAGAGATTTTGTTGGTTCCAAACAAGGCGGCTCGGTATTTGGCTTTTCCGTTTGCGATTGAATGACCATCCTTTCTGGTTCTCCGTGCACGTTGAGTGGGCCATTTCATGGGTACGCCATCTCCATCAAACGAGAGTATCAACGTCATTTTGTCTGTAGAACCATAATACAAAAATTCATTTAAATGCGTTACCAATTTGTGCCATGCTAAGCGGCACATCTCTTTAAATAATTTCTCTTCATCAGTTTCCAAAGCCAACGAGATGGCTACATGCAATAAGGATTGTACATCATACAAAATGGAATCGAAATACTGTGGCCGAGTGGGTGGCTCTTGATCAGGTTCATGCAGCTTGTTGATCAATGCACAAAAATTGTTGATGCCCATAATACAAAAAAATATTTTCATCAGTGAGCTCGTTTATAAAGGACAGCTCTCAAAAAAAAAAAAAAAAAAAAAAAAAAAAAAAAAAAAAAAAAAAAAAAAAAAAAAAAAAAAAAAAAAAAAAAAAAATTTTTTTTTTTTTTTTTTTTTTTTTTTTTTTTTTTTTTTTTTTTTTTTTTTTTTTTTTTTTTTTTTGAGATTTCCAAGAAATTCTAAAGTTGAGAGCTCCAAGATTTTTCGGAAGTTACTGTGTTTGCCAATACCTTGCCTTTTCAATTTCTTCACAGCGCTTTTGTTGGAGCCGTTTACTCCTCCTTGGCAACACTTCCAAGTTTGTCGTACAATTTAAAGATTTTATTGTCGAGTCTATATTGTCATCTGAAGATTTTGTCGCCGAGTCTATATTGTCATCTGAAGATTTTGTCGTCGAGTCTATATTGTCATCTGAAGATTTTGTCGTCGAGTCTATATTGTCATCTGAAGATTTTGTCGTCGAGTCTATATGGCCATCTGAAGATTTTGTCGTCGAGTCTATATGGCCATCTGAAGATTTTGTTGTCGAGTCTATATGGCCATCTGAAGATTTTGTTGTCGAGTCTATATGGCCATCTGAAGATTTTGTTTTCGTCTCTATATCAGAATCTGAACCACTTGTTCCATGATCTATTATTCCACATCCAAAGCATGGACAGTCCCTTCCATGACCTCCATAGCTCGCCATGGAGTCTGAGTCTGTATCCCACTCAGAGCTGAATGTCCTGTTTGTCAGGATACGTGACATACCATTCATGCATCCGAACGATCTCATTGCCGAATCCGCCGACCAACCCGAGTCCGTCGAGCAATCTGAAAAGTTTGATTCTTCGTCCATGTGGTACATATAATGCAAAAGAATATTTGAGAACCTGTGAGCTCGCTTTTAAATAACGATCTCAAAAAAAAAAAAAAAAAAAAAAAAAAAAAAAAAAAAAAAAAAAAAAAAAAAAAAAAAAAAAAAAAAAAAAAAAAAAAAAAAAAAAAAAAAAAATTTTTTTTTTTTTTTTTTTTTTTTTTTTTTTTTTTTTTTTTTTTTTTTAATTATATTTTTCAATGTCATAATATAATTCTGGCGTTACGTCGAGTATGAAGTGATCTATACAACAGATTGAAGTTGGATATACAACAAGTGCTCCATCTTTTTTTAAACACACTATAATCTTTCGTTTATTCCGACATTTTAGAATTTTTAGATGAAATTCAACTACGTACACTTTACCGAAATGGTTCTTATAGTCTTGTAAATGCACATCATCAATATTAATCCATTTGTAATGTCCTTGTATGTTGTTCACTATAGTTTGAAAGTGTCGGTTTCCGTTCAAACCATAGAAGAAGGTATAAATACCTTTAGTTATTAAAATTCTAAATTTCAGATCCTGGTTTCCAATACGTCTCTGAAAAGCGAACCTCTTGTAAAATTTCAGCTGCTTTTTCATGTCTTTCAAAGCGCCGCTCATGTTCGGATTAATAAAATCTATTCCTCGGTACTCTTTTAAAATTTTGTTTTCTAAAATGGTAGCCATTAAAAAGTTGAATGGTCTCCGTTGAGGTGTTGTTTTTCTTTGAACGAATTTATATTTTAAATCGTATTCAAAGCACTTTGGTAGTTTTAAAGCATTTAAGTCTTCATATTTTTCAAAAGAGTCTGAAACTGCAGCCATAGACAAATGGAAAAGGCTTGGACAAGTGCTAATATCGTTGTGATTGCAATTTCGGAGCTCAGTAGGTTCAATTATTTTTCCCAAATATCTTGCACGGTGTGGAACGTATTTTTTTGAAAGATACATTTCATGTGCAGAAAGAGGTGGAATCAGAGTCTCCATAGCATTGGGATATTCTTGAACATTGATGGAATCTAAACATTTTAATTTGATGGAATCGCATGAACCTAAAAGTCTTTGAAAGAGTGTGAGTTGATTTATTCCGTCCACAAAAATAATGGCGTTGTTTGGAATGCGTTCTAAACTTGATTGTCTTCCTGTTTCATTATTAAGTACTTTCAAATAGGCCGTTTCTTTCGTCAAAATGTTGAATAATGCATATTCAAATTCCTCTTCATTGTCAAAATAAAACTCTCGCAGTATATACCCGGTAAAAATCATAACTACAAATAAATGTTTTACTGAATTAAAATTCCACGTGTTGCACTCGTTTTATATTGTTAAGTTAAAAAAAAAAAAAAAAAAAAAAAAAAAAAAAAAAAAAAAAAAAAAAAAAAAAAAAAAAAAAAAAAAAAAAAAAAAAAAAAAAAAAATTTTTTTTTTTTTTTTTTTTTTTTTTTTTTTTTTTTTTTTTTTTTTTTTTTTTTTTTTTTTTTTTTAACAATATAAAAACGAGTATATATAATTCCATTCCAAATTTTAAAACCTCCAAGATTTTCTAAAGTTGCGAGCTCCAAGATTTTTTTAAAGTTGAAAGCTCCAACTGAGATCATTGAGTCTTGTCTAGGCTAATATAATCTACCCCATTATGTAAATCTTGATAATCTCCTTTGAAATGGCAAGCGAAATCTTCCATATAAGGTTGCTTCTCCGATTTTTCGTAATGGTCACCGAATCCATTTATACCTCGTTCTGTTTCGGTAGAAATCCTTTTCACTCTTCGTAAGGTTGGTCTTTGGCAAAAGAATAAAATCATTTGTGCGATGGGTTCACCAATTTTGATATGAACCAATTCCATCCCAACGTTTCGCAATACAACTTTAACGGTTCCTCTGTATCCAGTATCAATAACACCAGCGTCCACTTTTAATTTTCGTTTGGTCACCACAGATGACTTATCCTTCAATAATCCAATTTTCGAATTGGGTAATGAAAAAACCACACCAGTATCAATAATTACTTGCTCGCCTGGCTCAATAAATACATGCATTGGAGAATACAAATCAACACCAGGTGACAATCCATCAGAAGTTGTTGGCATTATTGCTGAATCATTCAACAAGAGAAAGTCTAAATTTAAATGAGCCATGTTTCAATGTGTACGTGATTGGAAAAGTTGTAAGAATTTATGAATCGGTAAAGCTGAACGGCTGCTCTTAAACCAATCCTCCAAAAAAAAAAAAAAAAAAAAAAAAAAAAAAAAAAAAAAAAAAAAAAAAAAAAAAAAAAAAAATTTTTTTTTTTTTTTTTTTTTTTTTTTTTTTTTTTTTTTTTTTTTTTTTTTTTTTTTTTTTTTTTTTTTTTTTTTTTCTAAATTAATTTGGTGAATCAAGAATTCAACATCATGTCGATTTTATATATAATGTTATTTTTTGCAATGTATACTTTCCATTGTTTAATGGCGCGAAATTTTCTTGAATATTACACGGCTCGCGCTTATCCATTTCATTGGAATTTGCATCGTTGGAATCAAGATGTCACATTCCTCGTTGATAAATTGGTTTAAACAACTCTTGTTTGGGTGCAACCATGGAAAAGAAATCACTCCACCCTGTGAGCTCGCCGAATTAATCTTTCAATTGGAAGTGGATGGAATTTGTTGGAAAGACATGCTTCATCAGGGTGGGCTCACCAACTTTCGTTATCAAATACAAGGTGATTTGGATCTGTTACTGGATTCGCTTGAAAAGAATCCAGATTCTTTGCCAGTGTTTCGTACTAGAGCAGTCACCTCGTTTTTCAATCATTTGATGTGTATCCTGTCTCGTCCTCAGCAAAATGTTGTAAAAGACGACAATTTGACTCTCAAAGCCATTCTTGAAGGTTCTTCGGGACCCTTTCACTTTGAATCTGCGGAATTTTGGGGGAATTTGGTTCAACAGTATTTATCTCGCAACCGACTCCCACGAGAATTGCAACCCTTGTCCGCAGCCCGCGCTTTGGACTTGAAACGCAACGAACGGTTGTATCAACTCACTTGTGAAACTCGTGGCGAGCGTTTGAATCCATTTTCGACGTTTATCGTCCCGTCCCACGAATATGTGAATGCCGTTCATTGGCAGTCGGAAAACACATTGGAAAGCTTTATGAAATTGCGACCCAACCATGCGCTCTCCAAATCCATTCAACAATTGGTGTTGAAAGCATTGAATCAGTTTTTAGATGGAAATTACCCATCCTGTCTTGACTCGAACCATTCCAAAGCGTTTGAATTTTTACAAAACGTTTCCGTGGTGCACGACTCCATTTCAGAAGTGGCATTGCTCTCACCACCGCCACGGGTTATTGATGTTTTTCAACGTTTACTCTCCTATGCGCGACTGGATGGCTTGTGGCAATCGTGTTCCAACGTTCCCATTGACACTAGTTCCGTCATCGATACTTTTCACTTGTCGGAAAAGCTCCTCTTGGCCGAGAAGCAAAATAAGATTTTGCTCCAACATATACCGCAGGATTAATATGAGAGCCACTTGAGAGCATTTACAAATGTGCTTGTGGAAAGGACAAAGGATATTCACAATGTATTCGGTTGATAATTTTGTCAAAGAAGGTACACCCAAGGTATCTATATTCAAAATTCTGGGTATCTCGGCATCTCGCAAGACGTTCCTTTGATAAGTCGCCCCCTTGCAACCAAACACGACGCCCCCAGGTATCATATTTTCCAAAAACCGATAACGTTCGTGTAAAAACTGAAGCACTTCTGAATAGGAGGTGGCTTGATCAGTGGTCACAATGGCATCTGGGTAGCTGTGAGGATGCATGGTTTTTAAATAGGCGTAAGGCATTGGACAATTGATGTGAAAATGTTGCTCGTATCCAGTCACATCCACAAATGACAGTTCGAGAGGCACGTATCGCTGACCGAGCAGCACGCCTACGGTATGAATAAGACCATGTACAGCCATATCTTGTTTGTTTTTTGTAAAACAAGATGAAATTTGGTATCCGAAATATAATCTTGGTTGCGGTGTTGGGACTGTTGTTTATAACGGTTGTAGTTCAAATATATGTCATGTACCAAATATCCAATGCCAAGAAATTTGTCATAGATCAAAGTAAACTGATGAAAGAGAGAGGTGTAGAAGCTCAAGAATTTTGGAATGCGAATCAGTCTGGTTTCTATTACCCAGCAGTTGGAAATTTGGCGTGTATGGTTTTGTTGGGATTGATACTTGTCATGGGATAATAAAGTATGGACCTCAGAACAATATTGCTGTTGGTGTTGGTAATTGTAACCTTTGTTGGACTGATGTGTTTTGGATATCTAACATACTCGACGTACAATGAAGAAACAAAAACCGCTTCGGTATTTGTGAGTGATCAAAAACTATTCGTGTACATACAGGCTGCAATGTATACCGTAGCAATTGCACTGTGTGGTGGAATCTGGCAGATGGCTCCGGGCAAATTTCGAAACATGTGATTTACGTTCACCGCTCCAAGAAGAAAGTAAATAGATTGTGAAGCTCCAACTCTTTTAAAAACAGATTTAAAAAAAAAAAAAAAAAAAAAAAAAAAAAAAAAAAAAAAAAAAAAAAAAAAAAAAAAAAAAAAAAAAAAAAAAAAAAAAAAAAAAAAAAAATTTTTTTTTTTTTTTTTTTTTTTTTTTTTTTTTTTTTTTTTTTTTTTTTTTTTTTTTTTTTTTTTTTTTTTTTTTAGATTTCAGTCTCTGTGTTCATCATCCTCTCAAATCTAAGGCTTTTTACACGTTTGGGAGGAATCTCAAAACCTCCTTGTTCTCGATAGCTATCTCCAAACATTGGTACAAATTTCAGTGTAGCTAAATAATCACCTTTGGAGAATTTTTGCTCCTCATTTGAATGATTAACCAAAACCACTAAAAGTCTATAATCATTGTCTGATTCTTTAAAACGTTTAGTTAACACACTCACTCCTAAGCGTAAGCAAGGGTATGTACTTGTTTGAGGTATCACATATCCAAAACTTGGCAAGAATTCCACATTTTCTTTTATGATTACGTATTTGGATTGAGAAGGTTCAAGTACTATATCCTCTGAACAAAACAACTTGTGTTCAGATACAACCCACGATTTTGTATCTAGTTCCATAGTGATATTTGAGATACTTGTTTTATTGCCGCCGATCCGAGAAGGAAATGAATAGAGTGTAGAGCTTCAACTCATTTTAATGTAGAGTTGTGTTGATTATCATTGTTATCGTTACTGTCATATCTAAGGCTTACTGCACGCTCGGGTGGAATCTCAAAAGATTGTGCTCGATTAGGAGGTCCTAAGCTTGGTATAAAATTCAGTGTAGCTAGTAATTCACCTTTGGATAATTTTTGCACCTCTTTTGAATAATTAACTAAAACCACTAAAAGGCTACAATGATTGTACGATTCTTTAATAAGTGAAGCGAACACACTTATTTTCGGGAGTACAAATAGGTATGGATTTAATTGCGCTATCATGTATTCACCAATTGGTAAGAATTCTAGATTTTCTTTTATGTTTACATTTTTAGGTTGAAAGGGTTCAAGTACTATATCCTCTGAACAATACAACTTGTATTCGGTTACAACCCATGATTGTGTAACTAGTTCCATCATGATATTTGGGTTATTTATTTTTAGGATGAGATAAAAAAAATACTTGTTTAACGCAGTCATTATAAAGAAAGGAATGATGGATACGTTAGAAGATTTATTTCTATTTATTTTAAGACACGACCATGTGGTTGTGTTTGGAAACTTGGGTCGATACCCCCAAAAAGTGTTTGACGCTCTGAGTTTAGACCCTCAGCTCAATGTAGCGATTCAGTCTGCCTATTACGATTGCCCATCCTCTCCAGATGGTCGCATTCGCGTGATTACACCCAATCAGGGTTTAGATACTTTTTGTGACTTAATGGTCATTTTGGAACCTCTACCCGATCAAATACTGGAGAAACCACCCAAGGCGTCTCGTTTGGTAGTGTTTACAAGTCATTTCAACTGTTCAAGAAATCTCGAAACCGTTTGGACCCACGTGTGTTTCTTTCATGGCGAGTCGCCTCCACTGTTAATTAGACACACCCAAGAGTTGTTAAAGCTGCAAGACAAATCCATCCAAACGCAAAGCATTCAACAGGTTCAGCCCAACGCTGTCAATTCCTTAACCATTCGAGGAAAAACACAACAGACATTAGCGTCGGAATCGTACGTTTTGATTGATTTGACTCGATACACTCAACCTCTCACCATGTATTTGGCTTTTTGGGATGCATTTGATTACATGCTTCAAAATAAGTCACTGGTTCAAAGGTGGCGCATTGCTTTTCCTCAGAGCCAAGGTATGATGGCGTTCGATCAGGTCGTGCAAAATTGTTTGGATTTGCTCTATTGTAAAGCATTTGAGCATGGAAACGTTACGAAATCACAAAATATCTTTGGTTTGTTACCATTTTATAAATCAGGAAGTATCGATAAGGAATTTAACGTACCTACTGCCTCATTTATGGGTGTGGAATATTTGGCTCTTTCAAAACCTGAAGATGTTTGCAAAGCTGCGAGCATGCACAATCTAGATTACTGGGTGGGTAGCATTTATCGTTTAAAATAAGTGAAAAGAAAACATGGTAAAAATACACGAAACCGACTCATCAGACAGCGATACCGATTTGAGCGATTACGTGAGTCCTACAGTATCGTTATCCCCACCCACACCTCCACCGGGTACATGCAAACCCAAGGGTAAGCGTGGCCGCCCAAAAGGCTCGGGCAAGAAGAAACCTCCCAAGAAACCTGGGAAGCGGGGACGTCCGAAGGGCTCAGGCAAGAAAAAACCACCCAAGAAACCTGGAAAGCGAGGACGTCCGAAAGGATCAAAAAACAAGAAAAAGACGACAAACGCAACAAATTGGAGTGTTGTTCCATATAGATCTTATTCCAGTGAATCGGCATCTTCAAGCTCTTCCAGAGCATCTTCCCGCTCTCCTTCTCCATCCACGAGTCGTGCCAGAAGTCAATCTGTGAGCTCGGCTGCGAGTGATCGGTCCACAACTGGTCTAGTGGGTTCACGCTTTTTGAAATGGGGAAAAGACCATACGGAATTGGTGTACGATCACAAGCCACACCGGATAACTTTTAAGAATGCGGATGGAAAATTTAAGCAAAAACGTCTTCCAAATAAATCGTGTCGTTATTTACTGAGCCATTGTTCAAGAACGCATCCAACAAAAAGAGATACCAAACCACGTAAAACGCTCATTACGATACAGAAACGACCCACTGTACGTGGATGGCTGCCACACAGTTAATACCGTTTGCCAGAGCTCTCGAATCACCAGAGATGTCGAACGTCGCTGTCAAACTTACAAACTTATAGTGTAAAAAAAAAAAAAAAAAAAAAAAAAAAAAAAAAAAAAAAAAAAAAAAAAAAAAAAAAAAAAAAAAAAAAAAAAAAAAAAAAAAAAAAAAAAAAAAAAAAAAAAATTTTTTTTTTTTTTTTTTTTTTTTTTTTTTTTTTTTTTTTTTTTTTTTTTTTTTTTTTTTTTTTTTTTTTTTTTTTTTTTTTTTTTTTTTTTTATGAGGGTTGTGGGGTTCACGTAAAGTAAAACAGCGCAAAAAATAAACACACTGCCCATACGTGTATCCACTCAATCCATAGCAATGCAAAAACAATCAGCATGAATGCAAAAGCGCCATGTAAGCTCCAGTTTAAATATTGTTTTTCCTTTAGAGTTTGAAAATTGTACAATTTTCGTTTCGGTGCAGACTTTATTGTGTTTTTACGCAGAGCCAACAAATATTCTGAAATTTTTTCAGACATAAATTCATAACGATCCGATTCATCTTCCTCGACCAATATTGTATCCCACACCACTTCAGGTGTAATGAGGCGCATCGCTTCATTTTCCTTCTTGAAATACAAAAAATCCAACCGCTTGTTGATCTTGGTCAGCATATCTGCCGTCAATACCGAATCATAATTGTAAGGGTCGATGACATCCAATACGAGAGAAAAAATGCTGAATAATGCGAAAACATTGCTGATACCACCCAACACTTTTCCAAACGTGGCCAATGTTCGGACAGACAAGGACACTGTTTGGTTCAAGACCACTTGGGTGAGGGCTGACTTGATGGGAATGCTGCTGGCTGCCTTTGCAATAAGTTTCGGTGCTTTTTTGCGCAAAATCTTTTCCACGGCATAGACGGTGAGGTCCAATCCAAAATCAAACGCCACTTCTTTCGCAATGTCTTTGGCAATTTCTGATCCGTCAGCCGATGCCTCTGTAATGTCTGTCACGTTAGGCACATTTGGGAATTCAATGTCTTTTGGAATGGTGGGTAATGTCTTTTTGGGAGGTGTAATGGATGATGTTTTAATGGTTCGATACACTGTTTTCCCCAAGAGAAATTCCAAAATGGTTTGTCCGGTAGGAGAATAGCAGTCGTTCCCATCAAATTCCAAACCATAGGCGGCGCAGTAATCTTTATTCAAGTACATGTTTCCCTTTTTCCAATCCAACCCTTCGTGCAAAGTATGTTTGGACTCTAATCCAAATGCCTTTTCGGGAAATATGGCGAGTAGTTTTTTCAAAGGATTGACCACCATGCATTGGCTGTCGATCCATTCGGAATCGACGGTCGAGGGGGATCGCCAACAGCCGGGCTGACACGCTAAGGAGAGATGATTCCTACCGATGGGAATCCATTGGACGGGATCTGTTTTTTCACAAGGTATTCCATTTGATTTGTAAGGAAAGCAACCCAATCGCGCACAACCCTTTTCGGTAAATGCTGTTTTTTCCACCACGATACATTTTTGAGACAATGAATCAGGTATATAATAATCTTGACGCGTTGCGGGGCGAGTGTGTATTTCTGCATGTAGAAACAAATGAGGATATTGTTTTCGGTACTTTTCCATCATGTACACGCGAGTATGTTCCGTTGCATACAAAACAGCATGTTGCAATTCATATTTACTGGGCCGATGCATCTAGACACAAAACGCTTTCCAACGTGGGACCCTTGTTTTGAGCCGATAAAACGTTTTTACTCAAGAAAAACACGGGTTCACCTCTTAATGTAAATATTGAACACTTTTCACAAGAAATGTTTGGTTTCTTCAAGAATACGGTATTGGGCATTAAAAATCTTTCAAATTTTCTTTTTGTATCCTCGATTCGTTTACAATGATGACCAAAATTGTAAAATTTCTCTCGAGTCAACCATGTTACAATCGTCTTTTGCTCTTCCAGAGTGCAATGGTTTGGTAAGGCGTAACAAGGAAATGCGCACAATAAATGGGCATCGTTGTTTATTATGATGCTTTGCTTACTGACAACGATTCCGTCCTTTGAAGTGCAGGCGCAGCGTAAACCTTTTTCAATGTGGGCGCAGTGCGGAGACACGTTGTCTGTTTTCAATGTAACGAGTCCTTCGGCGTTTGAGTTTTTTAAGAAGGTGCTGGGAGGTTCTTGCACGTACAAATCCATAATTGTACAAAATGAAAACGTTGCACTTTATAAAAGAGCCTTGATACTCCCAAGATCTTACGGGGAAAATTTTAAATTGATAAATGTTTGGATGATGTAGCTTGAAAAAACTTGCTAGGTAATGAGATAGTAAATACTTGTTCCAGACCAGCTGAGGAGAATGCACACAAATACTTGCAGTCATGAACGGCATTGGTATGAGTTTAGTCAATCGCAAAGATTATAAAGCCATTAAAAAAAAAAAAAAAAAAAAAAAAAAAAAAAAAAAAAAAAAAAAAAAAAAAAAAAAAAAAAAAAAAAAAAAAAAAAAAAAAAAATTTTTTTTTTTTTTTTTTTTTTTTTTTTTTTTTTTTTTTTTTTTTTTTTTTTTTTTTTTTTTTTTTTTTTTTTTTTTTTTTTTTTTTTTTTTTTTTTTTTACATATGTTATTAATTGTGTTTTGACCCGCATCTCTTTGGTTGTCTGCGCTTCGATTTCAATCCTGCTGTACAGGATCTTGTCCGTGTCAATTTTCCAACTTTCTGCAACACTGGTACGATGCATCGTTTTAAAATCAACCTAACAACTGATTTCTTTTTCTTGATATCAAGTCGTTCGGATCCCTCATTGAAAAGGTAAAATTTTAGGTGTCCAGAAAAACCGGGAGGGAGCACATCATCATCTACTCTCACATTCGGAATCAATGAAGACAGCAATCCATATGTACCGGGTGGTAATTTAATCTCGACATGAGTTGATACTTCTACTTCGTCCTGAGGTTCAATATAAAATTTGCCAATAGGGAAAAATTTCACAGCAAAATTTTTTTCAACTAACGGTTCCTTTCCAGAGAATGGTTCTTTCAGTCTGTATCGTATCAATCGTTGAGTGGAAGCAACCATGTTTTGCAAATCACAAGAGGAGGTTGAACAATCAGTTTGACTTCCAATTCTCACTGGCACTGTTATACAAAGTCGACAAGTAGTGATGACAGTATAACGTATGGGTCTCGGGTTGATCACGCAAGCTTTTAAACAGAACACTTCAAAAAAAAAAAAAAAAAAAAAAAAAAAAAAAAAAAAAAAAAAAAAAAAAAAAAAAAAAAAAAAAAAAAAAAAAAAAAAAAAAAAAAAAAAAAAAAAAAAAAAATTTTTTTTTTTTTTTTTTTTTTTTTTTTTTTTTTTTTTTTTTTTTTTTTTTTTTTTTTTTTTTTTTTTTTTTTTTTTTTCAAAACTTGTATATTTTTTCATATTTAAATTCTTTTGAATCAAAGGTTGGTTTAATTTTTCCCAAAGTTGCTTTCAAACGTTCTGTGATTTGTGTTGGTGTCTTTCCCAACCAAATATCTGCTTGCAAATTTCGAATTTCACGCATTAAGATCTCTATAAGTATTTTTCGATTCAAAAGCAATTTATTCTGATTCTGGGAGATTTCACCTGGATCAATTTGCTTTTCGTCTCTTTCCTGGGAGGTTTCAACTTGATCCATGTGTCGATCACCAGTTTCCAGCGGATCTCGATCATTTTGTTGATTATCTCTTTCCTGGGAGGTTTCAACACGATCCATGTGTCGATCACCAGCTTTTAGCGGTTTTTGATCATATTGTCGATTGTTGCTTTCCTGGGAGGTTTCCACTCGATTAACATGTCGATCATCAGCTTCTAGCGGTTCTTGAACAATAGATTGACCGTCACTTTCTTGAAAAGTTTCAACTTGATCCATATTTCGATCATCACGTTCTATCGTGTCTCCATCGATAGGTTGTTCGTCGCTTTCCTGGATATCATCCACTTGATCTCGAATGATTTGATCAGTATTCATTTTCAATTTCCCACACCAAAAGCATGTTGGTAAAAAGTTTTTCAAAAGACAAATTGGACGATAAACTCCAAACAACAGACAAATCATAGGTAGGAAACACGTTGCAGTTGAGCAAAAAAATATCTTTGAAGATGTGTTGAAAGATCTGTTGAACAGAATTTCTGATACTTCACACGTAAACGCTAATGGTGATAAGATGGGTAGCGTAGCAGCAGACCATACGTATTTAACCACACTTTTTTCGTAAGAACCATCGGCAAAATATCCAAAGAATCTAACAAACTTGTTGCATTTACATTTATATGCATCAACAATCAAAGGTTTATTCATATCAAATGTTTCAAACATTGAAAAAGTCTCCTTTTCCAAACTAGAAAAATCGATTCCCTCCATGGATTCAAGAAAGTATTCACCAAGTTGTCAAGTTGTTCAGTAAGTTGTAATGGTATGGTACTGCCGACTAATTCCACCATTTAAATACAACATAAAAAAAAAAAAAAAAAAAAAAAAAAAAAAAAAAAAAAAAAAAAAAAAAAAAAAAAAAAAAAAAATTTTTTTTTTTTTTTTTTTTTTTTTTTTTTTTTTTTTTTTTTTTTTTTTTTTTTTTTTTTTTTTTTAACGTCGTTATGTTTAATCTTTAATCCTCAACCCCATTGCCTTGTGCACCTGCGACATACTCCTTGACGATGTATTGTAACGTAACAAGTATTGGGAGTTTCACAGACCCAAGTACCTATCCCTCTACCACAATTCTCGCAAACGATAACAGAGCACATGCTAATCTTTCTTATTCTTTTTCGTTGCCTGGATTCAATCATTTGAATCCTAATAAGCAAGAAGATTATCAGTATGAAGCATGACACGTTTCTGTGTCTTAAAAATGCTTACCGGGGTCACATAAATAAAACCAAACTAAACCAGGTCGCTTTGCAGGAAACTGATCCATTTTTACATCGGACGTTGCGACTTGTTACGGAAGAGGAATCTTTTATGGTTCCTTGGGACGTTTCGGAATTTACTTTTAAATTTCGTAAAGCCACTTCCCAAGAACGATTACATCAGGTCGTATCGACGTATTTATTGCGATTGGTAATGATTGTGAAAGAAGAAATGTACATTCGTACATTCACCAAGCCCGAGTCCCAATTAGCCATCTTGGCTTGGAAAAATATTTTAAAAGAAAACATTTTTATAGTTTTAACCTTGTTGTACAATGTTAAATGGAATTCGGATTTACTGCTCAACAAATTTGAAACGTTGATTATGGATTTATTGGAGGGTAACGCATCGGCCCTACGAGAATTTTTAAATAAAGAGTGTCACGTCTCAGCACCCATAACGCCTGCTGAACAACTCTTTCCAAAACTCAATTTTCTCACTATTGGTCAATTTGGATCGTCATTTTGGCGATTATTGCACTGGATGGCAGAAGCTATGGACGGTAGACCCAATGATTCAGACGACGTCCTATTGGCCAAAAACATGTGGCGTGAGCAGATTGTAGAATCCATGTATCGAATGTTGAGGTGTGGAATATGCATGGCGCATTTGAAGCATATCGTCCAGGAATTGAAACCGCAATTGATGGATGAGAAAACTGAACAACGTAAACTGTGGTACAACATACACAACAAAGTAACGGAAAGCAAACTCGATCGTTTTCGAGCCAATGAAAATGCAAATTATTCAGAATCGGAATTTAATGAAGATGTATCGTTTATGCGCCAGGCTCTATTCCCATAATAACTGCTCTTTGGAGGTTTGGTTGCTCGTATCTTGTTAATCTGCATCTGATTGTAAATGTGTGGCGTAACTGCTTTTCGTCCGTCGGGAGCCACTAGAGCATCGACACTTCCTAATACTTCAGGATTTAGAATATTCCACCATATAATGGATAAACCATATCCAATGGAATCCATGAAAGCATAGTTTGATAACAAGATTTGGTTTTTAAATGATATTTTTTCTAATACGCTGTCGTAAACGAGTCCTCCATAGGTACCGTAATAATTTTTGGGGTTCACCATTACAAAATTTGGTTTTCTATTTGCGGCACCAGGAAGAGCAGCGTCTCGTATCAAATTCAAACATTGAAATTTGTCCATTAATTCCTGTGGTGAATTGTATGGTACGTAAACAAAGGCCATGCCTACAAGATTTTGAAAAGTTAAAACCCAACCGTTTAAGTATAAAAAAAAAAAAAAAAAAAAAAAAAAAAAAAAAAAAAAAAAAAAAAAAAAAAAAAAAAAAAAAAAAAAAAAAAAAAAAAAAAAAAAAAAAAAAAAAAAAAAAATTTTTTTTTTTTTTTTTTTTTTTTTTTTTTTTTTTTTTTTTTTTTTTTTTTTTTTTTTTTTTAAATCAAGATCATGAACAAACATAGTTGGGTACATGCATACGTACCATCATCAGAAAATGAACGTATATATGAGATGATTGTAGTGAGAGACAATGACAATACACTATATTACTTTGCAAATTCCATTGCATGGTGCTTGGGACATGGTGTTCCTCATGAAGCTGTGCGACAGTTGGTCAGTAAGGACCATATGTACTCTCTCGATTGGATATCTGGTATTTTTTTAAAATTTGACGGCGTTCAAGAATTGATACACAATTCCAATACATCTTCGTTTTCAAAGGATTTTGATTCCTATCACAGTCTTTGTCAAACCCAACGCGGTGGTCATTATCCTAACTAGACTCATAACCAGAGTCACAGCGGGGTCGACGTATTCTTGGCCTGGGAAAATATCTTAAACATCTTGAATCGAGGTCGCTGAATCGAGTGTTGCACAACGGACAAAATCTGTAGTGAACCAGACAACGTTTATGAAATTCATGTTCGCAATCCAATATCCACACTTCACTTCTTGGCCATAAAGCATCTCCACATACAAGACACACCATTATTGTGGTTTTTCAATGTACAATACGGGTTGTATGTCTTGAAATATTTTAAAATAATTGTCTTTAATGACAATTTTAAACTTTTCAGCAAATTTCAAGGTATTTATAATGTAATGTTGTATCAATCTCTCGTGTTTTGGTAAAATAGCCACCGAAAAGCTTCTATTACGAAAAAGTTCTTGTCCCGTGAGCAGTCTCAGAAAGGCATCGTGAGCACATTTTGACTTTGTTACATCCAAGTGAATGTCCTTCTTGACGGGTGCTTGATTTACTCTTCCATCCATATATGGCAATGGCGTGACAACAGCATGATTCGTAAGCGTCTTGGAGTTTTTGATGCAAATATCGCTGTATAATGACCCCACATACAATTGCTCCATTCGAGCAAAAGTTTTTGGATACCACAATACCAAATGGCTCGTTAAAACAATCATATGTTTCACATTTGGAGGCTTTTGAACAAATTTTCCAAAATAGGGTTCCACTACAAACAAGAAATCCAAATCGGGGACGGGGTTTTGAACGTTATAACTGCATACTTTGTCCCAGGGAGTGAGTACACCAATCGCGTCTGAAGCTGTAAACGCCAAATCCAAAAAGTAATTTAACATTAATGGGTGTCTTCCCAAATTTCCAAAAATGATTGTTATGTCTTTGTCACGACACGATTGAAATAAATTCATAGCCTTATCCATTTGAGTGAGAGTCATTTTGGATTGATCCTCTCCCCGCTTTCGATCCCTAGCATCTTGCAGATGATTTTCAGTACATTCTGGTTCAATCTTTTCATAATAATAATAGCTGGTTGCGTCCGCGTTGAATGTCACAGACAACTTGCTTGCAGACATCTTGATTGCATACGCTAAAACAGCTTGTGAGCGGATTCAATTTATAGCACACATTTAAAAAAAAAAAAAAAAAAAAAAAAAAAAAAAAAAAAAAAAAAAAAAAAAAAAAAAAAAAAAAAAAAAAAAAAAAAAAAAAGTTTTTTTTTTTTTTTTTTTTTTTTTTTTTTTTTTTTTTTTTTTTTTTTTTTTTTTTTTTTTTTTTTTTTTTTTTTTAATATGTTTAGGATTCCATCTCTACGACTTCGCGTTCCTCATATTCATCATTATCAATTTCCTCCTCGATATCGCCTTCATCATCGGCTTTGTTTTGATTTTCAATCTTGGGTTCAGGTTTGCTAAGCTTCAAATACTTTTTCAAATACTCTTCCAGCTGCTCCGTTGACATTTTTTCTTTGTACACTTTTATGCAACTTTTCATAACCCTTTCTGGTAAATATGGCTCGATACGAGTATCCGGAATATCCGCTTCAACAGTATCTTTAATAAGCCTGTACATGACTTGATGTACAAATTTGTTTATTTCAGGCGTTGCTTTCATTTTCTTGACTAGCTCTTCTCTAACTTTTCGTATGGCTATTGCGTGGTTATGTTTCAAATCATCATCGGGTTCTCGGTCATACAAATATTTTGTACCGTCAAAACTATATTTTAAGTTGTGTAGGTATTTTTTAATGTCAAAAACAGGTTTGGATTTGCTGGAAACTTTGTGTAATCCATAGCCATCTATCGCCAAAAGTCCACCCACAAAATTTGAATAATCGTTTTTACAGAGGCCTTGTAAGACTTTTACGAGTTTGTCATTTCTCACAAGTTCTTGAGCAAACACATATGACAACTCTTCTTTGTGGCGGACATGATGAAGAATGCTCTCAGCTATTCTATGATGAACGGGAGAATGGTTTTCAAACAAGCTATTTAGCTCGTGACGAGTTATACCCCAGTCATTCATCAAATTGATGAGCAACTTGTACTTGAGAGTTTGTAAGGATGCCAGCTCACATGTAAATGAGTCGAAAGTCTTTAGTAGGCAGTCGTTAAACTGCTCACGGAGGTAGTCGGTGTTTACGGAGAAGACCTCCTGGGGACAATATGTATGAGTCATGTTCATTCACTTTATTCAAGTTGATGTAAATGTAGATTGAAATACTGCGAGGCTCGCGTATTTAAATAACAATGTTAAAAGTATAAATGTCAAGTCATACTCTGTATTATGATTTCTCAAACGTTTGAGTTTTTAAAATAGATAAAAAAAAAAAAAAAAAAAAAAAAAAAAAAAAAAAAAAAAAAAAAAAAAAAAAAAAAAAAAAAAAAAAAAAAAAAAATTTTTTTTTTTTTTTTTTTTTTTTTTTTTTTTTTTTTTTTTTTTTTTTTTTTTTTTTTTTTTTTTTTTTTTTTTTTTTTTTTTACGGTTCCATTTCATCTTCGTCTGGAGTAAATACAATGTCTGCTAGCATTTGTAAACATTCCTCAATTTTCGAATCAGACATCATAAACAGTTTTAACGTATCCATGGTCCATGGAAGTGGATATTGTGAATCAAAATCCGAAGCTGACTTCATCAGAGTCTTGACCACAGTTGACAATTTCCTAGCTTTCGCAAACGTACCTTTCCTTGGTTGGCAGGTAGTTTTATCGAAATTACTCACGATATGTGCCAAGGCAATAGTAAACGCCATTTGATCCGCTGGTGATTCAAACAGGGTGGCTGGAAAAAGCTGACTGCTTACCATTTCTTTCATATCGGGCATTGCTTGAAGCTTTTCTTTAAAAAATGCTTCCAATTGACCATATTTTAGAAAATTTTCAGAGAGGCACTCTATACCTTCACCCCTCTGGATACTCTTGACCAAGTAGTAAAATTCCATATTACGATGGGTGTTTCGCCTAAATGAAAAATATTTTGTTATGATGGCTCGATAATGGCTTACAAATGGACACTCTTGAAACTCTTTCCAAAAGTATTTTCCATTGCATATTCTCACGATTAAATCCAGTGCCCAATTGGCCACTACACCAATATCTGTGCAACACGCATAACAGCCCGCCAAGACGTGAAATATGTCGAAAGGAATACTATATTTTCCAAAAGTCTTGCGAATCTGCTGCGAATACTGTAGTTGTTTCCAGAGTTGATTTACCAAGTTTGTGTCGGTATCGAATGGGGGTAAGGGCGTCCAATCCATGCGACATTCTTTGACGTAGGGAACCAATTTTTCAAAATAAAAGTTGAAATGATTATTTTCAAATTCTTTGGAATTTAACACAGTGTGCATGTTTTGTAGTAAGTGGTTCAAGGCTGTTTGCTCGGTGGTTTTTAAATCTTGTTGGTTCTTTGCCAACACACTCATGTAATCTGAAATGAAATTTTGCATTTCTGGCGTGGGTTTTTCCATCGGAGTGCTCTCGTGTGTAAAAGGAGCATTCAACGCTTTTAAAATATCGACCGACGTTTTTAGGCGGCGAAGGGATTGACCTTCGATGCGCTTGTCATAGATACCATCCAGCTTTGAAATGTAGATGGATACAGGTATGTTTACGTCACCCGTCCATTCAGCATAGAGTTGAGCCATTCGACAACCTTCTAGCAGCGAGTTTTGGGAAATGTCATGGATCCATTTGTACACGTCTGGAATGACTCTATTGTTGCAAACGCTGCATACGATGGATGGCTGTGGCGTCGGATCCACCTGCACTTTCTCGTGACATAAATACGATTGAATTTCTTTAAGAAATGTCATGTCTTGTTTTTTCAAACGTAGATTTTGTGGTTTGGCAAACGCTACAGTTTCCTCGCAGCATGGCTCGTAAATTTTTTGCGACGACTCTGATAATCGTTTCGGTCGGTGTGCATTTTTTGCATTTGGGGCAATACATGCGTTGCTGCTCCATCATTCCTTGTCTTTTTGTTTGGAAAACAAGCATGGAATACCGTCACGTTATTATGCATTTATACGAACACGACCATCTTTCAGAGAGAGAAATTGCTCGTCAATTGGAATTATCCCCCTCTACCGTGCATTACTGGATACAACGCAGAGGCCAAAAAGCCGACACCAAGCAAGGGCGACCACGCGTCACGAATCCACAACAAGATCAAACGTTGTACGAAACTTCTACCAGAGAGCCGTTTTTGTCGGCCGTAGACTTGCAAAAAGCGCTCGTGCCCACGTGTAGCGCAGACACGGTCCGCAATCGTTTAAAGGAGAAGGGGTTAAAATGTCGCATTCCAGCCCGAAAACCTTTTTTGACACCCTACCATCGT
Source organism: Parasteatoda lunata (assembly GCA_949128135.1). NCBI lineage: Eukaryota > Metazoa > Arthropoda > Arachnida > Araneae > Theridiidae > Parasteatoda > Parasteatoda lunata. The sequence continues at coordinate 10,261,475 of OX421980.1, read as the reverse complement.
CAAATGCGATTCGTCTATGCTTTGCGTCACATCAATTGGACCATGGACCTGTGGGAGAGGGTTGTTTTTTCTGACGAAAAGATTTTTAGATCCACAAGCCGCGGAGCCTTGCGAGTCTACAGACCCAAGCACGGAAGTGATCGCTACGATGATAAATATCTAGTACATTCTTCCAATCCAGCGATGGTGGGTACACCGCGGTTTACCATTTGCGTGTGGATGGCCTTTGGTAAAAATCTCAGACGCTTGCACAGGGTGGAGCAAAGGACTTTGAACGCACAGTATTACACGACGCAGATTCTACCGTCCATCGAGCATGACGTGTGCGAAAATGATTTAATTTTTATGCAAGATTTGTCGTCCATTCACACCAGTAGGATGACCATACAATGGTTGAGGGATCGCAACGTTATAGTGATGGATGATTGGCCTCCCAAAGGACCCGATATGAATCCTGTGGAAAATGTGTGGGCCGAGTTGGTCAGGCGTATCGAGAAAAAGAAAACGGGTGTCAGAAATCGGGATGAGCTCTGGGAGGACATTTTGCAAGTGTTTAACGAGTTGCCAGACGAATACTTTGATCACTTAATCGGTTCCATGCCCAAGCGAGTCGCCCTCGTCGCCACTAAGCACGGCGGTTGGACTAAATATTGAAAAGGTGTCAATGTGATAGTCAAAGAGCTCGTTGTATCTTTCATCAAGATATTTCCATTTACAAGGATTCTGATTTTTACAAAATAAACACATATTTTTATGATATGGCCAATCCAACACCTTCATGTAGTACAAATCATTGTCTTTGTCATGCTTGATTTCTTTCAGCTTTGGAATGTGAAAACGTAAAATTTTTACAGCGGTCTCACCTTTAAGGATAAAAGTATCATTCTCGTGAAAGTCGAGAATTCGTACAAATTGTGCGGTAGTAATATTTTGAACTGCGTTGGCATCCTGTGCAATTGCTGGGTCATAGCGTCGATAGTACATGTCTGAAAAATCTGAGCGGCGTTCAACTTGATTTTAAACAAGACAACTAAAAAAAAAAAAAAAAAAAAAAAAAAAAAAAAAAAAAAAAAAAAAAAAAAAAAAAAAAAAAAAAAAAAAAAAAAAAAAAAAAATTTTTTTTTTTTTTTTTTTTTTTTTTTTTTTTTTTTTTTTTTTTTTTTTTTTTTTTTTTTTTTTTTTATCATTCAATAATATTTGCAAGAGCCTCAGAAAATTTCCGGTGAGCCGATCAAATTTTCTCGGTCTTGTTTCAGTTGAACCTTCTCAAACTTGAGAGCTGCCATGGCTCCTTCAATTCGGTGCAGGCTCTCGTTTGCCAAATCATAGGCTTCTGTAAATTTTTTAAAATCGTCTTTTATTACGCGGTGAAGGATATGGTTCTCTTTACTTAATGTTAACGCTTTCTCAATATCAAGTTGGAGTTTTAAAACAATGTCTCTGAAGATTTTTCGTTTAGGAGATATGCGATCTCGGTAAGACAGAATTTCATCACGTTCATCTGGGTGTTGTTTTTGCATGTTGATTCTATTATTCCTGGATTGACTCGCGAGAAGTACAAGTGGTAATACAATGTCAATAAGATTGTGATGTGCCCAACATGATGATTCGTAGAATTGTTCACCTAGTGCATTGATCGATCGAAATAGGGATTCGTCTTCCTGAAGCAATGGTTTCAAACTCTCAATGCAGTATTCGATTTTTAAAATGCATTCTTTAAATTTAGTTTTCACATTACTCAACTGTTCCTTGTAAAAGTGAATTTGATCTTGCGTAGACATATTAAATATTATTCTCTTGTAGCGAATTGTTTCCAGCGAACCTCCCGATATTTTTTTGCGGCACATGGGACAAGCCTGACGGAACTTTATCCATAGATTTAAACATGGCCTGTGGAACAAGTGCTTGCAAGGAGTTTCATAAATCGCTTCAAGCAGTTTAAAAGAAGTAGAACAAATTGGACATTCATCCTCATCCTCCATTCTTGTATGAAATGTAGAAAACGAAATGTTGACCCAAAAAATTCTGATGAGCTGTGGGATTATCAAGTCTCGACGCTGGCTTATTTATATTATGGGTTTAAAAAAAAAAAAAAAAAAAAAAAAAAAAAAAAAAAAAAAAAAAAAAAAAAAAAAAAAAAAAAAAAAAAAAAAAAAAAAAAAAATTTTTTTTTTTTTTTTTTTTTTTTTTTTTTTTTTTTTTTTTTTTTTTTTTTTTTTTTTTTTTTTTTTTTTTTTTTTTTTTTTTTTTTTACGTTGTTATGCAGTGTGTTTAACTCGTGTCCATCTCCTCGACCTCATCGAAATTTAAAGTTTCTTTGAAAAACAATATTTACCAGTTACAGCATACAACATTTTCATTTTTTGTGAATGGTGACACTCGGGTGTGTCGTGTAATCTATATTGGTTTTGAAAATCCGAGCATCTTCTTGTATCAATTCAACCACTTTTGGAATAGAAACTGTGCCCTCCACTTTGGATCGATCCCCGTGTTCAAAAAACTTTTCTTCAAAACAGGATGCTATTCCATTGGCTCTCAACCCATTATTGAGTTCCATCGTGCCCAAACGCATCCCTCCCATGCGTGAACGACCTTTCACCGACTGATTTGAAATTTTGTCTTGGGTACATTTGACTGGGGCGTACAAATGTTCTGAACTCCAGTAAGCAATCGGAAAATAGAACGTTTTTCCATAAAACAGTTTTGCGTTGGGTAAAATTTTACCATCGCTGTTTCGCACCACTGTAGCGTCTCTGCCTCGCCCCCTCACGATGCCCTCTTTGATTTGGCCGGGCGTCATTCGAAAGAAACCATAGACTGTCACCAGTAAATCGGGTGTGATTTGCTCGTCCAGCAAAGGAAATTGTTTTTGAACGCGCATGACTCCTTTTTGACCATGGAAACTGCACAATTTATCGCCCGTACTACTTTGATGCTCTTGCTCCACGCACACGCTCAGCGTGTTGCTAGTCAAGTGATGTTTGATGACTCGAAAGGGTTTTTTATAAAAATGCACGTTGATGACTCGGTCATTCACTCGCACCAGTTTGACGTGAATTGAAAAAGATTCCAATTTGAGGGGACCCTCGTGCACGAGTGAACCCAACAGCGTCGAATCGACGGCATCACCCTGGACCGGTCGAAAGACTACCAATGCATCCGTTTCCAATTTCACACGAACCGTAAAAAATCGACAGCAATCAAAAGCATTCACGTCTTCTCGGCGTACGATGCAATCTTCTTGCGTGCATCCCAGAAAACTCATATAGGATACCATCATGTGAGGTACTCGGCACACGAAATGTGGTGACACTCCATCCTCCAGGGGTTCCATCACGTTTTTGTGGTATGGTGTCAATTGTTTGGCGTACACTGTCAACGTATCCATGAAATAATGAGCGCATTTAGAATCTGTGGCCAGAACGGCGTTTTTCAGAGAATTGAATGCTAAAATGTCTTTGGGAAAAGCAGTGTACATGAAAAAGGGATTTATATCCACAAAATAACTGGTGATGAAGGGATATTGGAAGTGACGCACCACCTCCTCCATGGTAGTGTATCCAAGCAGTTGTGACATCCAGTACATTATGTCGCGAGGCGTGACCCAAATGTCGCTGTTTGGAATTTTTTTAAAAAGGAGTCCAGCTTTGCAATGGATATGGATAAAAAAATGTGTCTTGTAGCATTCCACCAGTCCAAACGTACGTTTCACATGTAGTAAATTGACATTGGTAAAACAGGCTTGCGTCACTGGGATGCAAGCCTCGTTCACCACCACAAAATACTGCGAGTGTTTTAATGGCTCCAAACTCAACTCTTTCCAGAAGGGTGCACTCGTGACGTTAAACACTGGATCCAAATCCACGCAGGTCGACACGACCGTATCCCTCACCATCATGGTGGTTCGTCCCACGTTTTTCGTTTCATAGCAACCCAAAATGCATAAAAATCCAGCATAACTGTTGTGAAAAGACGGCATGGAATTTGCTTTGACTTTACTCGAAATTTGACGGACGATAATGTTTGAAAAAAATGGATTCAAGGGATATGTCTGAGAGTTGACTTCACGATAGCATTCCGCAGATTTTTCGACAAACACTTCTCCGTCGGCACCAATTTCTCGATAGGATTCTTGTGGGCCGCTCTTGCCGGGTGTCCCTCCTTCCTTGTGAAATTTGGTCTTTTGTGAAATGACTCGCATCAATTTGCCCGTTTCAATGCATTTGGTGACTTTGGCCGCCTTTGCTTTGACGAGGGACCAACAAATTTTATCTGGTTGCAATGGGCCGTACAAGCATTTGATAAACAATTTGACAAACAAATGTCCAGGGCTGAGCACAATTTTATTGGTGAGCGAATCAATGTCAAACACTTCGTGGCTGTACAAATACGACATGTAGGTGGCTGGATCTGTTGGATAGGGACAAAAATCAAAAAAAGACTCGACGTTTTCCGTGATTTCCGTACCTTTGTTGCTTTTAATCACCACGGATCCACGTTTTCGACCCGTAGGTGAATCATGCGTGTAGAAACTCAATTCCTTACCTCGATCAAAGCCATCATAGGTAAAGACTCGCATTGATTTTTTGTACACCTGATGCGTTCGAGAGGGATCATTGGTAAAACTGTACGGTAAATGTTTGAGAAATCCACTGATGATGAAAAATCCTCGTCCCAGGTCCATCTCTTGGAAGGGGGTGGTGGTGGCAGGGGGATCCACACTGGCATCAAATACACGGCGCTGGCCATGCCGAATCGCTAGATCCAATCGAGTTCCCAGCATGACAGGAAAGACATTTTTCAACACTTTTCCCGTCGGCACATGCTTGACAGAACACGCATACAGGGTTCGATTCAAAATGTGTTGATATACGTCATCGGGTCCATCGTAAATGAGTATGCACCGGACACGATTCTTTAAAAAATGGATAAAGTTATTTACGTGAGCATCAAAATTTTCCAGTATAGGTTTATGCATGACGGGCACATTGAGAGGTGGCATATTTAACTCGGAGGGCATGGACTCTTTTATGAAACGACTGCGTGCATTCATTTTGGACGTCATGGATGATGTAGGCACTCAAGCTGATGACTAGAGTAATCACAAATAAGCAGTACAATTGTATCCCGTGGAAATACGGGCGATGCGTAGAGTAGTGGCTACCAAAAATGGCTTGCAAAAACATTTCTACAGCTAAACTTTATATTACGCATTATAACTGTCGTAACAAGTTGAGAGCTCGAAAATTTTCTAAAGATGTGAACTGCAAAATTTTCTAAAGATGTGAGTTCCAAGATTTTCTAAAGTTGTGACTGCTCCAAAAATTTCTGACGAGCTGAGACATCAAGACTCGACGCTTCGTTTAAATGTTACACGTTAAAAAAAAAAAAAAAAAAAAAAAAAAAAAAAAAAAAAAAAAAAAAAAAAAAAAAAAAAAAAAAAAAAAAAAAAAAAAAAAAAAAATTTTTTTTTTTTTTTTTTTTTTTTTTTTTTTTTTTTTTTTTTTTTTTTTTTTTTTTTTTTTTTTTTTTTTTTTTTTTTTTTTACGTGTTGCTATTTTTTCTAATCTAGTATCCTGGTGAGTTTTCCAATTTTAATTTTTCTCACTTGACGTGTAGGTGATAAAGTTTGTATGTTTCGTGGTAGCTGAAAGTTTAGTTGATCCTGTTCGACGTTCGGTACATTTTGAGATGAAGTAGACGCAATGCTCTGTACATTAAAAGTGGTCGCTGCAGGGGTTCGAATAGGTGATGCAGGTGGAGTGGATACTACTGGAATTTCTGCAAGTGTGGGTGGAGCGAGCGTTCTGGGCGCTACACGATTTCGAACAGGTGTTCCGGGAGGCGTCGGAGGTAATTGAACGTTTGGTTGTGCTATGGTTCCATCCGATTCTTGGGGACGAATTGATTCGTATTGAATAGAAAATGGTTTCACCACTGCCACTGGTCTTGGTGTCACCTCGAGCGGTCTATCTGGAAACCTCCAAGGCACTTCATTTTCAAAATACGATTCGGGAATCACACTATTAGGACGACGGTCTGGAATTGTATAAGGCGCCATGCGAAGATCCGAAGCTCTGTTATATCGATCCATTCCCACTCTTTATTCACATTTTGAGATTCCGTTTTTTTCGTGGTGATGATACAAACATATCGTTTTCAAAATTTGAAAAAACGCAGTTTGGAACGATTTCTCTGTTGTTGTTAAAATAAAGAGTGTGATAAAAGGACTGGCGTTGAAAACATGGTAGTCGATACCTTAATCAAAGCTCTCGATTCGAGCAAATCCACCATCCTATTTGGGAATTTGGGGAGAAATCGTTCACTTTTGGAATTTTATCTAAAACCGCATGTCGTGCCGATGAGTGATTTTTCCGAGGGTCCGAGATGGTTTACAAGAAATGGTCAAAATATATATATTTGGTCAGAACCCGAATTTGGAGCGCATATTCCCAGTAAACACAAACATTTAGTGTTTACCAGTCACTTGGATATGGATTGGGACGATTCCAAAACAAACGTCGTTTGTTTGCATGTAGGTCCCGAGAAATGTTTGAAGTGGGTCCCGCACATTGACAAACCGTATGCGTTCATGCATAATATAACTGATTTACAACCATTTATGTCAAATATTCTCCTCAGAATGAACGACAAAGATTTACTTCGAATGTATTTGCAAATGCTCCAATTTGATGATGCACTCTCTGCTGATAAAGTTTGGTCGTCAACGTCCCATCACAAACTATTGCCACATTTACAACGTTCATGGGAAAAGTTTAAAAAATATATCGGCAATGAAAAACTAGGAAAGAGATATTGGCTTCCACCAACGCTGATTTAATTTGCAAGTTGTGCGAGCAGAAAATTGAGATGAGCAGAGTTTATCGAGACTGACTTGTAATCAAATCTAAAAAAAAAAAAAAAAAAAAAAAAAAAAAAAAAAAAAAAAAAAAAAAAAAAAAAAAAAAAAAAAAAAAAAAAAAAATTTTTTTTTTTTTTTTTTTTTTTTTTTTTTTTTTTTTTTTTTTTTTTTTTTTTTTTTTTTTTTTTTTTTTTTTTTTTTTAATGTATTTTAGTTTTATACTCTACATTTATCTAGTTGGAATTTTACATTTTCTTCCAAGCCAGGAACCGAGTGAGGCAACTTACACGGTATTCTTTTAGCAACTTTTCTAAATAGTAGATAAGCTAGTTGAATAGGGCATTTTTTGTCTCCGCACTTTTGACATGGGTAATCCAAAACGGTTCTACCATCAATTTTGTAGCTCACATCAATACTGTAAAGACTTTTTAGAAATTCAGTATGGGACCCAACCATGTGTATCTTGTTCACTCCCAAAATCTGCAAGTAATTTACAACCTCCTTTTCCCAACCTATTGTCAAAGGACATTTAAACCACACAGTCTGCGTGACAGCAACACATTCTTCATCGCCCACAGCAATTGCAGCCACCTTATTCGAATCACATCTTGTAAAAACTTCAAGATTTCCCGTGTCACTCATTGGAAAGTTTTCAAACACCAATACTTGGTGGAGATTCAAATGTCCAGTCTCTCTACTTTCAAAAGCAAATTGTACGTGGATTAAAACTTGTTGAGCTTCCTTGCAAGGTATCAATGTCAATTGTTTAATATTTATAATGCCTCGCGTGAACTTGTACACGTTATTGGAATTGAAAACCAAAAACATTTTTCTTTTCAAGCATTCCTCCATATCATTAGTAAGCTTGTAATCAACACCGTTTCTATGTCGAATTATATCTGTATGATAGTCAATCATTAGCTGTTTATCAATCTTTTCCAATTCATCGACACTTGCCCAACGACAAAGATTTGAACCTGTATTGGTTGTATGGGCTTCCAATTCGTTTGTAACAGCAAAAGTGATTGTGGACATCTTGATTTAGAAAAGCAACGATGCCTAGAGAAGGAGATGAGTGTATTGATCTCGAGCATTTAACTTTCAAATTTATACAACATCTATTTAAAAAAAAAAAAAAAAAAAAAAAAAAAAAAAAAAAAAAAAAAAAAAAAAAAAAAAAAAAAAAAAAAAAAAAAAATTTTTTTTTTTTTTTTTTTTTTTTTTTTTTTTTTTTTTTTTTTTTTTTTTTTTTTTTTTTTTTTTTTTTTTTTTTTTTTTTTTTTTTTTTAACGTTGTTGTTCAATGATGTGCAGCTTGTCTTGACTTTTAGATTTTCTAAATTCTTCAACTTGTCAGATTTGTTACTTGTGAGAGTTCCGGAAAAATTTAGATGAGTTCAGACGGTAAAGACTCGACACTTGCGAGTTGTGAGAGTTCCGGAAAACGACCTTGGCAAGTTTTACAAATTCTTTACAAGATGCTTTATCCACAAATACACTTTATCTGCATCCGCTTTCCTCTGACTCACATCCTGTCTGACAGGATGCTCTAGTCTCAAAATACACTTTATCTGTCCTCACAGGAAGCACACTTTCCTCGCACACAGGACGTGACATCCAGCTCACCGGATATTTTTTACACCTTATCGTCGATCGCTTAACCTCTTTCACTTCTTGGTAAAGCCAAAAAAACAGGATGTATTGCAGGAAATGTGTCCTGTCGTGAGGAGAATTTTAGACATTTCGACTGCGTCACAGGATGTTTTGGAGGACGCACTAGATCTCGCCCCACATCCTGTCTGGTGGGTATAAAAGCCTCGACGCGCAGAGAGCAGTTTATACTATTCAGAATGAATCAAACTGAAACTGTCGCTTTTATCCTCGCCAATTCGTCCCAAGTGACCGACGAGCAGTTGCGCTACAAGCAGCAACTCCTCGACAGCACCCCTTGGCAAATTTTACCATCCAAAATTTTTGAATTGTCTGCACCGGTTGAAAGGCGAGAACCTGATCTCATGTTTCTTGGGTTCATGGACTTGCACCTTTGGAAACGGCGCCAACAATTCTGGGAATTTATTGACCATGACGCACAGATTAAGTTTCAACTCGTGCCAATGCACTGGAAGGCATGGAGGATCTTTGGTATCGAATGGCTTCGGAAAATCATCAAGGCTTGGTGGGATAGACATTGGGTCTTGACTGAAGATCTGACGCATCGGGTAGCCATTGAAATTCTCCATTTTATCTACTCGGCAAATGTTGATAATAGATATCTTCAGGAGCCAGTAGAATGTTCGATATGCTTGAGTAGCATTTTTTCTGGTGTGAAATTGAACTGTGGGCACGAGTTTCACAAGAAATGTATTGGCACTTGGAAAAAGCATAATGGGACTTGTCCCTACTGCCGACAGGACATGATGCATTGATTCGATTCTGGACTCTGATTTTGTAAAAAAATGGGACGAGCTCCCCTAATTGGGAGCTCGTCCCATTTTTTTGCGACTCTAGACCCACCAAGATTGGATTGTTTAGGTCTTGGGTCTTGTGATACACAAACGCAATAGCACATCTAAATACTAATAGTATCAAACATTTGTCATCAAACAAAATTTGTAAGTTGCCGCGACTTTGAAAAATTTTTAAGAGTTGACATTATCGACACCACCTAACAAAATTTGCAAGTTGTGAGTGTTCCAAAAACGAGCTGAGATTGATTATTAAGACTCTACGCTTAGCTTTAATCAGCAACGTTAAAAAAAAAAAAAAAAAAAAAAAAAAAAAAAAAAAAAAAAAAAAAAAAAAAAAAAAAAAAAAAAAAAAAAAAAATTTTTTTTTTTTTTTTTTTTTTTTTTTTTTTTTTTTTTTTTTTTTTTTTTTTTTTTTTTTTTTTTTTTTTTTTTTTTAACGTTGTCTGTTAAAGTTAAGCGTCAGTATATATAGTTTATTCATTTGGAAATTGGTTTTTCATTGCAAGCTCTGTCATCATGACTGAAGCAACTGTCTTGTTTCAATATGTAGCTCGTGTGCAACCCAATTTGTATACACAAATGCTGCACATGATTCAACCTCATAGCATAGAAGCTGTCATTCATCATTTCCAAAAGCATTTGGAAGCGTCATTACCCAACTTGCAAGTATTGAATGAGCGACAAGATGCTATTCCCACACTGTGTTTTGAATTTGTGAAAGCCATCATCAAGCGATTCCCCACACCTGGTGATGCTTTCGGTATTCAACTCACGTGCCGAGTGACCAAAACAGAAACCCAAGACACGCTGGATAGCAAACATTTACAATCTTGCTCTTTTGTACAACCCATTTACCGCGTGGATAAAATGATGCACTATGAGCTGTATTGTTACACCAATCACGTTCAAATTTTTGAAATGGCTCCACGTCGTGGAGGATATGCGACGCTATTTACGCGTCATGCAGATTTAATGGATCGTCTTCCCGAAGCTGGTTTGTTGGAAAGCAATGGTCCATTCAACCAAGCCAAAACTGCGGATGGTTCTTTCAAATATTTGACGCATTTTCCATACATTGTCGTTCAGGATAAAGTCTTGTATCATAAAACACCCCTCCCTTTACTGCGTCGTCTCAACCGTGTGGAAGGTTTTTCAGATATTCGTCTCGTTTTTCAAAAATGTGGTTTGGTGAGTTATTTTTTCAACGTGGCTTATGTGGCCAAACGCCAATTGATTACCAACGACGTGTATTACAAAGATGTCATGACCATTGTAAAGTACCAATGCCGAACGGGAGTCCCCCTCCCCTTGACCCGAGAAGGTTTAGCCAGACATCCAGAACGTTCACCCATTGAAGTATTGAGCTTTGAGGCTCCCAAGAAAAACATGGCTCGCATTTGTACCGAGGCATCCAATGTCTATCCTGTGGAAAAGTCTGCAGATAAAATCTTGTTTGGTCAACAATTTAACGAGGGCACTGGTTTTTTTGCGCTAAGACAAGATGCCGCACCCGATCGATACCTACAGCAAAAAATTGAATCACGAGTGGAAGAACCTCGGAAAAAGTGCCGTAAATATTCTCGCGATTATGACTCTGATGTTGAACCATCTACATCCCGAGGATCCACGCTATGACTCGCTACAAAGGGAATTTGACATTTTTAAAAGATTTTATTCGCATATAAACGCTAGCCCAGAGTCTATTGAAAGGTTGTTGCAACCACCCATCTTTGATGTAGATGCTACGCCAATGCAAAGTGTCCCGTATTAAACAAGATGGAGAGTCACGCAAATTGTATCATCAAAGTCAATCTAGAAATTTTGAAATGTGAGCGAAAGCACCTCCACGAAAACGTAATGAAAATTGTACGTTTCTTGGATCAAATACAGCGACGAGTGAGCAAGATGGATCCTTTGTATTACCAGTGGAAACGACAACTAGAGCTTTATAAAAGTTATCAGGATGATGCAAATGCTTGTCTCAAACACGTTGAAAAACTTCTGACACTCTTGGAACTACAAGATTATATCGACCACAGTGAAAAGATGAGTGCCTCATGTCAAGGGGAAATGGAATAAAAAAACATTAACCTACAGACTCCCATGTCAATATATTGTATTTAAAATGATCAATAAAAATGTATTTTTTAGCTCAAAAATGTGTCATTATTTAAAATAAAATTGGGACGGGTCTCCCTCACATTGGGAGGCCCGTCTCATTTTTTCTTTCACTTTCTGGAAAAAGTAAAAAAAACAGGATGTATTGAAGGAAATGTATCCGGTCGCGAGGAAAGATTTTAAACATTTCGACTGCGTCACAGGATGTTTTGGAGGACGTTCTGGGAAACGTGATCTGCTCCTTGCCTCTACATCCAGTTTGACGGGTATAAAAGCCTCGACGTGCGTAGAGCAGTCGTTATTATTCAGAATGAATCCCTCTGATGCAGTCGCATTAATCCTTGACAACGTGTCCCGAGTGGTTGACGAGGACCACTATTCAGAACTCTTTGGAAAAAGCCTTTGGCAGATACTACCATTCAAAATTTACGAATTGTCTGCGCCGGTTGAAAGCCATGAACCTGATACCAATTTTCTCTTGGCAATAGACTCAAACTTTTACAAACGGCACCAACAATTTTTTAAATTTATCGATCATGACTTGCAGACACAGTATTCGCACATGCCAGGAGACTGGAGATGGAAGACGTGGCAAAACTTTGGCATCCGATGGCTTCAGAAAATCATAAAGTCCTGGTGGAAAAAGCACTGGATCTTGTCAGAGGAACTGACGTGCCGAGTGGGCATTGAGATTTTGAATTTCATTTACTCGGCAGATGTTCAACCTACCCCCTATTCAGGAGCCATTGGAATGCTCCATATGCCTCAGTCGTATAGAGACTGGTGTAGAATTGGGCTGTGGACACACATTTCATGTGGATTGTATTGGTCAATGGGAAAGGAGGCGTAACACGTGTCCAAACTGCCGACTGGAATTTTAAGGATTCAATTCTGGATTGAGACTTTGTAAAAAAAATGGGACGACCTCCCCTAATTGGGAGCTCGTCCCATTTTTTGCGACTCTAGACCCACCAAGAGTGGATTGTTTGGGTCTCGTATCTCGAGTGTTACACAAATACATAAGCGCATGTCATCAAATGCTGACACTATACAATCGATACTAGTGGTTTCCTCGGAAGTTCAAGAAATTATCGACATCATAGACTTGAGCTCCAGACAATAGTCGGAAGGCACACACGAAATAAAATATATTCCGCACATATTGAAAAAAAAAAAAAAAAAAAAAAAAAAAAAAAAAAAAAAAAAAAAAAAAAAAAAAAAAAAACATTTTTTTTTTTTTTTTTTTTTTTTTTTTTTTTTTTTTTTTTTTTTTTTTTTTTTTTTTTTTTTTTTTTTTTTTTTTTACAAATTTGTTACAGGTAGAAATAATGCTCCTGCTGCTCCAGGTTTGCCGTGGAATGGACAATTTTTAATCAAACCATAAGATGGAGTTTGGCAATAGTAGGGTGGGTCATTTGCATTATGAATATGGCAAAATCCCTTCAAAACTTGAGATGGACACTTTTCAGGCATTTCAAATGTCCTTCCTCTGTAGTTTATCACTAGATGAACAAATTTTCGAATAAATTGATCGAATGTGACATCTCCAACATCGTCATTAGGTTTGATTTCAACACACAAATCATCGTATGTTGCGATAAATAAAAATTCATTCCGTACCATGAGCTTGGATTTGAAGAATAGATGTAACCACCATACATACATTGGTGGAAAATAATTTTTCAAAAATTCCATCCATACGCATGTCGTAATGAGTTTACACTCTTTTGTCAAAGTATTGAGAGGCTTGAATAAAATTTGATCACCTGTTACAACATAGTCTCGAATAAAGTTGTGAAAATTCGGAATCGCTTCATCGATAAACATCTTTTCAAGATCTGAGACGTACCAATACAAATGTCCATCTCCTCCCACTGCACAAGTCAACGGTGGGATTCTAGGATTGGCGTGCAGCTTGAAAAACATTGTAAGCAGATGCGATTATCAAAGGATTTGACTTGAGAGGCCAGAGTAGATCAAGAGTATGATTTGGACAGACAGACCCTGCGTTATAAGTGCTCATTGTATAAAAAAAAAAAAAAAAAAAAAAAAAAAAAAAAAAAAAAAAAAAAAAAAAAAAAAAAAAAAAAAAAAAAAAACATTTTTTTTTTTTTTTTTTTTTTTTTTTTTTTTTTTTTTTTTTTTTTTTTTTTTTTTTTTTTTTTTTTTTTTTTTTTTTTTTTTTTTACACTATTGAACAATGGTTTAGTTTTTTCTTTTGTTTCATTTCCAGCAATCGTTTACTTTTTCGAATCGATCCATTTCGAGTTTTCCTTTTTTCAAATCGTGCCAGAGCTGGTGGTTTCGCTTTGGACGTCTCCTGTTGCTTATCCAAGAGCTCCAAGAGACTTTCTACAAATTCTGCGTCACCAAATTCATTTGGTACGTCGCAATCATCCAAACTAAAATTTTTCGGTTCATCAGGATTGTGTAAAAGCACAACGTTTGAAAAGTATTTTTTCAAAAACAAAAGGGTATCCTCATTGATGACGCCAATGGTTTTAGACGGCAAATCCCAAGAATGTAAAATTTTCGCAATCCATGAATCTGTTTCAGATATTTTTCTAGAAGCCAGCTGAGTCACAAACGTTTCCATTAGATTCAAATTAACTTGAACATATTCCACATTCTCGTAATATCTTGGACCAAACGATTCATCAGAATCATACAGGTAAACCAAACCCATAGTCTTGACTGATTGAGGAGACGGAATCACGACAAATGTCTCCTTGGGATTGAGTTTGTTGCTAAAAGTAATTTCCCAAGGAATCTTTTTTGGCATCAGTTCTGCGACATTACAAGTCTCTTGATGAGCATTCCATTGTGTTGCAAATACAACGTTGATGTAGTAATCTGTGTTGAAGATGGCCATGGTCTCAAAGTCTCAAATCTGAAATATTCAAACCCAAGATTCGACACTTGCTTTATACGACATTTCAAAAAAAAAAAAAAAAAAAAAAAAAAAAAAAAAAAAAAAAAAAAAAAAAAAAAAAAAAAAAAAAAAAAAAAACATTTTTTTTTTTTTTTTTTTTTTTTTTTTTTTTTTTTTTTTTTTTTTTTTTTTTTTTTTTTTTTTTTTTTTTTTTTTTTTTTTTTTACACTATTGAACAATGGTTTAGTTTTTTCTTTTGTTTCATTTCCAGCAATCGTTTACTTTTTCGAATCGATCCATTTCGAGTTTTCCTTTTTTCAAATCGTGCCAGAGCTGGTGGTTTCGCTTTGGACGTCTCCTGTTGCTTATCCAAGAGCTCCAAGAGACTTTCTACAAATTCTGCGTCACCAAATTCATTTGGTACGTCGCAATCATCCAAACTAAAATTTTTCGGTTCATCAGGATTGTGTAAAAGCACAACGTTTGAAAAGTATTTTTTCAAAAACAAAAGGGTATCCTCATTGATGACGCCAATGGTTTTAGACGGCAAATCCCAAGAATGTAAAATTTTCGCAATCCATGAATCTGTTTCAGATATTTTTCTAGAAGCCAGCTGAGTCACAAACGTTTCCATTAGATTCAAATTAACTTGAACATATTCCACATTCTCGTAATATCTTGGACCAAACGATTCATCAGAATCATACAGGTAAACCAAACCCATAGTCTTGACTGATTGAGGAGACGGAATCACGACAAATGTCTCCTTGGGATTGAGTTTGTTGCTAAAAGTAATTTCCCAAGGAATCTTTTTTGGCATCAGTTCTGCGACATTACAAGTCTCTTGATGAGCATTCCATTGTGTTGCAAATACAACGTTGATGTAGTAATCTGTGTTGAAGATGGCCATGGTCTCAAAGTCTCAAATCTGAAATATTCAAACCCAAGATTCGACACTTGCTTTATACGACATTTCAAAAAAAAAAAAAAAAAAAAAAAAAAAAAAAAAAAAAAAAAAAAAAAAAAAAAAAAAAAAAAAAAAAAAAAAAAAAAAAAAAAAATTTTTTTTTTTTTTTTTTTTTTTTTTTTTTTTTTTTTTTTTTTTTTTTTTTTTTTTTTTTTTTTTTTTTTTTTTTTTAACGTATAACGATTTACAGTGTCACAGAAATTCTAAAGTTGCGAGCTCCAAGAAATTCTAAAGTTGACAGCTCCAAAAAAATCTGATGTGTAGCTTGTCTCTATTGCCGAGAAATTTTCTAAAAATGGTCACCGAAATGTTTATCTCATCGAGACGAGTTTATAGATGTCCAACACAATATACCTTGCTTGAAAATTTAAAATTGTACCATGGTTGGTACAACTGAAAACAGAGACCACCAAAATATTTTACTCATCAAGACGAATCTATGGATACCCCACATGATATATTCTGTTTAAAAGTCTTTGTGTAAAAATCTAACTCCGCTCCATGGGGGGTCTCATGGACCTGGGTCCAATCAAAAAATTTTACTCATCAAGACGAATCTATGGATACCCCACAAGATATATTTTGTTTAAAAATCTTTGATTAAAAATCTAACTCCGCTCCATGGGGGGTCTCATGGACCCGGGTCCAATAAAATTTTTTTACTCATCAAGACGAATCTATGGATACCCCACATGATATATTCTGTTTAAAAGTCTTTGTGTAAAAATCTAACTCCGCTCCATGGGGGGTCTCATGGACCTGGGTCCAATCAAAAAATTTTACTCATCAAGACGAATCTATGGATACCCCACATGATATATTTTGTTTAAAAATCTTTGATTAAAAATCTAACTTCGCTCCATGGGGGGTCTCATGGACCCGGGTCCAATAAAAATTTTTTACTCATCAAGACGAATCTATGGATACCCCACATGATATATTCTGTTTAAAAGTCTTTGTGTAAAAATCTAACTCCGCTCCATGGGGGGTCTCATGGACCTGGGTCCAATCAAAAAATTTTACTCATCAAGACGAATCTATGGATACCCCACAAGATATATTTTGTTTAAAAATCTTTGATTAAAAATCTAACTCCGCTCCATGGGGGGTCTCATGGACCCGGGTCCAATAAAATTTTTTTACTCATCAAGACGAATCTATGGATACCCCACATGATATATTCTGTTTAAAAGTCTTTGTGTAAAAATCTAACTCCGCTCCATGGGGGGTCTCATGGACCTGGGTCCAATCAAAAAATTTTACTCATCAAGACGAATCTATGGATACCCCACATGATATATTTTGTTTAAAAATCTTTGATTAAAAATCTAACTCCGCTCCATGGGGGGTCTCATGGACCCGGGTCCAATAAAAATTTTTTACTCATCAAGACGAATCTATGGATACCCCACATGATATATTCTGTTTAAAAGTCTTTGTGTAAAAATCTAACTCCGCTCCATGGGGGATCTCATGGACCTGGGTCCAATCAAAAAATTTTACTCATCAAGACGAATCTATGGATACCCCACATGATATATTTTGTTTAAAAATCTTTGATTAAAAATCTAACTCCGCTCCATGGGGGGTCTCATGGACCCGGGTCCAATAAAAATTTTTTACTCATCAAGACGAATCTATGGATACCCCACATGATATATTCTGTTTAAAAGTCTTTGTGTAAAAATCTAACTCCGCTCCATGGGGGATCTCATGGACCTGGGTCCAATCAAAAAATTTTACTCATCAAGACGAATCTATGGATACCCCACATGATATATTTTGTTTAAAAATCTTTGATTAAAAATCTAACTCCGCTCCATGGGGGGTCTCATGGACCCGGGTCCAATCAAAAAATTTTACTCATCAAGACGAATCTATGGATACCCCACATGATATATTCTGTTTAAAAGTCTTTGATTAAAAATCTAACTCCGCTCCCTGGGGGGTCTCATGGACCTGGGTCCAATCAAAAAATTTTACTCATCAAGACGAATCTATGGATACCCCACATGATATATTTTGTTTGAAAGTCTTTGTGTGAAAATCTAACTCTGTAAAAAGTAACTCTGTATGAAGTAAAAAAAATACAACACCTTTTAAAAAACAAAATCATTTATTTACATTTATTTACATTCATTTACATTTATTTTACAATTCTCAAGTCTAGAGGTTCCACACACTGAATCGCTGACCGTTGCCTGCTCGATCCAGTTCTTCTCGTGGTCGTCAGATTCAGAGGCCTATCCGTCTCTTCATGACACGTCTCTGGCGTTTCCCACGGCACGTCCTCTGTCCTGGGTATCAGACTGTCCAGCGTTGGCATGTCCTGCGTCTCTTGCGTCGTGGGCCATTCGTACGATTCGCACGCCTCTTGCAATTCCTTCAAGATTGCGTCATATTCATCTGGCCCCTGGTCCGCGCAGCCCCCCTCCAACTCATACATCATTTGCTCGTAGAGTTGATTCTCGACGTCTGTTGTGGGCTCTGGCTCTGGTGGACAAGGTATGGGTTCAGGCGCTGGTGGACAAGGCATGAGTTCAGGTGCTGGTGGACAAGGCATGGGTTCAGGCACTGGTGGACAAGGCATCAGCATGGCTTCTGGCACTGGTGGACAAGGCATCAGCATGGCTTCTGGCACTGGTGGACAAGGCATCAGCATGGCTTCTGGCACTGGTGGACAAGGCATCAGCATGGCTTCTGGCACTGGTGGACAAGGCATCAACATGGCTTCTGGTACTGGTGGACAATGCATGGGTTTAGGCATTGTTGGACAAGGCATGGGTTCTGGCGCTGGTGGACAAGGCATGGGTTCTGGCGCTGGTGGACAATGCATGGGTTTAGGCATCGTTGGACAAGGTATGGTTTCTGGCGCTGGTGGACAAGGCAGTGGCTCTGGTGCTGATGGCCAACTTATAAATTCCATCGATGCAGCTGGTTCCATCGGCTTCTGCACACACACGGAAGGAGGAGGTGGACAGATTCGCGTCTTTGAAGTTGGAAGAGGTGGACCCCATCGAGATTTTTTAGCAGGAAGTGTCTCTTCCAGCATGTGCGCGGGCGTGGGGGGAGGCAATTTGTAGCACTGGCGTTGAAAATTCTGGTGGGCCTTATAATCAAATCCGTCCGTCACATGGCAGCCACCCTCAATAATATCCAACGTAAAGACAGTTTTTTGCACTGTCATGATGACGTATTGCACTCCCTCCGGTACTACATACCTTTTCCATGGCTGAAAAGCATATATGTTATATTTATATTGCTCCGACGGCTTCAAGCTCCTTCTCACTGTGAAAGGTTCATTGGCTTGGCTGGGCAGCACGTATATTTGGAGAGGTGCGTCTGACGTCTGATACACGTGCTTGGTCCCAGCTCTCACTGTTCGTAAGCCAAATGTGAATCCAAATTTCACGATAAAAAGATTTCCGAGCTGGAACCCGAGGCGCTGGTCCGAGTTCTTCAAGGTCCTGTCTGGATTTTTTATCAATTTTCGGACCACCTTGTCCCATGAGGGTCCATTTGTCCCATCTTGTCCCATGGTCTTTGAAGAGCACTGTCTCGCCTCCATCACACACCTCATGAAATTTTGAACGAGTTTTTTGTTTTTCGTCCAGTTAGATTCCAGCATTGTATAAAAGATTCTGTAATATCTCGGCTCTTGAAATGATATAAAAGCCGACACCTGTCCCGTCATCGCAGCGTGTTCATAGGCATCTATATTCTCCGCCAGGCATAGAGCATTTACTGTTGACGACAAGGCTTCGGGAAAGACATCCATGGCTTAGTTGGAGCAATCAGAAGATTTCGACTCTCGAGTCGAATGTAAAATTTCTCTCGCGGTGCCTCTGCTTTTATAGCCAAAAAGGCAGGATGTACATCCGTTTCGTGGGCGAGTCTATTCAGTAGATGACGTCGGGGGGTGTTTTGCGTCAGAATGAATTTTCACACAAAGGAACCGAGCTTGACGTAATCCATCATGGGTTGCTTTTGGTTAAAAAATTCTCAACAGGATCTTTTGCAAATACTCTACAAGCTCGATCCTATTGATCATGAATTATTTTGACACGTCTCAGAAATTTTGAAGCCACTTAACAAGCTTTGCTAGGTTTGACAATTTTTTAATTCAATACAGTTTAAACGTTTCGATTGGATTTTTTATTGGACTATACTAAATTTCTGCGACATTACAAGTCTCTTGATGAGCATTCCATTGTGTTGCAAATACAATGTTGATGTAGTAATCTGTGTTGAAGATGGCCATAGTCTCAAAGTCTCAAATCTGAAATATTCAAACCCAAGATTCGACACTTGCTTTACAGGACATTTTCAAAAAAAAAAAAAAAAAAAAAAAAAAAAAAAAAAAAAAAAAAAAAAAAAAAAAAAAAAAAAAAAAAAAAAAATCAGAATATCACAACACCTTGTGGCCAATCAGAATGTCGCAACACTTCCTGCTTTTTCGTATATAAAAGGGGATTCAGAGCCATTCCATTTCATATTCACCATGAGTTCTAATCTGTTCTCTTTTATGTACAGTCGTGAGGGTTACCCTCATGCTGAACAATTTGATGTCTTTTTGGAAAAAATGACGCCTGTGTTGGACAATATTCAACCGCCAGATGTTGTGGGACCATCCCCCCCAATGCCATACACTAAACGGTATTGTGGGACTTTTCTTTTTAACTTTTTATCTTCAATGTACGACTTTACTGCACTTGTACAGAAATTGGATGGTCCCTCGTTACAAATTGTAATGAGCGACTATGAAGGACCCATAGCCTGGCGAGTTTGGGAATTTCAAGGAAAATGCTTTCTCTGGAAAATGGCTTTTGAGAAATTTAAAACTGATGGTGTACAAACTTTCATCCACATCAACTGGGTGAGAATGGCTCAGGAGATTATAGATCAAATATATGCCCTGGACATGCCAGACTATTTTTTCAAAGAACCGGAGGACTGTTCGATATGTTTAAACTCCATGTTCAGCCCTGTGATAATGAAATGTGGGCACCATTTCCACGAAAAATGCATTGACAGATGGTGTCTGGAGAACAATTCTTGCCCAAACTGCAGGCAAATTTTATAATTTTAAATTTGTTCTCCCTAAAAAAATGGGACGAGGCCCCTTTATGGGGCTTCGTCCCATTTTTTTAGTCGTATTATTTTGCCAAGCTTGGGCTGCTCATGCTGGGAAAAACACACAGCCTCGTTTTATTCTTCAAAAACACACAAGCTTCGTTTTAGCCAACTTTGGATTGGATTCTTTTATTTTAACCCACACAAAATTCCCCTATGATGATGAGTAAAATATTTTGGTGGTCTCTGTTTTCAGTTGTACCAACCATGGTACAATTTTAAATTTTCCAACAAAGAGTTTTAAACAAAATATATCATGTGGGGTATCCATAGATTCGTCTCGATGAGTAAAATTTTTTGATTGGACCCGGGTCCATGAGACCCCCCAGGGAGCGGAGTTAGATTTTTACACAAAGACTTTCAAACAAAATATATCATGTGGGGTATCCATAGATTCGTCTCGATGAGTAAAATTTTTTGATTGGACCCGGGTCCATGAGACCCCCCAGGGAGCGGAGTTAGATTTTTACACAAAGACTTTCAAACAAAATATATCATGTGGGATATCCATAGATTCGTCTCGATGAGTAAAATTTTTTGATTGGACCCGGGTCCATGAGACCCCCCAGGGAGCGGAGTTAGATTTTTACACAAAGACTTTTAAACAAAATATATCATGTGGGGTATCCATAGATTCGTCTCGATGAGTAAAATTTTTTGATTGGACCCGGGTCCATGAGACCCCCCAGGGAGCGGAGTTAGATTTTTACACAAAGACTTTTAAACAAAATATATCATGTGGGGTATCCATAGATTCGTCTCGATGAGTAAAATTTTTTGATTGGACCCGGGTCCATGAGACCCCCCAGGGAGCGGAGTTAGATTTTTAATCAAAGACTTTTAAACAAAATATATCATGTGGGGTATCCATAGATTCGTCTCGATGAGTAAAATTTTTTGATTGGACCCGGGTCCATGAGACCCCCCATGGAGCGGAGTTAGATTTTTAATCAAAGACTTTTAAACAAAATATATCATGTGGGGTATCCATAGATTCGTCTCGATGAGTAAAATATTTTTATTGGACCCGGGTCCATGAGACCCCCCATGGAGCGGAGTTAGATTTTTAATCAAAGACTTTTAAACAAAATATATCATGTGGGGTATCCATAGATTCGTCTCGATGAGTAAAATTTTTTGATTGGACCCGGGTCCATGAGACCCCCCATGGAGCGGAGTTAGATTTTTAATCAAAGACTTTTAAACAAAATATATCATGTGGGGTATCCATAGATTCGTCTCGATGAGTAAAATTTTTTGATTGGACCCGGGTCCATGAGACCCCCCATGGAGCGGAGTTAGATTTTTAATCAAAGACTTTTAAACAAAATATATCATGTGGGGTATCCATAGATTCGTCTCGATGAGTAAAATATTTTTATTGGACCCGGGTCCATGAGACCCCCCATGTTATATTGTTTTATAGCATCACATGTTATATTTGACTTTGACCACTTGCAATTATTTTTTTTATAGTTTCAAAATGTCCGTGTCTACAGTCTATTTTCTCGCATAGACGTTTTGAAGTGCTTCCTCAACAAATTGCTTTTTTTGTTTAAATATATCGTATTCTTTACTCAACAGTTGGAGCTGAATAAAAAAGTTTTATCCACCGGCGCCACGTCATCAGTTTGAGACATTTCATTTATTTTGATTTCCTCTGTAGTTTGAGTTGTTTCATCGACAGCAAGAATCACTTTAGGAGTTGAAGTCTGAGCCTCTCACGACATTTCATCAGCAAACGTTGTTAGAGTCCTTTCCTCAGCAACACTTGGGTTTTTTTGATATCCATCTTGAGAATTTTCAAACTTTGACGGCTCCTGTCATTGACGCCATGCTATGGGCCTTTTGGAATCGACCCCCCTGCGGAAATGGACAGAGAGACACGACAACAGTTTCCAATTCAAAGTTTTAATCATTTATTTTTTCATAAAAAAATTTAATTTTTACAAATGGAAGCGTTTACACGATATTTTTGTTTCTTCTTTGATGAGGATTTACATGACATTTTTTCTTGGATCGCTTCGATGAGGCAGGGGGTTGAGGATGCATCTCCTTCCACAGGGTCTTGCTCAGCAAGTTTCTAGTTTCGTGTAGCGCTTCGAGGGCGACTCCCTTCTGGGCAAAGAGTCGTTCCACGGCCATCGTTCTCGCCTCCGTGGCCGTGCAGTTGAACGGGACTGGCAGTGTGTGCTTGTGGTAGCAGACGTACATCTTGTTGCCTTTGCACTTGACGCAACGCACGTGGGGCAGGTCCAGTTCTCTTTGGAAAAACTTTTTTTGCGTCATGGATCGGACGCCCAAGACTCGGTGGTCCAAGTCTAGCAAGGTGATCACGTACTTCAAGACATGTCTCCAGCTCCCCGGCTCCATCTCAATGACGCGAGGCTCGACCATGTCCACATAGTTGGATCGGCAACGTCGATGCAGCAACTCGAGGTTGGAAAACAGGCTGTGGGTCTGGGTGACGCTCTCCTCGGGGAAATGAAATTCAGCTGGAAACTGCATGACCAGAATGTACACTTGGTCTGGATTGCAGACGGGTGCAAAGGAAATTTCGAGTGGAATTTTTCTTTGGTTGGGCAAGACCATCCACGTGAATTCTCCGCAAACGTCCACATTGGAAATTTTGGGTGGGCAGCGAGGCGAGCAAATTTCGGGTGGTGACATGGCTTCAGGATCAGGCTTGACTCGGTTGGGAAAAAGATTCAAATGGAGTATCTCTAGTCTCGAGAGGACGGTTCTGAATGATCTGAAGGCTCTGAAAGCTCTGCCTTATATACTGTTTAGGTATATAAGTTTTTTTTTTTTTTTTTTTTTTTTTTTTTTTTTTTTTTTTTTTTTTTTTTTTTTTTTTTTTTTTTTTTTTTTACATGTTATATTGTTTTATAGCATCACATGTTATATTTGACTTTGACCGCTTGCAATTATTTTTTTTATAGTTTCAAAAATGTCCGTGTCTACAGTCTGTTTTCTCGCATAGACGTTTTGAAGTGCTTCCTCAACAAATTGCTTTCTTTGTTTAAATATATCGTATTCTTTACTCAACAGTTGGAGCTGGACAAAAAAGTTTTTATCCACCGGGGCCACGTCATCAGTTTGAGACATTTCATTAATTTTGATTTCCTCTGTAGTTTGAGTTGTTTCATCGACAGCAAGAATCACTTTAGGAGTTGAAGTCTGAGCCTCTCGCGACATTTCATCAGCAAACGTTGTTAGAGTCCTTTCCTCAGCAACACTTGGGTTTGCTTGATATCCATCTTGAGAATTTTCAAGCTTTACAAGTTGCGAGTCATCATTCAAATTATCATTCCAAACTTGATTTTCAGATTCCATGCCACTATTGGAAGGTATATTCATCTCTCCAGAGTCATCCATTATCATTTTGTCCTTGTGTGCTTCCTCTATAAACCGTTTCAACAATTTTTCAAATGTTGCACCGGTGGGATGGGGTTTAAGCACATGACAGTCTCTGTATAATTTGCCAAATTTCACGTGTTCGTGGGTCGCACTAAATGTTTCATGCTTTAGGATAAACCTAAAGTTGTCATACATTGCTGAATCTTTTGAATGTAAAATTTCCAATGCCGCCAAAGTATCGATTAATCTACAATTACTTTTAAAAGAATGGCAAGCCAATCCCTCTGACAAAACGTCTGCGCCCATCACGGATCTGGAGATGACATAAGGAGACTTTTTTAAATCGTACGGTTGGCTCATTTGACACAGCACACCAATATCTACCACACGCCAATAGAGAATTCCATCCTTTCCCACAACACACGATAAGGGGGTTGAAGAATGATCCTTGTACAATCTTATCCACATGGTTGCAGCAGAGCTTTGAATCAGAAATGAATCGATTCTGTTATACAGACCTCGACTTAAATAGCGACACACCAAAAAAAAAAAAAAAAAAAAAAAAAAAAAAAAAAAAAAAAAAAAAAAAAAAAAAAAAAAAAAAAAAAAAAAAAAAAAAAAATTTTTTTTTTTTTTTTTTTTTTTTTTTTTTTTTTTTTTTTTTTTTTTTTTTTTTTTTTTTTTTTTTTTTTTTTTTTTAACTATCTAAAATTTTGCATCAAGCTCTCGTCATTAATTTTACAACTCTCAAAATTTCATCATTCAACGTTTTCAATCTCTCATCAATCTTTAAACGTCCTTGTTCCAAATGTTTCTTTTGAGATTCCAAGTTTTGATTTGCTGCAATCAACACACGAAGCTGGATAAACAATGCTTTATCCACCTCGGCACCTCGGCAACAAGCCACATTTTCAGTCTCGGGTTGGCTAGGAAGAGATTGATTAGTCATTTGAGGTAAGTCGGGTGCATGGGATACCGTTTCATACGCAGCCACTTGAGGTATGTCAGGTGCGTGGGATACCGTTTCATACGCATCCACTTGAGGCATTTCATCCAGAGTCTGAGGCATTTCATCCACAGTCTGAGGTATTTCATCCTGAGTCTGAGGCATTTCATCCACAGTCTGAGGCATTTCATCCACTTGAGGCATTTCATCCACAGTTTGAGGCATGTCATCCACTTGAGGCATTTCATCCACAGTCTTAGGCATGTCATTCACAGTCTGAGGCATGTCATTGGTATTGGAGTTTATTTCATCGGCAAATGGTGAAATGGCTAGCTTCGAATCTTGCGTATCCTCTGGCTCAGTAATTTGAGAATCGTCATTCCACACTTGAATGTCGGCATCCGCAGCACTGTTCGAAGGAACGTCAATCTCTTTGTAGACGATTCTTTCACGTTGTACCTGTCGAACAAAGGATGTGATCCATTCGAAAAATGCAGCCCCCTCAGGATTGGGATTCAACACAAAACAACTCTTGTAAAATTTACAACCCTTTGTCATTTGAAACGTTGCTTGAAATTTGGCTTGTTGTATCGAGTACAAAAACTTGTCAAGCATCTCTCTCTTCCACCATCTCAAAGTGACAATCACAGTGTCTGTATTTATCAACTTGCATCTCCTTAGAGTAGAATGGTACAAATCTGTCTCGGGTAAAATGTCTTCACCTTTAACAATATTTTTTTGAATGCATCGAACCTTGTGCAATCTATAGGGTCTCTTCATTTTACATAGCACACCCACTTCCACCACACGCCAATAGATACATCCATCCTTTCCCACCACTCCAGATAGAGAATCGCTAGAATCTAAATACAGCTTGAACCACATTGTTGAATGCTAAGCAGGACTCGTGGATCAGAATCAAACAAGTTTAACTTGATGTGAGATGTGAGGACCGAGTTGCATTTATAAGAACATTTCAAAAAAAAAAAAAAAAAAAAAAAAAAAAAAAAAAAAAAAAAAAAAAAAAAAAAAAAAAAAAAAAAAAAAAAAAAAAATTTTTTTTTTTTTTTTTTTTTTTTTTTTTTTTTTTTTTTTTTTTTTTTTTTTTTTTTTTTTTTTTTTTTTTGACGTTATATGTTAAAGCCAAGCGTAGAGTTTTGATGCTCTTAGCTCATCAGAATTTTCTGAAGCTTTCACAACTCTTGGAAAATGTTAATGTAGAAATGAAATTCAAGGATGGAGGATAATTGTCCAATTTGTTTCATTTCCTTTATACAGCTTACTACAATTTATAAAACGCCCTGCAATCACTTGTTCCACACGCAATGTCTTGATTTATGGATGAACAACCATCAGACTTGTCCTATGTGCCGCAACGAAATATCAAAAGTTTCTGTTGAACGAATTGAATACAGGACGTCAAAATATAATCTAAAGAAGAGTCAGAGAGTGTATTGTAATCTAAATAAACTGGGATTGGCGAAAGATCTAACCTTTAAAGAATTTTTTGAAATGCAACATCGTGCGTCTTTGGCTGAAGATAAATGGAATGACTTTAGGAATACACCTCAAGATTTGTTGAAATTTCGACTGGTATGTGGATGGAAGTATCCATAGGAATTTCTTGGAGCTCTCAACTTTAGAAAAATCTTGGAGCTCTCAACTTTAGAATTTCTTGGAACTCTCAACTTTAGAAAATCTTAGACTTCTCAACTTTAGAATTTCCGTAAAAAAAAAAAAAAAAAAAAAAAAAAAAAAAAAAAAAAAAAAAAAAAAAATAAAAATCCCCTATTCCACACTTTTTTTTTTTTTTTTTTTTTTTTTTTTTTTTTTTTTTTTTTTTTTTTTTTTTTTTTTTTTTTTTTTTTTTTATTAAATGCATTAAAAGTGATGACACATTTTGATGAGACAATTTCTTTATTGACAAGTCAAAAAATTATTTACAGACATGTTACGGGATCAGTGATATATTGGTTTAAAGTACATGTTCAAGTAGCGAGAAATACCACCCACTACTGCAATCCAACGGTGACACTCTTCTCGACCGCAAGACTCACATCTTCCAATGGGCTCAGGTAAAGTTTCTAGCAAAACGGTCTTTATATCATGGGCAGGATGATATTTCGGCCAAGTGTTTAAAATGTCCATCCATAATGTCTGTGTCGTCGAGTCTGGTAAGATGAGGGTTGTTGCGTTCATGTTTGACAGTTTTTCAAAGAGCACATGCTTCTCGATGCGTCCGTCGCCAGACTTGCAAACATAGCCATTTGTGATGGTAAATCCATCAGAGCGCAAGCACAAGACTGCAAACGATTTTCTGTGATGATAACGGTAGTATTTGGGTGGTGGCTGAGTGCGAGGCATCTCACTAAACTTTGAAGGATAGCGTTGAAAGGCAGAATGTCTAGAAAAATCCAATCTACGAGGTGTGCATGAAAAGTTTCTCTGATGATTCAATTTACGAGGCGTCGAGGGATTTCTGGGTCGCCTCCTGGCAAAGGTATCAGGGTTAGATTCGCTAGGACGCCTTCTCGACTCTGACATTTTTTGCCACGTGCCACGTTGGTTTGAGTCGTAGTCATGTGCCAGAGCCGGAGACTCTGTCGAAACGGGTTGATCCACGGGAGTTGGAGTAACAGGTGGTGGGACAAATGAAACACTTCTCACGTGCTCGTCTTTTTGGTCACGAGCATTGGCTACCACTTGAGCAAATGTGGCAGCATAGTCACTATCGTCCTCATCAGTCGAAACTGGTTGATCCTCGGGAGTTGGAGTGGTCGGTGGCGAAACTAATGAACGAATTTCCATGTCCTCGTCTTTTGGATCACGAGCATTGGTTAGCACTTGATCCAATACGGCTGCATAGTCACATTGGCGTTCCATGATGCAACTCGATGGCTTTCCAAGGCTTTCCATGATGCAACTCGAGTCTAGCTTAGAGTTTTTTCAGACTTGTTCTCAGGATAATGGAGCGGCAACGACTGATTTCCATCTGTGAGTGAGCGCCTTTCATACATGCTTCTTAAAAAAAAAAAAAAAAAAAAAAAAAAAAAAAAAAAAAAAAAAAAAAAAAAAAAAATGGATACCCATTTTTTGGATACCAAAAAAAAAAAAAAAAAAAAAAAAAAAAAAAAAAAAAAAAAAAAAAAAAAAAAAAAAAAAAAAAAAAAATGGATACCCCACATGATACCCGGGTCCAATCAAAAAATTTTACTCATCAAGACGAATCTATGGATACCCCACATGATATATTTTGTTTGAAAGTCTTTGTGTAAAAATCTAACTCCGCTCCATGGGGGATCTCATGGACCCGGGTCCAATCAAAAAATTTTACTCATCAAGACGAATTGATGGATACCCCACATGATATATTTTGCTAAAAAGTCTTTGTGTAAAAATCTAACTCCGCTCCATGGGGGGTCTCGCGGACCCGGGTCCAATCAAAATATTTTACTTATCAAGACGAATCGATGGATACCCCACATGATATATTTTGTTAGAAACTCTTTGTTG
Organism: Parasteatoda lunata; assembly: GCA_949128135.1. Classification (NCBI taxonomy): domain Eukaryota; kingdom Metazoa; phylum Arthropoda; class Arachnida; order Araneae; family Theridiidae; genus Parasteatoda; species Parasteatoda lunata. The sequence continues at coordinate 10,233,237 of OX421980.1, read as the reverse complement.
GAAAATCTAACTCCGCTCCATGGGGGGTCTCGCGGACCCGGGTCCAATCAAAATATTTTACTCATCAAGACGAATCGATGGATACCCCACATGATATATTTTGTTTAAAAGTCTTTAATTAAAAATCTAACTCCGCTCCATGGGGGGTCTCGCGGACCCGGGTCCAATCAAAATATTTTACTCATCAAGACGAATCGATGGATACCCCACATGATATATTTTGTTAGAAACTCTTTGTTGGAAAATCTAACTCCGCTCCATGGGGGGTCTCGCGGACCCGGGTCAAATCAAAATATTTTACTCATCAAGACGAATCGATGGATACCCCACATGATATATTTTGTTTAAAAGTCTTTAATTAAAAATCTAACTCCGCTCCATGGGGGGTCTCGCGGACCCGGGTCCAATCAAAATATTTTACTCATCAAGACGAATCGATGGATACCCCACATGATATATTTTGTTTAAAACTCTTTGTTGGAAAATCTAACTCCGCTCCATGGGGGGTCTCACGGACCCGGGTCCAATCAAAATATTTTACTCATCAAGACGAATCGATGGATACCCCACATGATATATTTTGTTTAAAAGTCTTTAATTAAAAATCTAACTCCGCTCCATGGGGGGTCTCGCGGACCCGGGTCCAATCAAAATATTTTACTCATCAAGACGAATCGATGGATACCCCACATGATATATTTTGTTTAAAACTCTTTGTTGGAAAATCTAACTCCGCTCCATGGGGGGTCTCACGGACCCGGGTCCAATCAAAAAATTTTACTCATCAAGACGAATCTATGGATACCCCACATGATATATTTTGTTTAAAACTCTTTGTTGGAAAATCTAACTCCGCTCCATGGGGGGTCTCATGGACCTGGGTCCAATCAGAAAATTTTACTCATCGAGACGAATCTATGGATACCCCACATGATATATTTTGTTTGAAAGTCTTTGTGTAAAAATCTAACTCCGCTCCATGGGGGCTCTCATGGACCTGGGTCCAATCAGAAAATTTTACTCATCAAGACGAATCTATGGATACCCTACATGATATATTTTGTTTAAAACTCTTTGTTGGAAAATCTAACTCCGCTCCATGGGGGGTCTCATGGACCTGGGTCCAATCAGAAAATTTTACTCATCGAGACGAATCTATGGATACCCCACATGATATATTTTGTTTGAAAGTCTTTGTGTAAAAATCTAACTCCGCTCCATGGGGGCTCTCATGGACCTGGGTCCAATCAGAAAATTTTACTCATCAAGACGAATCTATGGATACCCTACATGATATATTTTGTTTAAAACTCTTTGTGTAAAAATCTAACTCCGCTCCATGGGGGTCTCGCAGATCCGGGTCCAATCAAACAATTTTACTCATCAAGACGAATCTATGGATACCCCACATCATATATTTTGTTAAAAAACTCTTTGTTGGAAAATTTAAAATTGTACCATGGTTGGTACAACTGAAAACAGAGACCGCCAAAATATTTTACTCATCAAGACGAATCTATGGATACCCCACATGATATATTTTGTTTAAAAGTCTTTGATTAAAAATCTAACTCCGCTCCATGGGGGGTCTCATGGACCCGGGTCCAATCAGAAAATTTTACTCATCGAGACGAATCTATGGATACCCCACATAATATATTTTGATAAAAAGTCTTTGTGTAAACATTCAAAGTGATGACACATTTTGATGAGACAATTTTTTTATTGACAAGTCAAAAATTTTTTACAGACATTATTATTTACATTACAGGCATTAATATTTACATTACAGGCATTAATATTTACATTACAGGCATTAATATTTACATTACAGGCATTAATATTTACATTACAGGCATTAATATTTACATTACAGACATTAATATTTACATTACAGACATTAATATTTACAGACATGTAACAGGATCAATTTTCAAAGTCATCCAAACAGCAAAAAAATCACTAGATCCACACTAGTGAGGGATGAGGTACCATCATCCAACTTAAAACTAAATCTAAAACTAAATCTAATTCTAAAACTAATTCTAAAACTAAATCTAAAACTAAATCTAAAACTAAATCTAAAACTAATTCTAAAACTAAATCTAAAACTAAATCTAAAACTAAATCTAAAACTAAATCTAAAACTAAATCTAAAACTAAATCTAAAACTAAATCTAAAACTAAATCTAAAACTAAATCTAAAACTAAATCTAAAACTAAATCTAAAACTAAATCTAAAACTAAATCTAAAACTAAATCTAAAACTAAATCTAAAACTAAATCTAAAACTAAATCTAAAACTAAATCTAAAACTAAATCTAAAACTAAATCTAAAACTAAATCTAAAACTAAATCTAAAACTAAATCTAAAACTAAATCTAAAACTAAATCTAAAACTAAATCTAAAACTAAATCTAAAACTAATTCTAAAACTAATTCTAAAACTAATTCTAAAACTAATTCTAAAACTAATTCTAAAACTAATTCTAAAACTAATTCTAAAACTAATTCTAAAACTAATTCTAAAACTAATTCTAAAACTAATTCTAAAACTAAATCTAAAACTAAATCTAAAAACTAGCATAAACACTATATCCATGGATAAGGTCATGACCAACACATAAGCACACGTAAACATACATAAGCACACGTAAACACACATAAGCACACGTAAACACACATAAACACACGTAAACACACGTAAGCACACATAAACACACGTAAACACACATATATCGTCCAACACTGAGCTCATTTCTACGGCCATAAATACTCATAGCAGCTAAAGCTACTACGGAAAAACTACCTCAGTTACGGTCAACAAAATGTGCATCATAGCCACCGTAGCGACTACAGAATTCTCACAAGGCCCATCATAGCTGCGGATGCAACTACGGAAATGCTCTTCTCGATGACATACGTCGCGATGTCATCTTCCTCCATCTCACCTGAAAAAAAAATCATCTTATGGCTGGTATATTCCAACTGGCATTCTCCACCTGAAAAAAATATCCGTTGCTCTTCTCGACAACAATCGTCGTGATTGTCATCATCCTCCATCTCCAACCACCGAGCTGCGGATAACAACTCGATGGAATCCCGACTGGCACACTGGAATCATCTCATGGTTGGCATATTCCATCTGGAAATCTGGCATAATCTCATGGCTGGTATATTCCATCTGGCATTCTCCATCTCCAACCATCGAAATGCGGTTGCAACTCGATGGAATCCCAACTGGCACACTGGAATCATCTCATGGTTGGCATATTCCATCTGGAAATCTGGCATAATCTCATGGCTGGTATATTCCATCTGGCATTCTCCATCTCCAACCATCGAAATGCGGTTGCAACTCGATGGAATCCCAACTGGCACACTGGAATCATCTCATGGTTGGCATATTCCATCTGGAAATCTGGCATAATCTCATGGCTGGTATTTTCCATCTGGCATTCTCCATCTCCAACCATCGAAATGCGGTTGCAACTCGATGGAATCCCAACTGGCATTCTCCACCTGAAAAAAATATCCGTTGCTCTTCTCGACAACAATCGTCGTGATTGTCATCATCCTCCATCTCCAACCATCGAAATGCGGTTGCAAAACGATGGCCACCAAGCTGCGGATAACAACTCGATGGAATCCCGACTGGCACACTGGAATCATCTCATGGTTGGCATATTCCATCTGGAAATCTGGCATAATCTCATGGCTGGTATATTCCATCTGGCATTCTCCATCTCCAACCATCGAAATGCGGTTGCAACTCGATGGAATCCCAACTGGCACACTGGAATCATCTCATGGTTGGCATATTCCATCTGGAAATCTGGCATAATCTCATGGCTGGTATATTCCATCTGGCATTCTCCACCTGAAAAAAATATCCGTTGCTCTTCTCGACAACAATCGTCGTGATTGTCATCATCCTCCATCTCCAACCATCGAAATGCGGTTGCAAAACGATGGCCACCAAGCTGCGGATAACAACTCGATGGAATCCCGACTGGCACACTGGAATCATCTCATGGTTGGCATATTCCATCTGGAAATCTGGCATAATCTCATGGCTGGTATATTCCATCTGGCATTCTCCATCTCCAACCATCGAAATGCGGTTGCAACTCGATGGAATCCCAACTGGCACACTGGAATCATCTCATGGTTGGCATATTCCATCTGGAAATCTGGCATAATCTCATGGCTGGTATATTCCATCTGGCATTCTCCACCTGAAAAAAATATCCGTTGCTCTTCTCGACAACAATCGTCGTGATTGTCATCATCCTCCATCTCCAACCATCGAAATGCGGTTGCAAAACGATGGCCACCAAGCTGCGGATAACAACTCGATGGAATCCCGACTGGCACACTGGAATCATCTCATGGTTGGCATATTCCATCTGGAAATCTGGCATAATCTCATGGCTGGTATATTCCATCTGGCATTCTCCATCTCCAACCATCGAAATGCGGTTGCAACTCGATGGAATCCAAACTGGCACACTGGAATCATCTCACGGTTGGCATATTCCATCTGGAAATCTGGCATAATCTCATGGCTGGTATATTCCATCTGGCATTCTCCACCTGAAAAAAATATCCGTTGCTCTTCTCGACAACAATCGTCGTGATTGTCATCATCCTCCATCTCCAACCATCGAAATGCGGTTGCAAAACGATGGCCACCAAGCTGCGGATAACAACTCGATGGAATCCCAACTGGCATTCTCCACCTGAAAAAAATATCCGTTGCTCTTCTCGACAACAATCGTCGTGATTGTCATCATCCTCCATCTCCAACCATCGAAATGCGGTTGCAAAACGATGGCCACCAAGCTGCGGATAACAACTCGATGGAATCCCAACTGGCATTCTCCACCTGAAAAAAATATCCGTTGCTCTTCTCGACAACAATCGTCGTGATTGTCATCATCCTCCATCTCCAACCATCGAAATGCGGTTGCAAAACGATGGCCACCAAGCTGCGGATAACAACTCGATGGAATCCCAACTGGCATTCTCCACCTGAAAAAAATATCCGTTGCTCTTCTCGACAACAATCGTCGTGATTGTCATCATCCTCCATCTCCAACCATCGAAATGCGGTTGCAAAACGATGGCCACCAAGCTGCGGATAACAACTCGATGGAATCCCAACTGGCATTCTCCACCTGAAAAAAATATCCGTTGCTCTTCTCGACAACAATCGTCGTGATTGTCATCATCCTCCATCTCCAACCATCGAAATGCGGTTGCAAAACGATGGCCACCAAGCTGCGGATAACAACTCGATGGAATCCCAACTGGCATTCTCCACCTGAAAAAAATATCCGTTGCTCTTCTCGACAACAATCGTCGTGATTGTCATCATCCTCCATCTCCAACCATCGAAATGCGGTTGCAAAACGATGGCCACCAAGCTGCGGATAACAACTCGATGGAATCCCAACTGGCATTCTCCACCTGAAAAAAATATCCGTTGCTCTTCTCGACAACAATCGTCGTGATTGTCATCATCCTCCATCTCCAACCATTAAAATGCGGTTGCAAAACGATGGCCACCAAGCTGCGGATAACAACTCGATGGAATCCCAACTGGCACACTGGAATCATCTCATGGTTGGCATATTCCATCTGGAAATCTGGCATAATCTCATGGCTGGTATATTCCATCTGGCATTCTCCATCTGAAAAAAAATTATACGTACCTGGTGGATCCTCGATGAATCTCGTTACGACACATGCCAACAGCTCAATATGATTGTTTTATCGGAAAATTCAATCGGAAAAGCAAAAAAATAAGCGTCATGCAGAGAGAAAGACATTATCCACTTCCAGTTGGCCAGGCTAGTCGCAGACAATGTTGGAAAATAACACACAAAGCAAAAGGCATAGTAGGAAAGAGAGCAGCGGCCGCAGCGGTCCCTAAGCACAATCATATTCAGCTGTAGACTCATCCATCGTAACGATGAACTCCAAGCACTGGTCGATACAGTAAGGATCCCAGGTTTGCTGGAGCTTTTAAACACAACATGTCAAAAAAAAAAAAAAAAAAAAAAAAAAAAAAAAAAAAAAAAAAAAAAAAAAAAAAAAAAAAAAAAATATATATATATATATATATAAAAAAAAAAAAAAAAAAAAAAAAAAAAAAAAAAAAAAAAAAAAAAAAAAAAAAAAAAAATATACTCACAGCTTCGGCAAGTAAGGATGGCTATCCATATCATTTTCCAAAAGTGCTTCTTCGAGTAAAGACGTGTCTACAATTGCTCCTGGTCGACGGCAAATGTTGCAGATCATCCCGGCAAATAGTACGGCAGAGTCACGGCATGGTAGTCGGCAAGTCTTTCGGCAAGGCACATATCACAAGTTTTTCGGCGAGGCACTGCTCCTGGTCGACGGCAAATGTTTCAGATCATCCCGGCAAATAGTACGGCAGAGTCACGGCATGGTAGTCGGCAAGTCTTTCGGTAAGGCACATATCCCAAGTCTTTTGGAGAGGCACATCTTCACAAGGTGAAGCCGCGGCCGCGACTGATTTCCAACGAAGAGTGAGCGCTTTTTAAACCCAATTTCCAAAAGTTTGAACCAATCAGAAGCGACTTGCAGATTTTGTCAGATTCAACCATTTTGATGGCACCGGGTCGATGAGACCCCCCATGGAACATTTTTTAAAATTCAAGCAAAGTATATCATGTGGGGTATCGATCGATTCGTCTCGATGAATGAAATTTTTTAATTGCACCCGGGTCCGCGAGACCCCCCATGGAGCAGAGATTGATTTTAATTAAAATTATTAATCAAAATATGTCATGTGGGGTATCGATAGATTCGTCTTGATGAGTAAAATTTTTTGATTGGACCCGGGTCCATGAGACCCCCCATGGAGCGGAGTTAGATTTTTACACAAAGACTTTTTAGCAAAATATATCGTGTGAGGTATCCATCGATTCGTCTTGATGAGTAAAATATTTTGATTGTACCCGGGTCCATGAGACCCCCATGGAGCGGAGTTAGATTTTTAATTAAAAATTATTAATCAAAATATGTCATGTGGGGTATCGATGGATTCGTCTTGATGAGTAAAATTTTTTGATTGGACCCGGGTCCACGAGATCCCCCATGGAGCGGAGTTAGATTTTTAATCAAAGACTTTTAAACAAAATATATCATGTGGGGTATCCATCGATTCGTCTTGATGAGTAAAATATTTTTATTGGACCCGGGTCCGCGAGACCCCCCATGGAGCGGAGTTAGATTTTCCAACAAAGAGTTTCTAACAAAATATATCATGTGGGGTATCCATCGATTCGTCTTGATGAGTAAAATTTTTTGATTGGACCCGGGTCCGCGAGACCCCCCATGGAGCGGAGTTAGATTTTTAATTAAAGACTTTTAAACAAAATATATCATGTGCGGTATCCATCGATTCGTCTTGATGAGTAAAATATTTTGATTGGACCCGGGTCCACGAGACCCCCCATGGAGCGGAGTTTGATTTTCCAACAAAGAGTTTCTAACAAAATATATCATGTGGGGTATCCATCGATTCGTCTTGATGAGTAAAATATTTTGATTGGACCCGGGTCCGCGAGACCCCCCATGGAGCGGAGTTAGATTTTTAATTAAAGACTTTTAAACAAAATATATCATGTGGGGTATCGATAGATTCGTCTTGATGAGTAAAATATTTTGATTGTACCCGGGTCCATGAGACCCCCCATGGAGCGGAGTTAGATTTTCCAACAAAGAGTTTCTAACAAAATATATCATGTGGGGGTATCCATCGATTCGTCTTGATGAGTAAAATATTTTGATTGGACCCGGGTCCATGAGACCCCCCATGGAGCGGAGTTAGATTTTTACACAAAGACTTTTTAGCAAAATATATCGTGTGAGGTATCGATAGATTCGTCTTGATGAGTAAAATATTTTGATTGGACCCGGGTCCGCGAGACCCCCCATGGAGCGGAGTTAGATTTTCCAACAAAGAGTTTCTAACAAAATATATCATGTGGGGTATCCATCGATTCGTCTTGATGAGTAAAATTTTTTGATTGGACCCGGGTCCGCGAGACCCCCCATGGAGCGGAGTTAGATTTTTAATTAAAGACTTTTAAACAAAATATATCATGTGGGGTATCCATCGATTCGTCTTGATGAGTAAAATATTTTGATTGGACCCGGGTCCGCGAGACCCCCCATGGAGCGGAGTTAGATTTTCCAACAAAGAGTTTCTATCAAAATATATCATGTGGGGTATCCATCGATTCGTCTTGATGAGTAAAATATTTTGATTGGACCCGGGTCCGCGAGACCCCCCATGGAGCGGAGTTAGATTTTTAATTAAAGACTTTTAAACAAAATATATCATGTGGGGTATCCATCGATTCGTCTTGATGAGTAAAATATTTTGATTGGACCCGGGTCCGCGAGACCCCCCATGGAGCGGAGTTAGATTTTCCAACAAAGAGTTTCTATCAAAATATATCATGTGGGGTATCCATCGATTCGTCTTGATGAGTAAAATTTTTTGATTGGACCCGGGTCCGCGAGACCCCCCATGGAGCGGAGTTAGATTTTCCAACAAAGAGTTTCTAACAAAATATATCATGTGGGGTATCCATCGATTCGTCTTGATGAGTAAAATATTTTGATTGGACCCGGGTCCGCGAGACCCCCCATGGAGCGGAGTTTGATTTTCCAACAAAGAGTTTCTAACAAAATATATCATGTGGGGTATCCATCGATTCGTCTTGATGAGTAAAATTTTTTGATTGGACCCGGGTCCGCGAGACCCCCCATGGAGCGGAGTTAGATTTTTAATTAAAGACTTTTAAACAAAATATATCATGTGGGGTATCCATCGATTCGTCTTGATGAGTAAAATATTTTGATTGGACCCGGGTCCGCGAGACCCCCCATGGAGCGGAGTTAGATTTTCCAACAAAGAGTTTCTAACAAAATATATCATGTGGGGTATCCATCGATTCGTCTTGATGAGTAAAATATTTTGATTGGACCCGGGTCCGCGAGACCCCCCATGGAGCGGAGTTAGATTTTCCAACAAAGAGTTTCTATCAAAATATATCATGTGGGGTATCCATCGATTCGTCTTGATGAGTAAAATATTTTGGTGGTCTCTGTTTTCAGTTGTACCAACCATGGTACAATTTTAAATTTTCAAACAAGGTATATTGTGTTGGACATCTATAAACTCGTCTCGATGAGATAAACATTTCGGTGACCATTTTAGAAAATTTCTCGGCAATAGAGTTTTATTTTCTTGTACAAGTTTTATTTTCAAGTTATTAACAAGTTTTATTTTCTTATACATCCAATCTTGGCACATTATACATCGCAAAAAAATGGGGAAACCTCCCAAAAAGGAGGTTTCCCCATTTTTTTGCCCTCTTTTTAAGGAAAAAGAGATTAAACCATTAGCAGTTTTCCTCAGTCCATTCTTTGTAGGCCACCACCATAGCTTGGCCACATCGAAGGTCTCTATGGTGCTTCCCACAAGTTGAAGTCTCATTTCGATTCAAAAGTTCGAATCGAGGACAGCCCAACACTTCGAGATCAACGTATTTAATTTTCAGTCCATCCAAAATTTTGGCAAGGTGTTTGTTTCCCTTTATGGCAACATACGGTCTCTTTTTGCTTTTGTAATTCTCGCAAAGTTCCGATATTACAAAGCCCACCATCATAGAGTGCATGTATCCACCAATTGCCGGCAGTCCATGGATTTTGTCAAAGACATGCTGAGCCATGTTTTCTTCATAAACTGTCTTTGGCAGCGAAGAAAGTTTAAATTGGTAGGATCCAAATTTTGAATACCGTCCAGGAAACGTAAAGGCCAATTCACGGCATTCAAATATGCCGTTTACGATGTATCCATCGGCGTTGAGATAGAGACAAATTTTGCTATCCATTTCGCTCGTAAGAGAGAAAAGATCGCTAGTCAGAGAGTGTGTGAAGCAGACTGCCAGAGAGTCGGTCTTTTATACCTCTCAGGCAGGATGTTGCACAATGTGGCGCAATGGGACGATCACGTGATGATTGAAATGGCCAAGAAATACCGTAGCAACAGGCCCTGCAACTTTAGAATTTCTCGGAACCCGCAACTTTAGAATTTATTTGTGCTGTCACAATTTGCAAGAGTTTGAACAGTATCCAGCGTTGGGAAAGACTTGACTTCGAGACATCAACATCTATATTTTTTTCAGCGTAGATTAAAGTTTGAAATCTTTGGAAATCCTCTACAGCTTCGACTTGACCTTTAGACAACATTGAAAGTACACCCACAAAACTAAATTTGCTCTCCACCCATTCTTGGCTCCCATCCCATGAAAAAAAATTTCGCCATTTGAAAACATCCTGTTTCACTTCCTGCTTGAGCAGTATATAAGGCCGAGACTTGAGCCTTCAAATCATTCAGAACCAGCGATCCTCAACTGCCAGTTCTCTCTGCTCTTCAAACCATGGATGAAAATCTCGATTACAATCCCATCTTCTCTGACGACGACGACTTTGCCGAAGTGAATATCCATTTGGCGCCTTCACCATCGCCTCCGACACCCACTGCTGTGGATTTTGATCTACCGAGCCTAATTTCTCCACTGCCACCCACGCCTGAGCCTCCACTCCATGAGCCTGCCTCTCCACCCATGCTTGTAGACTCACCCCCTGACAAGAAACTCAAGCCACGCTCGATCGTACAGATGGCCCCCTCTCGCGTCTATCCACCAAGAAGTCACTCCAAACCAACGAAACGGTTCACCAAATCTCCCGTCTCGAGGCCCTCCCAGCCATCCAGCAGCCGCACCAAGGACTCTTGCCAGACATCCGTCGCCTCCAACTCCTCGAGGGCGTTCAAACCATCCGATCCATCTCCAAAACCCAGCGTCTCCAGCGACGCTCATCCACAAAGGCCTCCTCCAACCATTCAAGAGACGAGCCATCCACGAAAAAAGTATGAACCGAGGCGTAAAATGTATTTTTCTGGCCAGCATACCCACTCATTTGCTGTGCTTTGCATAAGAAATGACGGCCACACCCTCACAAATGGGTACGTTTTCCGAGCTGTCGATGGACCCATCCGCCCTCAAGTGCTGCTGGAGCAATTGTATGAGATGAGAGTGCGCAATTTGGTGTTGACAGACGCTGTCACAAAAACCAAATGGGGCGAGGTACTGGCGAGGCTGCCGCAATTTCATCATGCAAAGGACCTGAAAACGGTCGTTTTGAAACAAGATGCCACCCGACCCTTGGGCAGATGTGTATACTGTTCACATGAGAACTGTCATCGGTGGATAGCGGTGACGGGTGGCATTTCAAAGTTTCTTCATATAACGATGGAACCAATTCCTCACCATTAAACGTGAGTGCATCTCATCCCTTGTAAATCATTTGAACATGTATATTTTTGTGGGTAGACGTCCAATAAACGAGTTTTTTATGAATCTGTGTTTTTTATCTCTTTACAAAATGAATACATTGCGACCCTCTATACCATGCATCAGTGAAAAATGTGTGTGTGAGTTTATCCCGTTTGCACAGTGTTGAAACGAGTCTCTCCCCCCAGGAACCATGGTAAGAATCGAGTGGCGTGGTTTGACAACTCCCCCCATCCATGTGATGCAATCACTCGAAAAAATAGCTGAGCACCGTGACCTCTGCAAAAAAAACTCTTTTACGCAAAACGAGCCTGGGAGTAATATCCCTGGGATTCCATTGGATGGCTAAATGATTCAATCTATTTTTTTTAATGTTTTTTTTTTACAATAATGGTTTAAGCTTGAGCTTTAAGGGGGGTCGATTCCAAAAGGCCCCGTAGCATGACGTCAATGACAGGAGCCGTCAAACCAGACCCGCGACGCGGTTTGACGGCTCTCGACGGCTCTCGACCTACTCGTCACGCAGTCACTCGAAAAAATAGCTGAGCACCGTGACCCTTGCAAAAAAAATTTAAAAACGCAAAACGACAAAATGAAATGCACAAGTCTCGATTCTCACTGCTCTGTCGCGACGCTGTTTTTTGAAATGTTCCCACTGCCTTGTCGTGACGCATATTTTAGTTGATGTGTGACGATGAAATGACCAATTTTGGCCAGTAAACTTGCAAAAAAAAACTGGTGAGCCTCCGCAGAAGCCATTTCAAAACATAAACAATTGATTTCAATGTGTGTGTGTAACCAATGTTGACGAGCCAAAAAAACTGGTGAGGCTCCGCAGAAGCCATTTCAAAGCAAAAAATGTGATTTCAATGTGTGTGTTCTCAAGTGTTTTGCGCCACAACGCCCAATGTTGGCATCGTGTGTATCTTAAAAAAATGGGACGAGTCCCCAAATAGGGGGACTCGTCCCATTTTTTTTAAAAAAAAATCGCTTTGACATAGAGTTAAATTTCGATGGTTTGTCGGCAAAGGGGGCAAGTCTTTTGACTGCTAGTGCGCATCCAATCGACCAGACATTTTTCATGAAATTCATGCTGGCAACGAGTACGATGAGGCATTTCCATCATCTCTTCCAAGCAAATCGGGCAGGTCTCGGGTGGGGCATAATACCAATTCTCGAAAGGTAACGAAAAGAGGCAATTGCGAATTTCGCTGGCTAGGCGAATCCGTAAAGCCTCTGTCACGTGATATCCTTTCGAGAACCACTCACCGACAATAGTTGTCAGCCATCGCATTCCAAAGCAATTAAAAGTCATGAAAGCTGGGCTCACATGACTCAAATCAGTTTGGAGATGCAACTCTTGATCGATAAATCTCTTAAAGACGCCTCTCACCCGCCTCACATCGGAATAACCATCTGGGTCGAGGAATCGAAGCACTGGATGCGCCTCGTCCCCCAATTCCACGACCTCTGGCTCTCCCATCAACAGCACCTCCCGAGGGAAAGAAAAAGATGGAAATGCCTGATCCGGTGTCAGGGGAAGCAAATTTCTCACAATGAAATGATTTACCATCTCGAAATGACTCTATATCAAAATATAACATTTTCCTCGGCGTACAAGCCCTTTTATAGACACACAGAGGGCGCTGATGCATTTTCAAGATGCCCTGTGACAAAACATCCGGTCCAATAAAACCCTTTCCAGATGCGTTTCCAAGAAATCTAGCGACAAAACACATCCGCCCGATGCAGTTTTAGAATCTCATGTGACAAATGACCGGATGCGCTTCCAAGAAATGGAGCAACACAACACATTTAGCAGATGCACTTTTAGGACGTCACCGGATGCATTTCCAGGAAGTTGTGCGACAAAACACATTCGCCAGATGCAGTTTTAGGATATCACCGGATGCATTTCCAGGAAATTGTTCGACAAAACACATCCCCCAAATACACTTTTAGGATGTCACCGGATGCATTTCCAAGAAATGGTTTGACAAACACATCCCCCAAATACACTTTCAGGATATCACGTGACAGGACATTTGTTTGAAACAACGTCATCACTGGATCCAGAGGATGTGACCGTATCACCCAACCCAGGATATTTTGAAATCTTTGTGAGGGATGTGTCACGTGGATCATGTGAAAACTTTTGAAATGACCTGGTTCTCAAATCCTGGGGCTGGGGGATTGAGATTTGAATTGAATTCCAACGTCATTGGCCCAGTTACATTCTGGCGATGCGTTGAGAGTGTGTCGAGACTCGAGGCTTGGCTCCAACGCTCCACTGAAGAAAACTAAACCGGAAGTGGGCGTGGCCAAACGTCAATGACTGCTTATGATAACGACCACCCAAAAAGTTGCGTTTCCAAAATTTCAAATTCCGTCTCGAGAAAATTTTTTGCTCGACTCAAAATCTCTGGACGAGTGAAAAAATTTTTTTTAACCGGAAGTGGGCAAAGGTCAAACGTCAACGACTGCCTATGATAACGACCACCCAAAAGTTGCGTTTCGAAAATTTCAAATTTTGACTCGAGAAAATTTTTTTGCTCGACTCAAAATCTCTGGACGAGTGAAAAAAAAAAAAAAAAAAAAAAAAAAAAAAAAAAAAAAAAAAAAAAAAAAAAAAAAAAAAAAAAAAAAAAAAAAAAATAGTGTTACTATATATAGACATAAAATCTCGCTCGTATAGTCTTACACGTTTTAGCACAGAATATGAGCGTTTTCAAAAATGTCATTTTTCATAAAAAAATACCCTTTTCTTTAAAAAAACGGATCCATTTTTCAATCTCAACGACGAAAAGACCCTTTTCAAAAAATATCATATTTTCATACATCGACGCCCTTTTCCTTTTCAAAACGGATCCATTTTTCATTTTCAGCAGTGGTTTCAAACTGAATCCAGCAACTCATTTTTTTTTTTTTTTTTTTTTTTTTTTTTTTTTTTTTTTTTTTTTTTTTTTTTTTTTTTCTTTGAAAGATGCTTTAAATAAAGGAGCATCGAGTTGCTGGATTCAGTTGGATTTGAATTTTGTTTTTCAAGCTCGATCCTCGAGAATGAGCCTGACAGCTTTGCAAAAGAAATTGGGTTCTTCCTACCGGAGGTGGAAGAAAAAGGATATCGAATGTCCGATTTGCTCTGACAAAGTAATGCTGGCAGAGTATATAAAGACTCATGCAAAATCCAAACATGGTCTTAATGAAAAAACTGATTGCATTTTTTGTGGAAAACACACATTTTCTGCGAATCGTCCCAAAGAAAACAACGACCACATTGAAAAATGCTTTATACGTCTCAGAAAAAACAATCGAAAAAACAAAAAAGTTTGCATTCTCCAATCGGACGACAGTCCCATAGCTGCTGAAACCAGTGCCACCTCTGAAATGGATTCTCTCGAAAGCTCCATTCTCAGATTATGTGACTGCGCTCCATTTCATCCCTCATTACTTTATCGTCGACTCAACCATCGAGACATGGAGGAGGAGGCGCAACAGGCTGGATTTTACGAAAACTACCCGGGTGACTTTCAAGAGTTGGCAGACACGGGATCGTATGCCGCGTTTGATGAAGAGAGCAATTTGGGTCGCGAGCCCTTGGCCCTGTTTCGAATGTATTTTTCCGGCAATTGGACACTCTATCATGTTTTTATTCGATCGTATGCCTTTTCTAGTTTCAAAACTCACATGTCTGCTGCCTTTGACGCCAGTGCAATGGTCGTGTCGTCCTTTTGGTGTTTGTGCGACGGTTGCTCGTCCGACCAGCCCGAAGCCATGGATTGTGATAAACTCCATCGCCACATGATTGTGGCCGTGCGAGATCGAGACGCCTACCTCAACGCTTGGATGCGCATCCGCGTGACGTTTGAATCCGAGCGCTATTGCAAAGGCCACAAACGGATCGTGTCGGCCATGCATTTGGCCAATACCATCAACTACGTATCGAGCGAAAAAGCAGCTCAAAGTTCTGGATCCAAGCGACCGGGCGGCGTGGAGCGAGGACATTTTTACATCAATCGCCCAGTGTACAAGCATGCCGTCTGGTCCATGGTCTTGTTGTGGCCGACGGGCTCCACGGAATTGATCCAGCAAAAGCTTCGCAATCATGTAGTCCTGGATTGGAAAACGGAAACCTACTGGTCGTCCGGTGCGAAAAAATACCGGGTTCGCGTGCTCGACGTCATACCGGAGCTTCGAGATTGTCCTGCTTCTGTACGATGGGATTACGAACCGCATCCCGAAGGAGAACACAAATTGTACTGGACAGAGACGGATATCATGCGCGTCCGACCCACGCAGGCAAGCTTCGAGAATCGCGTGGCGGCAATGACACATCAGATTGGAGTGGGTAATTCTTGGCGTCAACGCATGAAGGACGTCTACTACACGCTCAATAAACAACAAGTCTTTCAAATGCACATCTTGGAGCGTGCGTCTCAGAAACAAGGTGTGGAGATGCATAAGCTCTATGCCAGCATCGACGCGCTGGAACGAGAAAATGAAGCGCTGAAACGAGAAAATGAAACTCTGAAGCGTAAAATTGAAGAGTTGGAGCAGAGATCCACCATCACCAACCATTTCAAAGTTCACGCGGCCGCGGGTTCCACGTTCGTCGTGCAACCTCAGCTGGAGCGCGCCCCATCGCCTGGAGGGCCATCAGAGATTGGAGGCTCTGGGAATTGATTTTCAAAAGGAAAAGGGTGTCGATTTATAAAAAAAAAAAAAAAAAAAAAAAAAAAAAAAAAAAAAAAAAAAAAAAAAAAAAAAAAAAAAAAAAAAATGAGTTGCTGGATTCAGTTTGAAACCACTGCTGAAAATGAAAAATGGATCCGTTTTGAAAAGGAAAAGGGCGTCGATGTATGAAAATATGATATTTTTTGAAAAGGGTCTTTTCATCGTTGAGATTGAAAAATGGATCCGTTTTTTTAAAGAAAAGGGTATTTTTTTATAAAAAATGACATTTTTGAAAACGCTCATATTCTGTGCTAAAACGTGTAAGACTATACGAGCGAGATTTTATGTCTATATATAGTAACACTATTTTTTTTTTTTTTTTTTTTTTTTTTTTTTTTTTTTTTTTTTTTTTTTTTTTTTTTTTTTTTTTTTTTTTTTTTTTTTTTTTTTTTTTTTTCACTCGTCCAGAGATTTTGAGTCGAGCAAAAAAATTTTCTCGAGTCAAAATTTGAAATTTTCGAAACGCAACTTTTGGGTGGTCGTTATCATAGGCAGTCGTTGACGTTTGACCTTTGCCCACTTCCGGTTAAAAAAAATTTTTTCACTCGTCCAGAGATTTTGAGTCGAGCAAAAAATTTTCTCGAGACGGAATTTGAAATTTTGGAAACGCAACTTTTTGGGTGGTCGTTATCATAAGCAGTCATTGACGTTTGGCCACGCCCACTTCCGGTTTAGTTTTCTTCAGTGGAGCGTTGGAGCCAAGCCTCGAGTCTCGACACACTCTCAACGCATCGCCAGAATGTAACTGGGCCAATGACGTTGGAATTCAATTCAAATCTCAATCCCCCAGCCCCAGGATTTGAGAACCAGGTCATTTCAAAAGTTTTCACATGATCCACGTGACACATCCCTCACAAAGATTTCAAAATATCCTGGGTTGGGTGATACGGTCACATCCTCTGGATCCAGTGATGACGTTGTTTCAAACAAATGTCCTGTCACGTGATATCCTGAAAGTGTATTTGGGGGATGTGTTTGTCAAACCATTTCTTGGAAATGCATCCGGTGACATCCTAAAAGTGTATTTGGGGGATGTGTTTTGTCGAACAATTTCCTGGAAATGCATCCGGTGATATCCTAAAACTGCATCTGGCGAATGTGTTTTGTCGCACAACTTCCTGGAAATGCATCCGGTGACGTCCTAAAAGTGCATCTGCTAAATGTGTTGTGTTGCTCCATTTCTTGGAAGCGCATCCGGTCATTTGTCACATGAGATTCTAAAACTGCATCGGGCGGATGTGTTTTGTCGCTAGATTTCTTGGAAACGCATCTGGAAAGGGTTTTATTGGACCGGATGTTTTGTCACAGGGCATCTTGAAAATGCATCAGCGCCCTCTGTGTGTCTATAAAAGGGCTTGTACGCCGAGGAAAATGTTATATTTTGATATAGAGTCATTTCGAGATGGTAAATCATTTCATTGTGAGAAATTTGCTTCCCCTGACACCGGATCAGGCATTTCCATCTTTTTCTTTCCCTCGGGAGGTGCTGTTGATGGGAGAGCCAGAGGTCGTGGAATTGGGGGACGAGGCGCATCCAGTGCTTCGATTCCTCGACCCAGATGGTTATTCCGATGTGAGGCGGGTGAGAGGCGTCTTTAAGAGATTTATCGATCAAGAGTTGCATCTCCAAACTGATTTGAGTCATGTGAGCCCAGCTTTCATGACTTTTAATTGCTTTGGAATGCGATGGCTGACAACTATTGTCGGTGAGTGGTTCTCGAAAGGATATCACGTGACAGAGGCTTTACGGATTCGCCTAGCCAGCGAAATTCGCAATTGCCTCTTTTCGTTACCTTTCGAGAATTGGTATTATGCCCCACCCGAGACCTGCCCGATTTGCTTGGAAGAGATGATGGAAATGCCTCATCGTACTCGTTGCCAGCATGAATTTCATGAAAAATGTCTGGTCGATTGGATGCGCACTAGCAGTCAAAAGACTTGCCCCCTTTGCCGACAAACCATCGAAATTTAACTCTATGTCAAAGCGATTTTTTTTTAAAAAAAATGGGACGAGTCCCCCTATTTGGGGACTCGTCCCATTTTTTTAAGATACACACGATGCCAACATTGGGCGTTGTGGCGCAAAACACTTGAGAACACACACATTGAAATCACATTTTTTGCTTTGAAATGGCTTCTGCGGAGCCTCACCAGTTTTTTTGGCTCGTCAACATTGGTTACACACACACATTGAAATCAATTGTTTATGTTTTGAAATGGCTTCTGCGGAGGCTCACCAGTTTTTTTTTGCAAGTTTACTGGCCAAAATTGGTCATTTCATCGTCACACATCAACTAAAATATGCGTCACGACAAGGCAGTGGGAACATTTCAAAAAACAGCGTCGCGACAGAGCAGTGAGAATCGAGACTTGTGCATTTCATTTTGTCGTTTTGCGTTTTTAAATTTTTTTTGCAAGGGTCACGGTGCTCAGCTATTTTTTCGAGTGACTGTACATTGTCCAGTTTTGCTAGGGGAAGGATGGCATAGTGAAATTGACCCTCTATCATATATCACTGTACCAATTCACTCCTCCCTCAAAGTTGCTCAATGCGACGCCCCCAAAGGGTGACACTTACAACTCTGATTTTGCCAATTCCGGTTTTAAATCTGGGTATGGCGTCCTCTTAAATGTACCCTGACTTAAGACGGGGATTTTGTTACCTGTTTCTCCCTACAATCAGCAATGACGTCAAAATATTTTTGTCCAATCAGATTTTTTTGCACAGTGAATAAACAAGAAAAGAAAGCTACATGCATATATCGCATTTCGCGTAATAAAGCTTATTTAAGATCTCCATGATTAGTTTCCGTTTATTTTAAATCATTGATGTTTTAAATTTATTTGAAAATATAATTATAATATAAATTCGAAAAATATTTACGAAAACAATAGTGATTGCAGAAATTTTCAATGTGATCCAACCAAAGAAAAACAATTAAGATTTAAACAAAATCATACAGATATCTAATAACATTTGTTATGGTAATGAAATATATTTTCATAATTAATACAGTTTTAGTTCTAAAGTGTTTAAAAATAATCATAAATGAATTTAATGATGATAATAAAAGAGAAAGAAATAACATTTATTTATAAAATAAATTAGAAAGAACCTTTATTTTGTGAGTTGAATTAATTTTTAGTTTCATATTGGTTAATGCATAGTCTTAAAAATGAAATGTAACATATTTCAAATAATTGACAATTTCAATATTTTAACTTCAAAAATTACTGATGCGTATTCTAAGGTAGAAAGGCTTTATAAAATATTTAACTATTTTGCAAGACATGAGAATAATCATTTCCCATAGCACATTTTATATGTACAAAAACAATATTTTTTAACAACTCAATTACAAATAATAATATAATTATCTATGCAGTGCTGTTTGTTGTTGAGTGTACTTTTGAATCAATTGTTGTTAATCACTTTAAAAAAGACTTGTTGTTAATCATTTTAATAAATGCATGCATTGTCGTATTAATGAGATTAAATCGTAACACTGAATCCTACATTAGCCAAAAGTAAATGTGAGATATTTGTTAGTTGAGTGTGAAATTGTTTAATTAACAAATTCTTACTCTTAAGAATGACAGTCATGAGTATAAGCTTATCAGCATGTTTTAATTTATCTCCTGCATTTTAGATAACTATTTTTATCACATTAAGTTAACCTGTCCCTCTTTCAGCAGATGTAAACTTCAAGAGGAATAATTTTTGGAAAAAAAAACTTTAAATTATCCTTTAACATGATTCAAAGCACTTTATTTTCAAATGAATACTATTATAAATTGAACAAAAAAGCTCGAACTTAATTCAGTAAAAATATACTTCCACATTATAGTTTATTCCTAAAGTTGCTATCAGTGCTTCTGGCTTCTTTTTTCAATAAAAAAAAAAACTTTAGACCACTTTAATTTTTTAGATAATAAATTAAAAATAATTGAAAATAACTATGAAAATAAATATAAAAATAAAATTGAAAAAAAAAAATTATAAATAAATAAAAATTGGAAAATCAAAATGCAGTTTTGTTACATTTCCCTAACATAATATACTGACTTTTAGAAATTTCTAACTTTTCTATACTCCTGTACTACATATAAGGTGTTCTCAATGGACAAGCCATAATGTATGTTTATTTTTAAAAAATGGTCATTATTACCAACTTCAAAGACACCCACTAGATAAAATTTTTCATTTGTGTAAGAATTCATATTTCTTAAATCGATGCTAGATCAGTGAACGTTCATTCTCTATAAGTTGCATAAGTATAATTATTACTATCACGCTCTGTTACAGAAACTATTTAATAACTAGAAAATATGATGTTAATGTTTTAAAAAACTCTCAACTCATTCCAAGTTAAACACTTTAAAATATAAATCAAAGTTATATATTTCAAATCATTTCTTTAATGTAAATTCTCAATGCTACATTATAACATTTAAACTCTATGAATAACTCTTAATTATGTAAAGACTATAATTCAATACTACTAATCATTATTCAGAAAAGTAAAAGATTATTTTTCTTTTATAATTCTACCAATTGGTAAAATAAATAATGAAATCTGGATAAAAAAATGTCTGTTGAGAAATACTTTTGGTATATTATCCAAGATTTGTTTTAAGTACTCATACTTAACAGCACTTATTTATGGAAATTAGTATGCTCTTCATAAGTGAGAATACAATACATAAATTGTGCATACTATATGTGATAAGGCAATGTAAAATTTGATCACAGTATTTTTAAAGTTTTTGATACATATATAAAACAAGCCATCAACTAAATACAATTAATTTAATATAACCCAATAAATAGACCTATAAATCCTAATTAATAAAAACTAATTGCAAATCTGCAATTAGTTTTTATTAATTAGGATTTAATTAAAAATTTAAATAATTATTTGAATAAATTATAAGCACTCTTACCTAACAATAAAAGACAGTCTATTCAACTTCAGAAACAGGCAATAATTGTATCCTGGTCTTCAATCACTCCTAGATGTTTTAAAACAAGCCAACAAATTTCTGCTAGAGTGTATGGCAATTTTTAATTACACCATCACAAAAGCATAAATTACCAAGCTTGTAAGCGTTTAACTTCCTAAATTCTGTGAAGTTTACATCCATAAACAGCAGTTATGTCTGAAATAAAATAAGTTCACAAAAACATTTCACTGTCAAAAAATTTTAATAGTTAAACCAAGTTGCCAAAAGGGTATAACTACATCTTTCAATATAATTGTTTTGTAATATATATCATCGAAATTATAATTACATAACTGAAATTCTCTTTACTTATCAGATACTTTAACTACTTTTTTATAACATATGCATAGATTAAGATAATTCACTTAAAATATATATGTTTTTTTCATTAGGTGAATCCAATGAACTCAATAGGAAAAAAAAGCTCCATGCCTACATAAATATTTGATAGACAAACAGACTTTTAAGATCTGTTTATTTAAAGACATAAAACAGAGAAATTTGTCACATTTTTCACAGTTCTCACTTAATAATTTTAAATTAATTTTATAAGCCATGATGTCAAAATATTCAAGTTCAACTAAATTATTACTATAGTTATAAAAAATTTTAACACTAACTCTACAGTAAAAATTATTAAAAAAATAAACAAAAAACAATCGAAGAAATTTTAACACAAAGCCAATATTTTTTGGGAGATTTCCGTATCGTGATTTGAGGCAGAATGATTGCCAAGTCTTGGCAACTTCTAGGCAGCTACATGAGAAACTAAAACATCACAGAAAGGGAGCAACTCAAAAGGTATGACTCGTAGCCACCACCGGGCAAAAATCTACATGTTTTTTTTACAAAAATTTGCAAGTTTAAAAGCTATTTGGCACCTTAGCAATTGCAGTTGGCATGACAAATCACGCTACAGAAATAATCCCCTATTTTTAATGAACATATAAGTTTAAAAATTCAGTAATTGTATTTCTAAAATTGTTAAACATGTTTTATGATAGGATTTCAATAAATATATCTTTATACAAAACCAACTTTTCTATAAAAATAAATAGTAAAAAAAAAATAAATAAAAAACAATGAAAAAAGTTTTTTTTAGTTTAAAGGGTAAAAATTTTGTGCATTTTGTAATATTAAATGTCAGCAACAGTTAAATGTGAAAAGATATAGAGTTAAAAAGTTATAAATTATTAACAATTAAAATGAGTAATATTTATTAAAAAGGGGATTAAAATTTTATAAACCTAAGAACTAAAATAGATTATCAGTAAGCATATCAATAAAAGATAAGCATAATTTATAAATGTACAATAATAAAGATAACAAAATGTGTACTTTTGAAATGAGTAAGTTACTTTTTATGTACTGTAGTAATGTAATGTAGTTAAAATGAGTAAGTGTACTTTAAAGAAAAATTTATATTCGATAGCTTTAATTCGATATTCGATAGCTTATATTCGATAGCTTTAATTCGATAGCTTTATTCGATAAATTTATAATAGCTTTAGTTCAAAACATAACGCAAACAACTTTGATGAAGATATAAAAATAATCAAATATACTTTACATACAAGAGAAGAGTTTAATATGCGCACATAAAATAATAGAATTCTTACGTTTTACTTCAGTTCAGGAAAAATAAAATTATACATACTTTTTTGTTCGCAGAAATAAGAGTAAAAATAAGGTGTTAGGTTCGTATTTATTTACCTTTTTAACACAAATTTTGTAGACATTATTACTAAGCTTGCAAGTGCAGACCGTTAAATGAGAAGGATTAAATCAATAATATTACAGAATTAACAAGTTAGTTTTGTTTCATGACCATCAACGGATGATCATGACAAAACAAAACAATCGCCATATTGGATTAGAGCGTTAAGTCAGGCGAACTACCCGTCTTAAGACCGATTTGTCATCAGGGTTGCCAGACTGTAAAAATAAAAAATACTACGACTTCATCAGAAAAAATACTACAAAATACTACATGTCTTAAGCGCCATCTACAGGACTTTTTTGAAAGTTTATGCAGACAAAAACTGAGGCAGACGATTATTATTATTATTAACATTATTTCTTGCAGACGATTTTCTTTTACGACGAAACAAAAGAAGAAATTCTTTGTTTCGGTTTTAATTTGTTAATGCCGTGTCAGCATAAGACGCGCGCAATTTTTAGTAGTCCAATCAAAAATCAAATATAACTCTCTTGAAACGTCAGATAGTCATTTCTTTTTCAAGAACGGATGTTCGAAACTATCTTTTATTTCAAAGTAAATAAAATTGCATTAATTTTTGTTTTATCATCTCTCGTTTTAATGATTTCTCTACTTGAGGTGAATTTTTTTTGTCTTCAGAATTCAAATGGTAATATCCTTGTTTCTTTTATTTCTTGATTTTGTTTAATTCTTAATGTATGAATAAATAAAGTTACTATTATATATATATTCTTAAACACAATGAAGAGAAGTTGTCAAGAGATCGATAGTAGTAGTTCTGCTAGGAAACAAAAGTACGCCAAGAATGGGAAAAGGATGATTTGTTTAAAACATGGTTATCCCAAGACAAAACTGGTAATGCATTTTGCAAAGCTTGTGGAACATCTATGATGCCGCGTAAAGCTAGTCTTTTGCAGCACATAAAAACTAACACACATATTGAACACATGAAAGGTTTTTCTGGAACTAGTTCCATATGCAAGTTTTTGACAACACCAGTGGAGGATAATGTTAAAAAAGCCGAGCTAAAATTTTGTGCTGCTTTGGTAGAACACAATGTACCATTCAAATTCATGGATCATCTTTCGGACATAATATCGAGTTCGTTCCCAGATTCAGCTATCGCGAAAAAATTTTCCTCTAAGCGAACAAAAGCAATCGCTTTGACTAATAAAGTACTAAATGCTCACATGAAGGAAAAAGTGCTTTTAGACATCAAAGGAACTAATGATATTTCTGAAGTAAAATATGTATATATATATATTATTTTCAGATATGTTATTTTGAAACCATCTGTAAAGGTAAAAGTGTCTATGCTCTTGTACTTCAGCACTATCTTGGAATTGGCAATGACGTATTGTAAATTAGAGTGAAAAGGGAAACAATGTTTTGAAAGCCTCTCAACAGTTATAGACACCATCTTGGGTAATTTTATTTTAAAATTTGTAATAAGACTTTACTTTTTCATGAGTAGCACTTTTCATCCTGAACTAAAATAGATCAGTTATTCCTTAAATTAATTACCCTGGTCCTTCCTGCTTTATTTTACTTAGTTTGTATTCTAAACTCTAATACTTTTACAGCATTGTATGTTTCAAAGTTCAAAAGTTAGCCACTCTTAAAGTTTTGTCATGTGTTTCATGGCGTCTTTTCTTAACTACTAGCTATCAGGGTTTATTGATTTAAATCAAATGACTTTGTTTTCAAAAATCATTGATTTTAAAAGTTAAAAAACAGTGTTTTAAATTATTGATACTTTTCTTTTCTTAGTTTTAAAATTTATTTTAAATAAATTGCTGCATTAACTAATTTTAGTTAACGAGATTACTTTCTTTCTCTGTGTTTTTTAAATTCCAACACATTTGAAATTACATTTTTAAAAATCTTTTGATTCTTAAGATTAATTGATAGGATTAAATACGTACAGATTAAAGTACACATTTAATGCTGTCTTTATAGACTTGCATAGCTGTAGAAAGTAATTAATAAACATGATTTTTTTTTGTTTAAATGCAAATAATGTTAATTAAAATTCTACCTTTTGATTGAAAAAGCATGGAATTAAAATCTACATTAGATTTTATTGGTGGAAAATGCATATTTCAAAAGCTTGAGGTTATATTATAAAGAAATGACCCTAATATGTTAAAAATAGAAGGGGGGGGGACTGATGAATGCAGATGTTTTATTTTTTCATGATATAGTGTCATTCTTCCCTTTCAAAGTCTATTTGAAGCAGTAGAGCTATTGACTGGTAATTGATATTTTTTCTCAAAATATTTTTATAGTATCTTTAACATTATCAGATTTTCTATAAAGAAATTTTGTGAAAAAAATACCAATCAGTATATAGATTTTGTAAAAGAAATTTTTAGCTTAACTCATCTATTTTGATATAAGATAAAAAAATGAATATTTTAATATAAAAATGTATATGTTCGTGCCCACTGCGACACAAGCGCCATCTCTTAGAGTTTTAAATTTTGGAGTCAGTGTTAAAAAGAGTTCCGCAAACAAGCGGATGTGTCTATACAAAGTGAAAATATGTGTGTATAAAAGTGTTAAATAAAATAAATAGTGAATACAGTCCAGTGCCAAAGTTAATGAGATACAGTATAGATTAAATATTTATTTATTTATTGATGAATGACTACATTTATAAACACAATCTGTTGCATTTATTTTGTCATAATAAAAATCAAGAGAAAAAAGTCTCAATTTTAAATTAAAATTATGGTTTTCTAATTGAAACTTTGTTTTAATAGTTAAAGAACAGGGGTCTATGTCCAAGCCAAATTTATTACCACTTATAAGAAATGATAAATCCATCCAATATAAGAAATGATAAATCCATATTTTTCAATATAATATTTAATTCTCACAAATTATGTCTAAATTTTCACAAAATAAGTACCTCACTGCAAGACCTAGACCCTGAACTACTCTTTAAATTCTCTTTTTTCATCTAGTCTTTAAATTTCAATCATGCATTTGTTTCAAAGTGGTTTCTATGCATTCAAAGCTATGTATTATAATGAAAAATTATTTTAGTAACTTAGAACTTCTAAAATATTGTTATAATATAGTTCTAATATTAATTTAATTTTGATTAAAAGTTTTTTAATAGATTAAAGTTCTTACAAAGTATTTGAATTCAAATAAAAAAAAATGTGATTTTTTTTTTTTTTAAAATCACAAACCCTGGTAGCTATGCATTTAGTTCTGAAAATGGCTTAAAGAATTTTTAGCATTCTAATACGTGCATTATATAGCATGGAAATATGTTAGGGCACAGATAGGCTACACTAATTTACTTGTCAAAAGAGAAGAATGCTGGGCTTTTAATGTGCGATATTTAGAAAACAAAATGATGGCAGGACTAAAGAAAGCAAAATATTTTTCAATGAGTGTTGGTTTAACACCAAACATTTCCCATATAGATTAACTTATATTTGGTGTGCAATATATAAACAACTGATTTTCAAGGATCATTTTTTGAATTTTATTCCAATTGAAAGGCCCTTATCTGGAAATTTGTTTGATACTAGGCATAAATGTAAGTTATTTTGTATTTGATTTTATAAACGTCATTGAACAGCCAACTCAATTTTCTGGGTTTACCGCTACTAATGTTGAGCATATGAAGCGTAATAATTTTGAACCTAATCCAGAAGACAAGGGAACTTCTAGATTAAGTATTGGGAAAACTTTACCTTCATGAAGAACTTTTTGATGCAACTAACCTGCATTTGCATTACATGGAGAGGAAAACCATGAAAACTTCAAACTATAAGCCTGACAGCAAGAGGACTGAAACCCTTTGTCCATCTACCACTGTGGATATTTTTCATCAGCACTGTGGTAAGCGCAGGTTGGATGTGGAATTTATATTGACCATCCAGATTCCAATCCCAGCCGATACCGGGATTGGAACCCGGATCACCTCATCGAAAGGTGACCAAATAATTTTCAAAAATTATTCATTTTTCCATCTATTATATTAGAAAATATAATATTTTTCATATGTTATAAAATTACTCCAAAGGGTCCCCATATAAAAACAGGCCCAGTGCTCCTGAAAACATATAATCAGCTCTGATTCTATACAAAAGAATTGTCAACCTAGGGATGAGCATAAATGCTGTTAGTAGTATTTGCTTCATGTCTAGTTTAGTTCATGTAATGTTTTCAATATAACTATTATCTTTTAATTTAAAAATATTAAAATTAACCACAGTTCGTGTTTTTTTTTTTTTTTTTTTTTCCAGCTGCTACCTTCAAACTGTTTGAAGAAGTTAGTCGACTAGAAAAAACTGAAAAATTTGGTGAAGTTCTTGCCAACGACTGGGAAGGCAGGAAGACTGAGTTTGCCTCAACTGTCACAGTTTTGTTTTAGAAACAATTGATTGTAATAAAGAATACAATAAATTATAGAAATTAGTATACTATTCTTTACTGTTTAATAAAAATTATATTTCATTTACACATTTGACAACCGTTCAAGTCCTAATAGATATTTTGGCAATACTGTAATGGGCAAAGGCCATAAGTAAATTAAATCAGAACATAGATGCTGTAAAAACTATTGCACAAATCTCTTAAAATATTAAAATTATTTCACAGTATAAATGGCTGTATGTACCCTGAAAAAGAGCAAAAAAACATGTAACAAAACTATTTAATTTCTAGCATATTTTCTAGATTAATAGTAAAATATACACAAAAAATTATTATTGGTAGAGTAGATAGGCAAACAATGAAAAAGAAAAACTAAGCAACAAACTTTAGAATTCTGTATATTTTGGTAATTTAATTTTAAACAAGGTAGCACGGTTTTGTTATCAACATTTCCAGCGTTACAAACAGGCAAGAATATTTTCAAAAATAACGTAATTTTGGAGATTGTCGGCATTCCACAGCATTCATTTTCTGAATATCGTGTTGGCGATGTTGGTTGGCATTGTACAACATTTGTAAATGCTGAGAGATATCGACCGACATTCCCCAACGTCTCTTACAATATAGAACAATATCTTTTTGCAATATTGAAAATACGTTATAAAAGGGGTCCATTTTTATATTGTACAATATTTCGCTACGATATTGTACAATGTACGAAGCTGAGTTTTTACGATATCGTATTGGGGATATGTGCTACTTGGGGTATGTGTCTTAAACTATTAAAAATGAAAGGAGAAAAATTCTCAGACAAATGCAAAACATAAACTTCAGCAAAATTACAAAGTAATAGAAATAAATTATAAAATTTATTGAGAAATTATTATCCTTATTTACAGAAAATTAAAACTTCCCGGATGGTGAATGCAAGATTGAAAAAGATACATCAAAACAAAAATTTTCTTTGATGCCACCTATAAAGCGTTTGATTTTTCTTTTATCATATTTTATAATTAATTATTATTTTTTTTATTTTTATAACTTTTTATTATATTAGTATAAGTTTTAATCATTTTTTTTAATTCTGTATTATGACTTTATAAATTGCCAACGTTTTGAGAAATTATATTTTTCTCAGAATTTTTATAATTATATTTCTTCATACATTTACAGCTCAATATACTTGCAGTTCTAGCGCCGATTATTAAAACTAAGTTACTTTAATTAATTATGTTAATTCCACACACATAAATAAAAATTTATATTCTTCTTCGTGTTCTAATTTGAAACGAATTAATTGTAAGATTTAAGTTAATCCCCATTATCTTGTAAACACCTATTAAATATTTACATGCAAATAAATAGCTAGAATGTTTATTCTGGATGTTTCACAACGAAACTAAGAATGGGTTTAAAAATAAAAGACCGCGAACCCAGAATCACTTTTCGAAACTAATGCTTACATTGTCCAGTTTTGCTAGGGGAAGGATGGCATAGTGAAATTGACCCTCTATCATATATCACTGTACCAATTCACTCCTCCCTCAAAGTTGCTCAATGCGACGCCCCCAAAGGGTGACACTTACAACTCTGATTTTGCCAATTCCGGTTTTAAATCTGGGTATGGCGTCCTCTTAAATGTACCCTGACTTAAGACGGGGATTTTGTTACCTGTTTCTCCCTACAATCAGCAATGACGTCAAAATATTTTTGTCCAATCAGATTTTTTTGCACAGTGAATAAACAAGAAAAGAAAGCTACATGCATATATCGCATTTCGCGTAATAAAGCTTATTTAAGATCTCCATGATTAGTTTCCGTTTATTTTAAATCATTGATGTTTTAAATTTATTTGAAAATATAATTATAATATAAATTCGAAAAATATTTACGAAAACAATAGTGATTGCAGAAATTTTCAATGTGATCCAACCAAAGAAAAACAATTAAGATTTAAACAAAATCATACAGATATCTAATAACATTTGTTATGGTAATGAAATATATTTTCATAATTAATACAGTTTTAGTTCTAAAGTGTTTAAAAATAATCATAAATGAATTTAATGATGATAATAAAAGAGAAAGAAATAACATTTATTTATAAAATAAATTAGAAAGAACCTTTATTTTGTGAGTTGAATTAATTTTTAGTTTCATATTGGTTAATGCATAGTCTTAAAAATGAAATGTAACATATTTCAAATAATTGACAATTTCAATATTTTAACTTCAAAAATTACTGATGCGTATTCTAAGGTAGAAAGGCTTTATAAAATATTTAACTATTTTGCAAGACATGAGAATAATCATTTCCCATAGCACATTTTATATGTACAAAAACAATATTTTTTAACAACTCAATTACAAATAATAATATAATTATCTATGCAGTGCTGTTTGTTGTTGAGTGTACTTTTGAATCAATTGTTGTTAATCACTTTAAAAAAGACTTGTTGTTAATCATTTTAATAAATGCATGCATTGTCGTATTAATGAGATTAAATCGTAACACTGAATCCTACATTAGCCAAAAGTAAATGTGAGATATTTGTTAGTTGAGTGTGAAATTGTTTAATTAACAAATTCTTACTCTTAAGAATGACAGTCATGAGTATAAGCTTATCAGCATGTTTTAATTTATCTCCTGCATTTTAGATAACTATTTTTATCACATTAAGTTAACCTGTCCCTCTTTCAGCAGATGTAAACTTCAAGAGGAATAATTTTTGGAAAAAAAAACTTTAAATTATCCTTTAACATGATTCAAAGCACTTTATTTTCAAATGAATACTATTATAAATTGAACAAAAAAGCTCGAACTTAATTCAGTAAAAATATACTTCCACATTATAGTTTATTCCTAAAGTTGCTATCAGTGCTTCTGGCTTCTTTTTTCAATAAAAAAAAAAACTTTAGACCACTTTAATTTTTTAGATAATAAATTAAAAATAATTGAAAATAACTATGAAAATAAATATAAAAATAAAATTGAAAAAAAAAAATTATAAATAAATAAAAATTGGAAAATCAAAATGCAGTTTTGTTACATTTCCCTAACATAATATACTGACTTTTAGAAATTTCTAACTTTTCTATACTCCTGTACTACATATAAGGTGTTCTCAATGGACAAGCCATAATGTATGTTTATTTTTAAAAAATGGTCATTATTACCAACTTCAAAGACACCCACTAGATAAAATTTTTCATTTGTGTAAGAATTCATATTTCTTAAATCGATGCTAGATCAGTGAACGTTCATTCTCTATAAGTTGCATAAGTATAATTATTACTATCACGCTCTGTTACAGAAACTATTTAATAACTAGAAAATATGATGTTAATGTTTTAAAAAACTCTCAACTCATTCCAAGTTAAACACTTTAAAATATAAATCAAAGTTATATATTTCAAATCATTTCTTTAATGTAAATTCTCAATGCTACATTATAACATTTAAACTCTATGAATAACTCTTAATTATGTAAAGACTATAATTCAATACTACTAATCATTATTCAGAAAAGTAAAAGATTATTTTTCTTTTATAATTCTACCAATTGGTAAAATAAATAATGAAATCTGGATAAAAAAATGTCTGTTGAGAAATACTTTTGGTATATTATCCAAGATTTGTTTTAAGTACTCATACTTAACAGCACTTATTTATGGAAATTAGTATGCTCTTCATAAGTGAGAATACAATACATAAATTGTGCATACTATATGTGATAAGGCAATGTAAAATTTGATCACAGTATTTTTAAAGTTTTTGATACATATATAAAACAAGCCATCAACTAAATACAATTAATTTAATATAACCCAATAAATAGACCTATAAATCCTAATTAATAAAAACTAATTGCAAATCTGCAATTAGTTTTTATTAATTAGGATTTAATTAAAAATTTAAATAATTATTTGAATAAATTATAAGCACTCTTACCTAACAATAAAAGACAGTCTATTCAACTTCAGAAACAGGCAATAATTGTATCCTGGTCTTCAATCACTCCTAGATGTTTTAAAACAAGCCAACAAATTTCTGCTAGAGTGTATGGCAATTTTTAATTACACCATCACAAAAGCATAAATTACCAAGCTTGTAAGCGTTTAACTTCCTAAATTCTGTGAAGTTTACATCCATAAACAGCAGTTATGTCTGAAATAAAATAAGTTCACAAAAACATTTCACTGTCAAAAAATTTTAATAGTTAAACCAAGTTGCCAAAAGGGTATAACTACATCTTTCAATATAATTGTTTTGTAATATATATCATCGAAATTATAATTACATAACTGAAATTCTCTTTACTTATCAGATACTTTAACTACTTTTTTATAACATATGCATAGATTAAGATAATTCACTTAAAATATATATGTTTTTTTCATTAGGTGAATCCAATGAACTCAATAGGAAAAAAAAGCTCCATGCCTACATAAATATTTGATAGACAAACAGACTTTTAAGATCTGTTTATTTAAAGACATAAAACAGAGAAATTTGTCACATTTTTCACAGTTCTCACTTAATAATTTTAAATTAATTTTATAAGCCATGATGTCAAAATATTCAAGTTCAACTAAATTATTACTATAGTTATAAAAAATTTTAACACTAACTCTACAGTAAAAATTATTAAAAAAATAAACAAAAAACAATCGAAGAAATTTTAACACAAAGCCAATATTTTTTGGGAGATTTCCGTATCGTGATTTGAGGCAGAATGATTGCCAAGTCTTGGCAACTTCTAGGCAGCTACATGAGAAACTAAAACATCACAGAAAGGGAGCAACTCAAAAGGTATGACTCGTAGCCACCACCGGGCAAAAATCTACATGTTTTTTTTACAAAAATTTGCAAGTTTAAAAGCTATTTGGCACCTTAGCAATTGCAGTTGGCATGACAAATCACGCTACAGAAATAATCCCCTATTTTTAATGAACATATAAGTTTAAAAATTCAGTAATTGTATTTCTAAAATTGTTAAACATGTTTTATGATAGGATTTCAATAAATATATCTTTATACAAAACCAACTTTTCTATAAAAATAAATAGTAAAAAAAAAATAAATAAAAAACAATGAAAAAAGTTTTTTTTAGTTTAAAGGGTAAAAATTTTGTGCATTTTGTAATATTAAATGTCAGCAACAGTTAAATGTGAAAAGATATAGAGTTAAAAAGTTATAAATTATTAACAATTAAAATGAGTAATATTTATTAAAAAGGGGATTAAAATTTTATAAACCTAAGAACTAAAATAGATTATCAGTAAGCATATCAATAAAAGATAAGCATAATTTATAAATGTACAATAATAAAGATAACAAAATGTGTACTTTTGAAATGAGTAAGTTACTTTTTATGTACTGTAGTAATGTAATGTAGTTAAAATGAGTAAGTGTACTTTAAAGAAAAATTTATATTCGATAGCTTTAATTCGATATTCGATAGCTTATATTCGATAGCTTTAATTCGATAGCTTTATTCGATAAATTTATAATAGCTTTAGTTCAAAACATAACGCAAACAACTTTGATGAAGATATAAAAATAATCAAATATACTTTACATACAAGAGAAGAGTTTAATATGCGCACATAAAATAATAGAATTCTTACGTTTTACTTCAGTTCAGGAAAAATAAAATTATACATACTTTTTTGTTCGCAGAAATAAGAGTAAAAATAAGGTGTTAGGTTCGTATTTATTTACCTTTTTAACACAAATTTTGTAGACATTATTACTAAGCTTGCAAGTGCAGACCGTTAAATGAGAAGGATTAAATCAATAATATTACAGAATTAACAAGTTAGTTTTGTTTCATGACCATCAACGGATGATCATGACAAAACAAAACAATCGCCATATTGGATTAGAGCGTTAAGTCAGGCGAACTACCCGTCTTAAGACCGATTTGTCATCAGGGTTGCCAGACTGTAAAAATAAAAAATACTACGACTTCATCAGAAAAAATACTACAAAATACTACATGTCTTAAGCGCCATCTACAGGACTTTTTTGAAAGTTTATGCAGACAAAAACTGAGGCAGACGATTATTATTATTATTAACATTATTTCTTGCAGACGATTTTCTTTTACGACGAAACAAAAGAAGAAATTCTTTGTTTCGGTTTTAATTTGTTAATGCCGTGTCAGCATAAGACGCGCGCAATTTTTAGTAGTCCAATCAAAAATCAAATATAACTCTCTTGAAACGTCAGATAGTCATTTCTTTTTCAAGAACGGATGTTCGAAACTATCTTTTATTTCAAAGTAAATAAAATTGCATTAATTTTTGTTTTATCATCTCTCGTTTTAATGATTTCTCTACTTGAGGTGAATTTTTTTTGTCTTCAGAATTCAAATGGTAATATCCTTGTTTCTTTTATTTCTTGATTTTGTTTAATTCTTAATGTATGAATAAATAAAGTTACTATTATATATATATTCTTAAACACAATGAAGAGAAGTTGTCAAGAGATCGATAGTAGTAGTTCTGCTAGGAAACAAAAGTACGCCAAGAATGGGAAAAGGATGATTTGTTTAAAACATGGTTATCCCAAGACAAAACTGGTAATGCATTTTGCAAAGCTTGTGGAACATCTATGATGCCGCGTAAAGCTAGTCTTTTGCAGCACATAAAAACTAACACACATATTGAACACATGAAAGGTTTTTCTGGAACTAGTTCCATATGCAAGTTTTTGACAACACCAGTGGAGGATAATGTTAAAAAAGCCGAGCTAAAATTTTGTGCTGCTTTGGTAGAACACAATGTACCATTCAAATTCATGGATCATCTTTCGGACATAATATCGAGTTCGTTCCCAGATTCAGCTATCGCGAAAAAATTTTCCTCTAAGCGAACAAAAGCAATCGCTTTGACTAATAAAGTACTAAATGCTCACATGAAGGAAAAAGTGCTTTTAGACATCAAAGGAACTAATGATATTTCTGAAGTAAAATATTCAGTTATAGTAGATGAATCTACTGATGTAACAATTAAAAGCAACATTGCTATTGTGATTAAATATTATTCAGAAGTTGATGAAATCGTTAAAACGAAATTGTTAAATCTTGTTGAAGTAAAAGACAAACCAGCTGAGGGATTGTTTAATTCTCTCTCAACAGAAATCTGCAAGAATGGTCTGCAACTACAAAATTTAGTCGGCTTTGCTGCAGACACCACCAACGTTCTGTTTGGTGAACACAATAGTGTTGCACAAAAGCTAAGAAATGAGTCACCTGATTGCATGTTTATTAAATGTGTTTGCCATTCAACTGCATTAGCTGTGAGCAAAGCATGTTTAAAATTTCCCAGAGATATTGAGGATTTGATACGGGATACGCATAATTATTTTTCCTACAGCTCTAAAAGAAGAGAAGAATTCAAAGAATTTCAGGACTTTACAAATACTCCAACACACAATATCCTCAAACTCTATGACATTCGTTGGCTCTCGTTAGGTCAATGTGTCGACAGGATACTTGAGCAGTGGGATGCTCTACTGCTTTATTTTACTGAACAACATTTAAGTGAAAGACTAATGGCTGCCGAGAGACTTTATGGTTTATATATGAATCCATACAAAAAATTATATCTTTACTTTATTAGTCATGTTTTAAGCATCTGTAATAAATTATCCGTAGTTTTTCAAGCACGAAATTCTATTATCGATAGTTTTTATAAAACAATGAGCGAAGCTTTCAAGTCCTTGTGCAGTATGTACCTGAAAATTGGTTATATAAAGGCAACTGAGGCACTAGACATTGATCCGGAGTCAAGCGTTAATTTTCTACTTTTTAATTTTCTTTCTTTTTTATAATTTAAAAAAAATGTAAAAAAACAATTATGTTGTATTTTTTTGTCTATATCCCGCTGGCCTTGAAAATTTTTAAAAGTGATAATGAAGATAAAACAAATGCAAATATTTTAATTTTTTCTGCAACCACCGCTAAAAATTGTTCTCCAAAAAAAGTAAATGTGCATGAAAATTCCAGCTTCTAAGCCACTTAACATTAAAGTGGTATATTAAAACAATAAAATATATTTTAGCATTAACCAAAATTTACTACTAAAACTTTTCAAGGACAGTGGGATCCCTGTATATAAATTACTTTGAAGCAAATTCAAATTTTTCTTAATCTCATTAAATGTAAAAAAATATGTTGTATTTTATACTGTATTATTACTGTATTTATGTTGTACTATTACTGTCCATATAAATTACTTTGTAGCAAATTCAATTCTTTTTATATTTAATAAAAAAAATTTTAAATGATTCTTTTTTACATAATTAATCTTTATTTTTTAATTTTAGCAAAAATACAATCGGAAAAAAATGCATTTTTAATTTTGTTTTTTACAGGTTAAAATTATTATTACTATTTATATCGTATGGCTAAAGTTTTTTAGAATTACATTTAAATTTATTTTAGTTGAGGATAAAATATTATAATTGAAAAACAATTATCCTTTTGTGCAATTATACTTCAGATAAACGTGTAGTAACTAATATTTTTATCAGCAACTTTGTCTTTTTAAGAATTAACAAAGAGTTGTGTGTATCATAAATGTCTCTTGTGTATCATAAATGATTTATTTCAAAGTTGTATAAAATTGAACCTAAATGAAAATATAAAATCTCATATTTTGTTTCACATCCTACATAGAAAAGAAACGTAAAATCTACTTAATCAAAGTGCACAAGAAACAATTTATATTGTAGTCTACTAGTATAAACGAACTTTAATTTTTCACAATCATCACTAGATACAGTGACTAATAGAAAATGAACTGCTGAATTATTTCAAAAAAAATTTTTCTTCAAAACTAGAGTGGCACTTTTCTTTGTTTTAAGAAATGAAAATATAAAAAAAAAGAACTAAAAATACCACATTTAAAAAAAATACTACGACAAATACCACACCCCTATTTTTTGGCGAAAAAATACTACCGCAGTATTAAAAATACTACGTCTGGCAACCCTGTTTGTCATTTTCGGCGTAAGTGTTTCAGTTGAATTGAAACTTACGAGATCTCCCATCATGCATTGCGAAAGTTACGATTTTTCCCGTCTTAAGGCTACAGTGTTTTTTTTTTTTTTTTTTTTTTTTTTTTTTTTTTTTTACAAGCCAAAATCCTGACTTTGCCAAAATTCTTTCATTATTGGATATTTCATTGGTGATGAGATTTAAACAGATTTCAATGTTATATAAGTTTCATCCATTTCTGGATCCCAGACCAGGGTTGCAAAAAACCCACCCTAAAGTGGGTTTTTCTATGATAGACTTCTTTTTTATCCTCTGTTATATTAAAGAGCTATTCTATTGAAATATATATGTAGTCTAGCCTAAAAAGAATTTACCTATAGTGAAAAAACTAATTGTGTTGGAGACTGGAGAGTCACCTTGCAGGCTAGGTTTAACTGTATGGTTATTCGGTGCCATTGTATCACTTTCTATGCAAATAAAAAATTTTCCTCAAATATTTTTTAAGATTAAAATATAAATAAAAAGTAATCCTGTGTTAAAATAGGTTTCAAATGTGTGATGTATGTGAGATCATATAAAATTTTGTATCGTGATGTCAGAAGAAAAAATTTTTCAGACTTTTGCATCAATTTATTTGTATTAATTATTAATTAAGTCAATTTTTAAAATTAAACTTAATTATTAATATTAAAATAAGCTTTTTTAAAGTAAGGTATTTATCCCTGCCCTCTTTTTTGAACCCCCCCCCA
The DNA here is from genome assembly GCA_949128135.1 of Parasteatoda lunata. Classification (NCBI taxonomy): domain Eukaryota; kingdom Metazoa; phylum Arthropoda; class Arachnida; order Araneae; family Theridiidae; genus Parasteatoda; species Parasteatoda lunata. The sequence goes on along the minus strand of OX421980.1, from coordinate 10,196,222 downwards.
TTAAAACATGAAAAGCCCAATAAAACCAACCCGGGTTGGGTTTTTCTAGAAAAACAGGGGTTTTTTTCAACCCTGTCCCAGACCCGACTCGGCGAATCTTGTTGTGAAATGTGTTCTTAAATTCAGTTTTTTTTTGTTCCTCCAAGAGTAACCATTTATGATAATTCCAAGCAAGATGACCGATAATACTAGCCGAAATCCCGACTTTGCCGAAATTCTTTCATTGTCAGATATTTCATCGGTGATGAGATTTAAACGGATTTCAATGTTATCTGAGTTTCGTCCATTTCGGGATTTTGTCCCAGACCCGACTCAGCAAATCTTGCTGTGAAATTTAGTTTTCCAATTCAGTTTTTTTTTCTCTCTCCTACAAGAGTAATCATTTATTTCTCTCGTATTATTATTTCCACGACACATTCTTAAATTAAAAAAAGTTTTAGTGACCTTAATTTTTAGTCAGCTAATAAAATTCAGATACTCTTTCTCTGAATTATATTAACTCTTTATTAGAAGTTTAAGTAATTTTTTCAAAGGAAGTGATGAACTTACATGAGTCTTTTTTAAGGCTACAGTCGAGTCCAAAAATTAATTTCTGTAATTATTAACCGATTTCAATGAAATTTTAAACTTAGGTAACTCACTTAATTATAATGTTTTTTATAAATTTTCATTAGAATATCTTAATAAATTTTCAAGTTATTGAATTTTAAAATTTTATAAATTTTAAAATGTTCCAGGCGCTTTAATTTTTGAAATTTTTTGCTGTTTTTTTTTCCTTCTATTTTGCACATTGTATATACAAAAAAATTTGTATGAATTAAAAATTCATATTTTTTAGTTTCTTGATAAGTAGTAAAATAATTTTCATGATAATAGCATTTATTTTTAAAAAATTTTTACTTTTTTTTTCTAAAAACACTCTAACTTAATTTATTCTAAAAATGGTAAAACTGATCATACACTTATTAAATATGCTATTTTTAAAAGTTTGGGGAAGTTTTAGCACTCTACCTAAAAAACATATGCGCCTGGAACATTTTGAAGTTACAAAAACGTGAAAAAACTCAATTTTGAGAAAACAGCAATTTTTGTCTAGAACTTATAATATTTGAAATTTTATAGTATTAAATCATCCCAATACTCTGAGACTAAGATACATAACTACATTGAGATAAAAATATGGAGATAAAATATACTTTTCTGTTCACATAATGTAAAGAATGTGACATAATTACAGAATTCAAAATACGAAAAAGTCTATTTAATATGGACAAAGCCTTGTTACTGTGATATGAATAAGCTTACTCAATTTATAAACAAAGTTTATATCTATTTAATTAGTATGATGTTAATTGTAGTTATTTTTATTGATATAAAACGTTTTAATTTACCTTTTTAAATCTTGAAATGTATAAAAATTATCTAAACAGTGACAGCCAATGAAAATTCAAGACAACAGTTAAAATATTATATTTCATACAACAATCAAAATATTATTATGAATTTTAGAAAATGACACTGATAATCTGAGAATTACAAAATTCTCACAAGCATTGTAATAGCATAACAAATGCAATAAAAAAAAACTTTTTTATTAAACAATGAAAAAATTTTCGAAAGAGTTTTTATTATCAGATATTAAAATTCATAAACAAAATCTAAAAAGCACCAGCAGCATATGCTGCTTTATCTACTTTATCTTTCTTAGCTGCTCGGTTTTTTGTGAATCAGCGATTTTTTTTAGCCTTCTTTCTTTGATCTTTTCGCTGAGTGATCGTTAAAGAAAAACTGTTTTCGAGTAGTGCTTCATCAGTCGAAATTTGCAAAGATCTAACATTGCCTAAATTATACTCTTCCACTGCCTCAAACACAGCACTTTCAAGTCTTTTTTATTAGACAAATACCTCTTTTGGGCACTTTCTCCATATACAACTATGGAGGCTTTCATTACGGTTCTGGGTCTTGCCAGCAACACAACGTTTCAAAATTTCATCAGATGCCAACCGTACACAGGCATTTTTTTTTTTACCACTGCTTGAGAGAGAAACATTTTCATCTGAGAATGCTTAGCAATGGTAAGAAAATGTAATATGTAAGAAATGTAATAAGTTATATGTAAGAAAAATAAAATAAAAGTGAAATTTAGTTCTGAAAAGAACTGTTTTGTTTAGTAAAAAGCAACAACGATGCAACAAATGTTCCAGACAAAGAAATGTAAACAATCAATCAATATGGCTTCTGTTGCGAGATTTTTGAAAACAAGACATAATAATCAAAGAAAAAACACTACTAGTAGAATATATTATAATAAAAGTTACTTTCAAACTGAAATAATAATTTCTAATACTGCAAAAGAGGAACCATTTGACAGGTCAGGGGGCGTGGCACTTCAAAAAATGCTTATAACTTTTCTTTTCTACTACTATATTTACGACGATTTCGGCAAAAACCAAATTTTAATTATAATATCGCAATTTAAAGAATAATGCAGAGTTTTTAATAATTATAATTATTATTATCTTTACTAACTTTTTGATACATTCCAATGAAATATTTTTAATTTCAGAGAATTTCCTAAACAATTAACATTTAATGTTCATCAAAATCCTTTGACAAAAAGACTTTTAACCCTATATTTAATTTTATAACCGTCGTTGACAGCCGACCCAATTCCGAAGCCTTGTAATTTCGAACCCAATCCAGAAGACAAGGGAACTCTTGTATTGAGTAATGGGAGAAATTTCCCTTCGTGGAGGACTTTTTGGTGGAGCTAACCCGCATTTGCGTTAATTGGAGAGGAAGACCACGAGAACCTCCCACTGTTAGCCTGACGGCAAGGGGACTCTAACTCATGATCCGTCTACAACTGAGAATATTTCACGTCAGCACTGTGGTCGGTGCAGGTCGTATGCGGAATTCGTATCAACTGGGATTCGAACCCGGTTCGCCTCATGGGAAGGCGAACGCTCCATCCCCTGAGCCATCGCGGCTCCCATATTTAAATTAAAAGGAATTTCAATTTTTTTCTTTCTAAAATGTAGCTTCACGATACATTAAAGCTGTAATAGAATGAATTTAAGTTATTGCTGATAAAATGAAAAGACAAAATGTAAGCTCATTATTCATTATAGAAAATTACAGGGAATTAAATTTTTTTTCTCTTTTTTTAGTGTATTATGAATTTCATTTTTTCTACTAAAAACGAAGAATAAAGCAAAAACTTAACTTAAAATTTTTTGAGGAAAACGAAAGAAAAAATTTCTTTTTTCTAGGTATAAACGATGATAAAATAATAATGTTCATTCAAAAGGGTTATTCACGCGAAAGAGTTATAAATATTAAAGTTCCCAATCTTATTAACAAACAAGACATTATCTATAAGACATTATTGAAACTGTAACTCAGAGTCAAACTATAATATTGCACAAAGGGAAAAAAAAAAAACACTAAAATAGCCACAAAAAACCATGGTTATATATAAAAATAAAATAACTAACTAAATAACATAATTTAGATTACAAAAGTATAGAATATATACTAGCTTTAAGAATGTATATTGTAGAATTGTATTGAATGTGTTTTGTAGCACTATGTATGATGTTATAGCTCTTGAGTAGCAAATATATAGATGTAAGTCAATGCCTTTTTCCTCGGCAATACATAACATATTTATTTAAAATCGTGTCCTTTTTATAATAAGAACAGAAAACAAATCCTAAAAATAATATTTATTGATTTCGTTTATTTAAAATAGTTTACTTAGACATTCATTTAAATTTAAAATAATTTACTTGGAAAAAATGATTTTCTACTTTGATTATTTGATATTATTTAAGTATAATTGAAAATGCTGTATTTTAAAATTAAATTATAGTAATATAAGCTGAATCTTTAAATTTAAAATATTTATCTATACGAAAAAATTAGTAGTACAACAACAACAGACTAAAAAAATGAAAGGCGAACGAAAGAAACTTCGGGAGTTCAAAAGTTGGTGAGAAATGTAAAAAATTTTTTCTCCCCTTATCTTAAGGAGAGTGAGACCTCCAGTTAAAAGAACAATTTTCCAGGGAGGAAATGGATGGAACCCCTTCAGGCAGAAAAACCCGATTGCCAGATGGTGATGACCAAAGGACAGAGAGATGTGAAAACCATGGGGTGTCTCAGTCTAGCTTAGACTAATTATTCTGTAGTGAAATGCTTGTAAATCTTCAATTTTATCAGGGGTTAAAATCTCTTTGAAAAACGTTTTCCGCAACTGCTGAATAGATTTCAAATAGAACCCTTCTATAAATTAGCGTCAATCCTTCCACAACAGGAGATTTTTGCAACCCATGGTGGGAATCATCTCCACTAAACCATGAAATAATAAAAATAGGAGGTTCCTCTGCCTCGCTCAACAAATAATTTAAACCAATGAAACGATTTAATGATGAATTCACCCCACTATTTTGAAAAATAAAGGGCAGGCGTTATAAGTAGTTAGGTGCTCATAAAAAAAATTCTGCTCGTTTTAGTTAATGTTTCAAAATTTAAGTCAAGAAAATCAAATATTTAAAGTCTTTAGATTTTTATAATATATTTTGATGCAGCTTCAGGGCTTTTAAAGTTGATTCATAGATTTAAGTGAACAACGTGTACTACAAGGATTTTCTTTGATTGTAAGTAATAATTTCCTAAATATTTAAACTAATACATTATACTTAAATTATTAGTTAGCGTTATATGCGTTCGTTATATTTTCTAGAAATGATGTCGAAATATTTTATTAAGTGGTAGAGAGTTAAAAACCTAACCTTGCAAATTTTAGATAATTTTGGTAAAATTTAAAATTCTTACCACGAGATAACTGGAGTAGAATTGTGTTCACCCTTCCATAGCATCTCGGGTACAAAATTTTGTAATCTTTCCCCTATATTTTTTCTCTTATTTCAAATTAAAATTTTCTTCCTTTATTTTTCAAAAAAAAAAAAAATATTAGATTAAATAATTACTTTTTTTTTAAAATTTTATAAATCTTTTACAATACATATTACTTACATTATATTTATATCACTACATATTATATTACTTGAAAAAAATGGTTATACTGTTTTTAAAAGGGTTCATAAAGTGTCCTTTATATATTTATTTCTTATAATCAAAGTAAAATGGTAAGAAAATAATATTAATGCTATAATGTTGTTTAAAGCCAACCACTACAAGAGTTTAGTAACTTGAAAAAAAAAAAAATCAATAAAGTAACAATTACAATAATTATTTTTCATTAAATAATTACCTTTATTTTAAGAATATAAAAAAATAATAAGCATTTTATGTATTGAAAAATTAGATCTTGTTTAAAAATGAAGTATACGCATTCTTTATAATGTATTTTCATGAAGATACAAAAAAAGCCCTCTTTTCCTCAAATATTCCAATCATTTATATTTCTCTTCTTCCTAAAAAGCAACTTTTAAAACTAATTCATTTTGTTTATTTTTTAAAAAAAAGGTTTTTTTCCCCTGTTATACACGTTGGTCTAAATTCATGTAGTTCGAATATGGAGTTAGGATTCCTGAGAAATAGAATTTCAAAAAAGTCGGATATTTAAAATTTGATTTCTTAGGAACTATTTGATCAATTTCGCTAAAATATAGTATTTTTCCTTGTTAAATTACCTTCTTTTGAAACGATGTAAAAATTTTATTATTTCAATTTAATTTTTTTACGACTATTATAAATAAAATAATAAATATTTACGAAAAGTTATTTTTTAACAAATGGCCTTTATAATTCAGGGAAACTTTTTTTAAAATTCGATTGAAAAGCTCTGGAGTTACTTCTCATATTGCGGCTACCCCCAATACTTAGGGGTACAGAAATCCAAATCAGTCGAAAAAATGGCATGTTTATTCAGAGAAAGTAAGTTTTAGTGTCTGATTTCGTAACTTGAAATATTGTCCCTGCACTTATTAATTAGCATATTTTAAGTCACCTTGAACCACTGAAAATGAGAAGAACATGAAGATCTGATCAGGGGGGCAATTGCACCCCTGTCGGGCATGCCCAGCCCCCCCATCGGGAAAATTTTAAAGTCTGGTCCCGAAAATAGTCTGGTCACATTTGTTTCTAAATTATCTCAAAAATTCATTTGCAAATGCTTAATAAAATTTTTTGTAGTTGACTTTTTAGTTTTTATTTATTTATTTTTAAGAATTAGTAACAAAAATTAGTAAAATATATTGTAAATTCTATGTAATTGTAGTTTCACTGCACTACTCATAACTTTGCCATACATTGTTAAACTAAAGACAGGATGCGATTAGACATGGGTGAAATTGACGACTTTTCGAAATCCTTTCCCCCTCCCTGCAGACACATCTTCATTTTCTTGGAAACTTATCTTTCAAACTGCTTTTCTTTCTTCTGTAGAACTGAGAAAAGGACAATCACACCTCTTTTCTGGGGGAAAAACTGACAAAAGCCTGGGGGATAGAAAGAGAGGCAGGTCCCCTTCTTTAGGAATTCTTTTTTATGTAATGTTTTCATCAATGGTTTATGGGATCACATAATTGCTTTTTGAAATTTTGAAGCAAAATGAAAGTATAAGAATAAAAAATAAAAAATTTTAAATCTTTTTTTTTTTTTTTTTTTAATAACTTTTAAATGAGGAAAATCACTTACTTATTAGGATTCAAGTTTTATAGTATTTTAATCAACGCAATAAATATGCAGTCGGAAAAAAAGAAAAACAATGACCAAATAATTTTTTTTAAATCATTTTCTTAGTAATAAAAAGATTGTTGATTGATTAAGAAAAACAATTAAACTGTTCGTATTCAATATCGTAAAATATATATTAATCAACATAACAGATTCTCATTGACTTATTTTATGTACAGTGTATGAAATGGAAAAAGGGAACACCTTGATTAACTTTTGATTTAATCATATTTTCACCTTCAAAGAGTCAATACCATATTTTAAGTTATTAACAAAAAAGCGCATTCTGCTCTGGATAAACATTCAAGTTTGTCTAAAGTTTTAGGTTTTTACTTTTCAAAACGCGGAAATTAGCCGCAATCTGGAAGATATGGTCTGAAGTTATGGCAAGGAGAGGGTTGGAAAGTTTGGGTCCTTTAATTTTAACTTAACTACTCGATTATAGTCCATTATCTCGAGAACTTTTTTAGTGTATTGAAAAATGTTTGCATAAAATTACAAAAAACATTTTATATAAAAATTTTTAAGCAAAAATAATTTTAAATAATTATTTTTTATTTTTTATTAGTTTATTAAATAATTGTAAAATATATTGAATTGCATGATCTACATATTTTGACATCCTTTTAATTTCAAAATACAAACTTTCAGAACAATCGATCTATTAGTTTGTGAGTTATCAAATTTTAAAAAAGTCAGTCTGCTTAAAATTTTATTTATCTCGAATTATTCACCCGATTTCATTCAAATTTTGTATTTTGCAATTTAAAATTACCTTCCATAAAATTATATAAAAGTTTTACGATTTTGTCTTGCTATTTTATTTTATCCGTCGTTGAACAACCGACCCAATATTCGGGTTTCCGACTACTAATGTTCAACTCCGTAGCCTTGTAGTTTTGAACCAATCCAGAAGACAAGGGAACTCCTGGATAAGTACCCCCAGAGGTCTTGATTTGTTATGGGAACATGGAGGACTTAGCGACTCGACAGATTTAACGTGCATCAGTCACCATTTACTACATGGGGATTTCAAAAATCGGGATTCAGAATTTTTCCAACGCATATTATAAATATAAATATAAAAAATATTAAATATTTCATAACTATTTAAAAATATATTTTTTGCATGGCATTACCTTTGGAAAAACGAATTTTTGCAATTGTATGAAAATTTTTTCGATTCAATCAAAACGTAAAACGCTCTTGAGATATGACGAGGTTGAGATATTATCCTCATTAACAATGAGCTATTATTTCGAAGATATTACTATGCAATTATACTATGAAATTAACAAAAGAGGCCAAAATAAAAGACGTTTTTATTTATTTATATCTGATATTAATATTGAAAGTGAACATCATTTCACCTTATTTTCCTCTTTCAATCATAATCGTTAAAATTATCAAAGCATATATACATAGATAACCACCAGGTAAATTATCTTTCTTTATAAAAAAGAAAAATTATTTTGCTATTATCAGCAATATTGACATATACTTCAAATGAATGTAAAATTGACCCACCGGAATAAATTTTAATCTTAAGTTCGGCTCCTCATGTTCTAAGACTCATTCCTAATGGTTCGAGAGGGTGACATCAAATATACTAATTAATTAGTCCAAACGATATTTTAAGTTACGAAATAAGACATAAAAACGTTATCCGATTAAACATACTTTTTTTTCGACGGATTTCTGACCTCCAAAATATAGTAGTTTCAATCTAGAAATATTGTTTTAATAGTTTTTTTTCAGGAACGCGCTTGAAAGTTAGGACCCTTTAATGTCAACTTTAATTTTTGCGTATTTCACTATATCCCAATTTTTTTTAAGCGAAATGAAAAAGTTTTGCATACAATTCCAATCAGATCAATCAATTCCTATTCGTTTTTCTAAAGATAATTTCATGCAAAATAAAACTTTTAGTAAACATTTTTTATTGCTTTATTTAAGGGAAGTCGAGAAACTTAAGAAATGTAAGTTGTACAATTTTTTCATCATTTGCAATTTTAAATGTCAAAATACAAAATTTAAGCAAAATCGGGCAAATAAGTCCTGAGAAATAAAAAAGAAAATCTTTTTTTTCGAAATTTTGTCCCCTAACTTCATAATTTTTAGTGTTCATTTTTTGTGACTTAAAATTCGTAACTATGAAAGCAAAAGCAAATTTAAATCGTAGAGGAAAGAATGTTACAATAATTAATTAACTGTGTGAAAGGTTATTCGTTGCAGGTGTATGTCAATATGTAAAAAGCTTCTGCAGGGCGAAACAGAAATCTTGGTAGAAAGTGTGCTTTCAGCTTTGCAGAGAAACAAAAACATAGGCAGACCAACAGCAGCCATGAGTGGCAATTTTTAAAAAAAATGTAAGTTAGTTAATATTCGTTTCTCGGACGCAAATTTAAAATTTGTAAATTGAAAAATAATTACAAATTTATGCTATAATTTTTTAATCTTATATTTTAAGCCGATGGACTTACTCTTTTTTTCAAATGGAGAAATTAGCATTTTGCCGGACATAGATGTTCACTTTAAAAGCATCTTTGAAAAGAAAAAGGAATCGCAAGGAGAAATTTTTACCTTGTTTTTATTTACAATATATATTAACATCGACTCCCCTGATTAAAATAGCCCTTTTTTTGTCCGTAAAATTATACTACGTAACAATTAAAAAAAATTCGAATTTTACAATTTTATGGGCATAACCATTTCGAAGTTCGTTCAAAACGGGGCATGATATCTTTAGATAGAATACGTGGATGCGAAAAATGTACTTAAAACTTTATTTACAAAACATTTAAATAATTCGAAAGCCAATCGATGAATATAAAAATAACATTTTATATCAAAATGTTCTTAAAATGTTTTGTTAAATGTGCATGAAATTTCAAATTTTTATTAAGGAATAACTTTTACGTTATGAGAGTAAGAAGCGTAGAAATTTTTTGAAATAGAGTTTACTGCTACAACTATTTTTCTTTATTACAGAAGTAATTTTTACGCTTACAATGTATGGTAAATTGCACCATACAGTACAAAATACATCGATAGCAGAAAGAAAAAAAAAAGAATTAGATTTAAATTTACACATTAAAAGGAATCTGCACATTATGGTATCAATATTAGTGATTTTAGATTTTTAGAAACATTTATTTATTTTTTTTTTGAAAAATATGATGTGAGAAAAAAATGTAAAGTATAAAATTCGTTTTAATTTAAATATTTTGAATTCATTTGTTTGAGCCCCCCTGTCGGGAGAGACTTGACCCCTCGTCGGGCAGAGTCTGGCGCCAGCCTTGGATCTGATTATTATATCAAAAGTTATCAGGGTAGTTCGTTTATTTGTTTTTGCGCACTGAACGTCTAAAAACTTATAATTCAAATCTGTTTAAATTTTTTCTGCCTTTTCTCTAATTTGTTCCATTCTGATGCGAAGAGAATTTTTCATAATTTGAATATTTTTTTTTTGGTCTATTTCTCAACTTTCTGCCTTTTTTTATTCACTGTTAAAAAATCAATTATTTCTAGATATTCTTAAACTAAGACGTCAACTTCCTCTAATTTATTTCTCATTAAAGAATGTACTATTGTCGCTATTTTGTCTAGAGTTCTGTATTTAATTATATGCATATTTTTTCTTATTATCGGTTATTATATAATGTTTGTAAAACTTAATTATATTAAGAGCATCGGTTTTTCGTAAATAAAAAACTAATCAAAATATAGCTTTTGATTGTCGCTATTTTATTTGTAATTATCATAACAAATCGTAATTATTTATACTGTGATCTTTAATGAATTTATTAAATCGCAATGATTTTATTGTTTTGGTATTAGCAAAGGATTATTTTTAAAAACAATCAATTTTATTCAGTTTAAATTTTGAAAATAATGAGTAATCATCCGGTTATGTCATAGTTCTTCTTTAACCCAGAGACATTTGTTGCGTGTGCGTATTTTTGTTTTCTAATTATATTTGTTGCTTAATTAAACAAATTGTTAGGATTTTTATTGGCAGTCGAAGAAACGCAAGAGAATCTTCTTTAAATATGATAAAGCAGACTTTTTTCATCTCTAACTAATGCTGATTTCGAACACACGTGAATGCATTACAATTAAAAAGAGATAATTTTATTGTTATAGTTAATTTGTATTTATTTATTAATCTATTTAAAAAAAAATTGCAATGCAATATTTTTGGAAAATTTTATAACCGTCGTTGAGCAGCCGATCCAATTGTTTGAGTTTGCGACTGCTAATGTTCAACTTCGTACCCTTGTAATTTTGAACCCGACTCAGAAGACAAGGGAACTCCTGTATCGAGCATTTTGTCGAAATTTGCCTTCGCTGAGGACTTTTTTGATTGAACTCATCCGTATTTGCGTTACATGGAGAGGAGGATCACGAAAGCCTCCCGCGGTAAGTCTGACGGTAAAGGTAACCAATGATCCGTCAAAGAGGATATTTTCGTTAACACCGCGGTAGGTGCAAGTCGGATACGGAAATCGTGTCGAGCAGTCATCGCTGGGAATCGAACCCGGGTCACCTCGTTGGAAGGCGAATGCGCTATCCCCTGCTCTTTTTGCAATAGTACCAAAAGGCTTAAATACTTCAAACAATACTTTTATTTCGTATCGCATAAAAAAAAGAGATTATAAATATTTTAGGAAGGGCGCCAGTGCGAGATTTGCCATAGGCGCTTCTTTCCATAGATACGCCTCTGGCCCTTTCCAACTAGCAGCCACCATCAAACATCACATTGAAAAATACAGACAGGAATATCCCACGACTGTACATCATCTAGATTCTTACATGTACGTAGACGACTGGATCACAGGTCAAGATACCCGAGAAGAGGCACTTATAATTTCCCGATGTGCGAAGAAAATCATGAAGGAAGCTGGAATGGAAATGAGAAAATGGATTAGCAACGACTCCGCCTTGATGAGTCAGTGGTCAGAAGAAGCCTTTGACACTTATCCAGTCGATATTCCTATAAACTTAGGAACTAATAATGCTAAGGTATTCGGCATGACGTGGCAAACTGAAGATGATTGCTTGATATTAGACACAAAAGGTATTTTAGAATTCGTTTCAAACTGCCGAAATACCAAAGGATTTCTTCTGCAAACCATCGGGAAGATTTTTGATCCAATGGGATTACTTACTATCTTCACAATACGGATGAAATGCCTCATTCAAAAACTTTGGGAAAGGAAAGTTTCGTGGGATAAGAATCTCCCTCCCAGCATTATGGAAAGTTGGAAAAATTGGTGTAAAGAGTTACCGCTCCTGGGAGAACTTAGAATTCCAAGACTTGTGCTAGATTCTAACAGTAAAGAAAATAGTGACATCGTAGAAATGCATGTTTTCTGTGATTCCTCGAAACTTGCATACGGAGCTACCATTTATGTGAAACTTAAAATACAAGACGAAGTGTTTGTAAATTTCATTACTTCGAAAAGCAGAGTTGCACCACTAAAAGGAGTTACTTTGCCTCGACTTGAGCTTCTAGGAGCCTTAGTAGCTGCACTTCTGAGTTCCAAAGTGCTAAAAATCATCAATCAGAAAAGACAGTGCACAGTGTTTTATTGGACCGATTCAAAAGTAGTTTTGTTTTGGATTAGAGGATCTAAGAAAAATGGAAACAATTTTTCGCTAATCGTGTTCGAGAAATCACAAATCTGACTGATCCTAATACTTGGTTTCACTGCGCCGGAAAGGAAAATCCCGCAGACTTGTTGACAAGAGGTCTCAGTGCAGAGTCGCTTCTACACAGAAAAAAGTGGTGGCATGGTCCTTCATTTTTGTTGTTCGATGAACTTATGAGTGAATTTGACTGTCCAGTGCCAAATGAAGAAGAATATTTACATGAAATAAAATCCTAAAACTCAGTAGAAACTATAGTCTTGACTTTAAATCATGACAAAACTTTTTTTGATACTCTGATTAATCGTTGCAATAGATTTTTAACTATAGTTCGAATTTGTAGTTATCTTTTCAGGTACATTCATAACTTGAGAAATCCAGAGAAAAGGATTCTTGGTCCTCTGAAACTGGACGAATTGTCTAATGCTGAAAAGTATCTAATTCGCTGCTTGCAGGAGCAAGAGTTTCCTAGAGAATTAGCTGCTCTTAAGTCGGGAGGTAGCGTTTCCAATAAAAGTAAGATCTTTAACCTATCACCTATTCTAGATGAAGAAGGGTTATTGAGAGTGGGTGGCAGACTAGAAAATTCTCAATTATCGTACTCGAGTAAACATCCCATTTTACTGCCTTCTAAATGGAAGTTAACTGAAATAATCGTTAAATACTATCATGTTAAGTATCTTCATGTTGGAGCTCAACATCTACTTTTTCAGGTTAGACAAAAATTGTGGCCCATTCATGGTAGGAATTTGTGAAAAATCGTGCACAGATCCGTAGTTTGCTTTAAGGCAAATCCTAAAGAATATAATCAAAAAATGGGTAATTTGCCAAAAGAAAGAATAACACCTGATAAAGTTTTTAGTTCTACTGGAATAGATTTATGCGGACCATTATAAAAAATAAATATCAGAGGAAAGGTCCTGAATTTAAAATCTACGTTTGTATATTCATCTGTTTAGTAACAAAGGCTATACATCTTGAGCCAATCAGTGACTTGACTTCGCAAGCTCTCATAGCGACACTTAAACGATTCATTGCCCGAAGGGGTAAATGTCGTAAAATCTTTTCAGACAACGGAACTAACATGGTAGGGGCTAATAAAGAACTTAATTGTTTGTTTAAGATGGTAAGGGATCGAGAGGAATCGTTATTTGCATTTTTTGGCGAAGAAAAAATCGAATGGAGCTTTATTCCCCCCAGGAGCCCAAATTGGGGAGGTCTTTGGGAAGCAAACATTAAATCATTTAAATTTCATTTTAAGCGTGTAGCAGGTAACTCTAAATTTAATTACGAGGATTTTTTAACACTCGTAACTCAAATAGAGGCAATATTGAACTCTCGACCTCTTAGTTCTGAAATTGAAGATTTAGAAGTGCTAACACCGGCACATTTCTTAATAGGGAGGCCGATAACGGCCATAGTTGAACCATCCCTAACTGATATCGAGCCAAGTCGTTTAAACTCTTGGCAGAGAATTACCAAGTCAGTACAAACAATATGGAAACAATGGAGCCTTTCTTACTTGAACAGCTTACAACAAAGAAAAAAATGGGTAAAAAATCAGAAAAATTTAAAAATAGGGGATATGGTTTTGATAAAAGAAGAAAACCTTCTCCCATGCAAATGGGTCTTGGGTCGGGTAGTAAAACTGTATCCTGGGCAAGATAATCAAATAAGGGTAGTTGAAGTAAAAACTTGTAAGGGAGTATATAAAAGGTCTGTTTCCAGATTGAGTGTACTGCCGATAGAAAATTGAAAATAGTTGTATATTCATCTAAATATTTGTATATAATTTTATGTAACACTTGTATTTTCATTAGAATTTCATGTAAAAAATTTGAAATTTATCTCAAAGATTCTGATTGAGTATTAGTTATGTTACAGTTATAATACTCAACAATGTTAAAGTATTTGTAAAATTGTATGCTAAATGTATAACTGAAAAAAAAAAATATTGTCAAGTTCTTGCATGTGAACAGTGCAAGGCTGGGCGGTGTGTTGGCGCATGCGCACCATTCCCTAGCGTAACGAAGAAAAGAAGGGAAAAATTATTCTCCTCTGAGACTCGAAAACCATTAGATGTGGATAACTACTTTAACCCTTTCGAAATCCACAATATCTCCAGCTGTTGTTATTTTTATACATACTGTTATTGTTATCAATAAAAAACAAAAAGTGCAGCTGGTGGTCCGTCGTTATTTACTAAAATATCAAGCGTGCTGGTTTTAGGCCGACAATAACCATGATTTTTTGTGGCTATTTTAGTGTTTTTTCCCCCTTGTGCAATATTATAGTTTGACTTGACTTTTAATAAATACAATAATTTAAATGATATAAAATTATTAAAAGAAACACACAATCTCTTCTAGAACATTTTAGTAAACACAAAAGAAAAAACAAGATAGCCAAGTATCAAATTTATTGTCCACTGAAGTTAACAAGGAGTTTAAAAAACTCCTCTCTTAATCTAACACACACTAAAGATGTTCTGTCAATCATGTGTTCCGGAAAATGGTCTGAGCAAATTCTGCTAGCAGAGGTTGGCACCCAATTCTCTCGGCGAACAGCATTGATCCAGGAAACTCGTCTTGTTTCATCTTTTGGAGAAAAAAAAAAAAAAAGGAAAACAAGGAATAAAATATATTGCTATCAGTGTAAAAACAATTAAGAAAGATCTAAACTCCAGGTTAGCCCATTGTTTTACAAATATCTTGAACTCATTTTTTAAAAGTTATTTTTTTATATTTGAATACATTTTAAGAAATCACCAGTTTTTGATCAAGAAATAATTATTTCACAAATACAATATTATTTTTTTATACACAATATTTTTAATATGAAGAAATTGCATATGCAGCAGATTATTAACTTGAAATATCTTTTGTAACTATCCATTTTTTGAAAACATTCATAATAGATCTACATATTATATAGAGAGCATCAACTATAGGGTAAATAATTAGTATTTCATAGATGATATGCTGTTTTGAAGGTATTTATTTTATAACAGATTAAACAAAATATTAAAAAATTGCAGATGTAAAAAAAAAAAAAAAAAATTCTATATCTGCTTTGACATTTGAAATTAAAATTCTATGAACAGATAGCCTACATGCTGAAAAAGTATTTAACAAAAGAAAATATTATTTGAAAAATAATTTGAACAGTTATATTTTTCAATCACAATTTTCCTTTTTTATTTGGTGAGAAGAAATGCATATATAGATACTTCCAGTGTGATATTATCTTAAATAACTTATATATACTCATGTTTTGAAAACAATTCATTAATATTTGTAAAATATTATGTTGAACGCATTTTCTTAATATGAAATTTTGAATGTTGTTAACAATTTAAATTGCTCCATGCACATCATTTTCTCAGATACAAATCTGAAAACCTTTTTGAATGCTAGATTGAGCATATATTAATAGAATTTTGCATGAAAAACGTCAAAAGCTATTATTAATTTTGCAATATAAGAATGATATTAAAGCATTTCTATTACAATTCTATTAAAATTTCAAAGAAACAGGTTAAAGATTGAGAATTTTCGTCTTCTGTCGAAAGAAAAGTACTAAAACTTTAGTGCTATACAGTATTTATTCAAAGAAAAAACGAAAACACTTGTCATTAAAAGTTAATAGTAAGCAATAAAATTTTAGGATAAATGAACCCTTAATGTTATTAAATATACATGATTTTGCAAAGTCTCAAATTGAACAAACAAGATCGTAGTTTACAAAACAAAATCTTACCTGTGAAAAGTGACGCCGGGAATTTTTTTAGATGTCCTATTTGTGCAGTTAACCGCAACACAGGAACCCATTACGTACTGGTTTTTTTTTTCAACAATAGACTAATTGCTAAAATAAAATCTATTAGTCAGTTTGAAGAATGTTAAAACACATACAGCTCTAGTTCAACGAAGTTCGATTTGTTTTGGTTGTACCAATATGGCGCCGCGGTTGCAGTTCAGGCTTCACGAGTTTACGTGCATACCGTCTCCTCTTATTTATTACTCTATGGCCTGAAGGGATTCCATCCATTTCCTCCCTGGAAAATTGTTCTTATAACTGGAGGTCTCACTTTCCTTAAGAGGACGCAATACCTACCCTCTCAATACCAGCAGCTAATGCTTTTTCTAAGGGAGCTTCATTTACCAATAACTTTTTTGCATTTTGATATTTTGAAAAAATTCTTTCAGCATTTGAAACTTCATAGCTTACACTAAGTTTCTGCTTTTTCATCTTTTTTTTAACTATAAATTTTAAATTATTAATTGAGTTGAAACATCGGTAATCGAGTTATCTTCTAGAAATCCGTTTTTTATCAAACTTTATTCAGTAATTCCTTATTTTTCAGAAAGCGTACTCGTACTATACATTTCAAGCTTCCAAAAGAGATAATTCGTAATTATTTTCTTCAATTATTAAATGTGTTATTATGAAAGAAAGATGAAAAAATTCTTAAAAAAATTGCGAAAAGAGCATTAACCACGCCTCCCATCTGTCCTCTCTTCATTTACCAATCAGAGTATAAGTTCTAGTAGGGGGTCTTTTTTTTTGGGGGGGGGGGTTAGGAGATAGCTTCTTTACTTTCTTTGAATAGTTGAGGGGTTAAATAGCCTTGGGGTCTTCTATTGTAGTTGAAAATAGTTTTTACTTCATTTGCTTTCTTTGGAATGAGTTAGGATAGAAGACTTCCTTTCGAATTTTCTAATGTTTTTTATTATTATTTTTATTTATTTATTTTTTAATTTTGGATGCATACAATTTTTACAATGAAAAGTAACTGAACCCACTTATACCAGTTCAACTAATTAATTAAATTAAATCATTTTATTAATATAAATAAACGTTTTAAAAATCAATTCGGCGTTAATTTTTTTGTTTATTATGTTAAAAAATAATCACTTATAAAAACATTTTGGATTTTAGGATATATATATATACATATATATATATATATATATATATATATATATATATATAATCTCTCAGTGAAATAACCCCTCTATAATGAACCCGGGATATAGTGAACAGTCATTTAAAATGAAACGTATGACATTTGAATCTATGTCATACGTATAAGAGTATATAATTATAACTTTTAATTAAAAATGGAGTAATACACTTTCAAAGCAGTGTTTAAAATAAGTTATTTCGCTAAAATGAATAACGTGTGTGGTCCAAAGCTAGACACATGGCAGAACAAATCGGTTGCACAGAAATTCAAACTTGAAATGCGCAATAATTTTTCTTCAAAAATGACGCAAATAAAAACGATAAACATCTAAAAATTTTGTAAAAAAAAAGACAACTACTTCACTGTTTTGAGAGTATTTTGAATGGTATTTAGCATTTTCATTAAAAATTTCGTTAAAGGAAATAATTAGTTGAAAGGAAACTATTGTAGAGACACTTTGTATACTTATCTACTTTATGACTTATGAGACAAATTATGTGCCATTGCAGTCCCTATTTCCCACAATACTTGAGGAATATGCTAAAAAAATATTTGTTCCTAATTTTTTGATATACTGAACCACCATATAGAGTGAACTTATCACTGGGTGTGCCGACGATTTATTATAGTGACATATAATAAACTTATACTTGACTTTATATATATATATATATATATATATATATATATATATATATATATATATATATATATATATATATATATATATATCTCAATTAAGCAGCTGCAAAAAAATTTTGTAATTACCCCCAAAGACAGAGCTAACAATAATTATGCAATCTTTTGTAAAAAATTCTATGTAGAACTTTTAAATATGAAGTTAAAAAATAGTAAAAATTTTAAAACTTCGTAATTTAAATAATAATATTGTCATTAAAATTTTTTTAGATTTATATAAGAGATTAAAAATTAAAATTAGTAATATACAATTTCCTTACTTAATTATCAGTCCTATGTTTCATAAAATTCCTATAAAATTCAGAACAGTCACATATGGGTTTAATACTTGCATAATTAAACTTGACACCTTTTTCTCTAACTACTTCAGTAAAATTATTAACAATAATATTATAGAAGGTTTTTCTTGGATTATCACTAATAATCAACCGATTTTAGCATTTATTAAACATAATAAAATTAATTCTATTGCCACTTTTGATTTTCAAGATCTTTTCAATAGAATTCCCCTTTCTAAACTGTAAAAAGATGTCCTTCTGAATTATTACTATGATTTTAAAAAAATCATAGTAATGGGAAATTCCAATTAAATTTTGTCTTTTTAATAATTATCTTTAAAATGGAAAAGATATTTTTCTTTAAATTGATGGAATACCAGAAGGATCTAATTTTTTATCTCTCTTAGATAATTTATTTTTGCACTAAACAAAATTATACTCTTTATGTTGATGATTTAATTATATTTAATTTTCATGAATATACTTTTTTATTAAATAATATTTACCCCGAGGACTTTAATCTCGCTTCGTAATCATGATGATAATTTTAATTTTTTGGATTTGGGTATTATAAAAGAAGAAAATATCTGCTTTGTTGGTCTATACGATAAAAGAAATTATTTTAATTTTAATATAAATAAACTAATTACTTGGAATTCTAATGTTTTTAAAAACATCTATTTAAATACCATTTTTAATCAAATGAATAGAATTAAAAGATTATGTATTAATGTTTAGTTATCCAAAAAACAAATAGACAAAATTTGATAATAAAACAATGGTTACCCAAATAAAGTAATTAAATTCTATATAAAATCATTAAGTTAATTGTATGTTATTGTTAATAAATTTACTAAAAAACTTCTTCGTTAATTTATATAATTTTTACCGTGTGCAAATCCATTTCGGGCATATCCGTGGCTGAAATTTGTGCATAACAGGCAATTCATATTTCCTTCTCTCTCTCTCTCTCTTTTCTGTTTTATTTATTTTTTTCCAAAATAAAAGTTAATTTTCTAAAATTATTAATTGGAAACTTCTTTAAATTATCCAGTATAATATTACCTTGCACACATCCATTTTCGGGCCCATCCTTGGTAACTAACAAATCAAGCGCACTTCAGTAGGAACCCTCTATTTACGTTTTTACCTCAATTTGCGCTTCTGTTTTCATATTTTATAATCTGGTAATCATACTTTATATATATATATATATATATATATATATATATATATATATATATATATATATATATAATTTTTTTATTATTATTATTTTAAAATTTAATTTTCGCAACTGTACAGCATAATGTATATTCTCGAAAAGGAAAACTTTTTCACTGCATTATTTGTTTTAGTTATTCATATTTCATTTTCAAAATCTCCACAACTATTTAGCACCATGTGCTTGCCCGAAAAAATACTTGTGTACTAGTTTATAGAATTGCTTATCAGGAGTTTTCTCAGTAATATTTTATTTCCACAGTGTCAACGATTCATATTATAATTTTCCCTCTAGCAAATGCTCTTTATTTCTCAACAACACATGTTGTTGCTCAGATTTTTATTTATTTTATTTTATATAGTATTGGTAGATTTAATGGCTGTTCATCATAATGCCTATTTGCTTTATATATTCTTGCCTGACTTCATATTTTAGTTCTTTATTTTAGTATTACTATTAAGTATTAGTATTTAGTATTAAGTCGTTACCTTATATGTATTCAAATAATCATCGCTAAAACTGCATTTTAAATAGATCAATTTTTATTTTATGTCTCCATTTAATTATTTTAATCCATTAACGCATACAATAAATTTAATAAAATATTCAGATTAGTTTAAACATGAGACAATATTGGGGAGTATGTTGGGGATATTAGTGAGTTGTATTTACATTTTTAGAAAAAAATATAATACCAATTTTTAGTATTTCAATACAAAATAGGTTTTATCTTTCAAAAAAACCGCCTATCTTTTGTTGGGAAACTCTTTTTCATATCTTGCAGGAAATTTCGATTACTATTTAAAAATGACGGGAAAATGTTTACTTTAAGAAAATAAATGTTTACTTCAACTTTTAACTACTACAAAAGGCCCATAATTACCATTGTATTATTTACTATGCCAATTTAAACTTTTATTAACTTTTTAAATATTATTCTTTTTTTCCATTTGTGATAAAATAAGAATTTTGAGTTTGATTTTTAGCCCTTTATTTTGTCACCATATGTAAACATAATAAATATATTGTAATGCACATATACATGTAAATTATTTATATTTTCTCTATTTTGTATTTTTGTTATTTATATTTTCTCCTTTTTATGTTTTTATCTTGATTATACAGAACTAAAAGATCAGGATCGTTATAATTAAAGGT
Source organism: Parasteatoda lunata (assembly GCA_949128135.1). Lineage (NCBI taxonomy): Eukaryota > Metazoa > Arthropoda > Arachnida > Araneae > Theridiidae > Parasteatoda > Parasteatoda lunata. The sequence continues at coordinate 10,175,536 of OX421980.1, read as the reverse complement.
TTTATGCTTTTAATTAGATACTTTTTTTAATTGCATGCTTTGCCCACGAAAATGAAATTTTTTGTAATATTACAGTCATTTTCTCTATTTTTGATTTATTATTTATTTTTTTGTGTGCGAAGTTCTGACATATGTTTACAAACTTATCTGCATTATAAATAAGTTTATATTTCATTACGTAAATAAGAACGAGAACATTTTTTTCACTCAATTTAGACCCCCAAAATTTCACACTAGTGGCCATTTTTTGTTTGAAATAAAGCGTCTCTTAGCTTTTATATGTATCTGTATGAACAGGTGTGTGTTCATAGATACACAATTAAGATGAAAGTAGAGAATTCAAGATGTGATCAAAACAAAATTTTAAAACTGTAGACAGAGTAGAATGACAAAAAAAAAAAAAAAAAAAAAAAAAAAACGAAGTTAGTTTGCTGATTATCAAACTACACGCTACCAGATGTTTCATCTGAATTCCATCTTTATAAAGCTGAAGTAATATGAAACATGTGGTGAAAATTCACTTTAAAAAAGAATAGTAAATAAATAAAAATAAATAATAGTAAATAAATAAAAATAAATAATAGTAAATAAATAAAAATAAATAATAGTAAATAAATAAAAATAAATAATAGTAAATAAATAAAAATAAATAATACTAAAATACAAAAATAAATAATAATCAAACAGAAAATTTAATAATTCGAATCGTGATTGAAATGTATGAAACAGAAAAAAATATAAAATTATTGAAACAGAAAAAAATATATAATTATTTTTCTGTTAAAATATTTTTGGTTTTTTATTTTCTTTTTCCTTTGCTTTAACACACATGCACTCACCCATATTCACATGTACGTATGTGTCTTAAACTGTTAAAAATGAAAGAAGAAAAATTCTCAGACAAATACACTTCAGCAAAATTACAAAGCAATAGAAATAAATTATAAAATTTATCGAGAAATTATTATCCTTATTTACAGAAAATAAAAACTTACCGGATGGTGAATATAAGATTGAAAAAGATACGTCAAAACAAAAATTTTCTTTGATGCAACCTAAAAAGCGTTTGATTTTAATTTTATCATTTATTATTATTATTATTTTTTATTTTTATAACTTTTTATTATATTGGTATAAGTTTTAATCATTTTCTTTAACTTTATAACTTTAACTTTATAACTTAGTATTATAACTTTATAAACTGCCTACGTTTTTAGAAATTATATTTTTCTCAGAATTTTTATATTTATATTTCTTCATATATTTACAGCTCAATATACTTAGCAGTTCTAGCGCCGATTATTAAAACTAAGTTACTTTAATTAATTATATTAATTCCACACACATAAATAAAAATTTATATTCTTCTTGGTGTTCTAATTTGAAACGAATTAATTGTAAGATATAAGTTAATCCCCATTATCTGTTAAACACCTATTAATTATTTACATTTTTAGTTAATGTAAATAAATAGTTAGAATGTTTATTCTGGATATTTCACAATGAAACTAAGAAGGTGTTTAAAAATAAAAGACTGTGAACCCAGAATCACTTTAGGAAGATAATGCTTACATTGTTCAGTTTTAGGGAAATTGGGATAGTGTAACTGACCCTCTATCATATATCACTGTCACTGTACCAATTCACTCCTCCCTCAAAGCGACGCCCCCATAGTGCAAGACTTACAACTGATTTTGCCAATTCAGGCTTTTTATCTGGGTACTGCATCCTCTTAAGAAAGAATAGCGGTTTGAAAGATAAGTTTCCAAGAAAATGAAGATGTGTCTGTGGGAAAAGATTTCTATGGGACTTCGAAAAGTCATCAATTTCACCCATGTCTAATCACACCCCATTTCTAGTTTAACAATGTATGGGCAAAGTTGTGAGTAGTGTAGTGAAACTACAATTACATAGAATTTACAATATATTTTACTAATTTTTGTTACAGATTCTTTAATAAATAAATAAAAACTAAGTTAACTACAAAATTTTTTATTAGGCATTTGTTAATGAATTTTTTACAAAATTTAGAAAAAAATGTGACCAGACTATTTTCCCGACGAGACTTTAAAATTTTCCCGATGGGGGGGCTGGCCATGCCCGACAGGGGTTCAATTGCCCCCCCTGACCCCCTACTGGCGCCGCCCTTGTTTTTATTAATACTTTTAAATGAGGAAAATAATTTACTTATTCGGATTCAAGGTTTATATTTTAATCGACGCAGTAAATTTGCTGTCGGGGAAAAAAGAGAAGCAGTAACAAAATATTTTTAATTTATTAATTATTTTTTTTATCATTTTCTTAGTAGTAAAAAGATTGTTGATTGATTCAGAAAAACAAACTGTTCGTATTCAATCTCTTAAGATATATATTAATCAACATAACAGATTCTCATTGACTTCTTTTATGTACAGTGTATGAAATGGAAAAAGGGAACACCTTGACTAACTTTTGATTTAATCATATTTTCACGTACAAAGAGTCAATACCATATTTTAAGTTACGAAAATGAACAGAAAAGCGCATTCTGTTCTGAATATACGTACAAGTTTATGTATAGTTTTAGGTTTTTAATTTTCAAAATGCGGAAACAGTCGCAATCTGGAAGATATGGTCTGAAGTTATGGCAAAAAGAGAGTTGGAAAGTTTGGGTCCTTTAATTTTAAGTTCACTCTTCGATTATAGCCCATTATCTCGAGAACGTTTTGAGTGTATTGAAAAATGTTTGCATAAAATTACAAAAAACATTTTATATACAAATTTTTAAGCAAAAATAATTTTAAATAATTATTTTTTATTTTTTATTAGTTTATTAAATAATTGTAAAATATATTGAATTGTATGTTCTACATATTTTTACATCCTTTTAATTTCAAAATACAAACTTTCAGAGCAATCGATCAATTAGTTTCTAAGTTGTCAAATTTTTAAAAAGTCAGTTTGCTTAACATTTTATTTATTTCGAATTATTCAACCGATTTCATTCAAATTTTGTATTATACAATTTAAAATTACCTTCCATAAAGTTATACAAAAATTTTTATATCTTGCTATTTTATTTTATTTTATCAGTCATTGAACAACTGACCCAATTTTTGGGTTTACGACTACTAATGTTCAACTCCGGAGCCTTGTAATTTTAAACCAATCCAGAAGACAAGGAAAGGTATTGATTTGTTAGGTGAACGAACATAAGGGACTTTGCGACTCGACAGATTTAACGTGCATCAGTCACCATTTACGACACGGGGATTTCAAAAATTGGGATTCAGAATTTTTCCAACGATATTATAAATATAAATATAAAAAATATTAAATATTTTATAGCTATTTAAAACTATATTTTTTGCATGGCATTACCTTTGGAAAAATGAATTTTTGCAATTGTACGAAAAAAATTTCGATTCATTCAAAACGCAAAATGTTCTTGAGATATGACGAGATTCAGATATTATCATCATTATCATGGAGCTATTATTTTGAAGCTATTACTATGCATTTACTATGAAATTAACAAAAGAGGTCGAAATGAAAGACGTTTTTATTTATTTATATCCGATATTAATATTGAAAGTGAACACCATTTCACCTTATTTTCCTCTTTCAATCATAATCCTTAAAATTATCAAAGCATATATATATGGATAACTACCAGCTAAATTATCTTTCTGTATAAAAAAGAAAAATTATTTTGTTATTATCAGCAATATTGACATATACTTCATATAAATGTACAGTGTGCAAAAAAATAAATTGACCCACCGGAATAAATTTTAATCTTAAGTTCGGATCTTCATGTTCTAGTACTCATTCTTAATGGTTCGAGAGGGTGACATCAAATATACTAATTAATTAGTCCAAACGATATTTTAAGTTAGGAAATTAGACTTAAAAACGTTATCCGATTAAACATACCTTTTTTCGACGGATTCGGATTTCTGATTCCCAAAATATAGTTGTTTCAATTTAGAAATATTCCCTTTAATGTTAACTTTAGTTTTTGCGTTTTTCACTATGTCCCAATTTTTTTTTTTTTTTTTTTTTTTTTTAAGAAAATTGAAAAAGTTTTGCATACAATTCCAATCAGATCAATCAATTCCTATTTGTTTTTCTAAAGATAATTTCATGCAAAATAATACTTTTAGTATGCATTTATTATTACTTTATTTAAGGGAAGTTGAGAAACTTAAGAAATGTAAGGTGTGCAATTTTTTCTTAATTTGCAATTTTAAATGTGAAAATAAAAGATTTAAACAAAATCGGACACATAAGTCCTGAGAAATAAAAAAATAAAAAACTTTTCTTTTTCGAAATTTGGTCCCCTAACTTCTTAATTTTTAGTGTCCATTTTTTGTGACTTAAAATTCGTAACTATGAAAGCAAAAGCAAATTTAAATCGTAGAGGAAAGAATGTTTCGCGTTGATATGTGGTAAACAATAATTAATTAACTGTGTGAAAAGTTATTCGTTGCAGGCGTATGTATATATCAGAGTCGTTTCTAAGGATGGGCCCTGGCCCAAGGCCCCGAGTTCTGATGGGGCCCCCGAAAAGTCTAAAATCACATTGCATTAATTGTTTTTTTTTAATTCTAACTCACTAATTATTTATAACTAAAGAGGGTCCCCAGATCGCACTTTTTTCTTGTTTTCTAAAAGTTTAATTCGGAGCTGGGACCCTCTGAAGCCCATAATATATATATATATTTCTTCCTTACATTGTCGGATGCTTTTCAAAATCTAATCGAAGTGTTTACAAACATAAAATAATTGTTACTCTTCACTTTTCTAACCAAAAGAGCAATAAAACACTCTTTCCATTGATGAAAATATCCCCACTTTCATAACTACCACCCACAGAATTGTTTACATTGCCTTGGGGCTCTTTTTTCCTAACTTAGGAAATATCAGATATCCACAGAAACACCCCTTTGTCTGATTTCTGGTCATAAATTTCTAAGAAGAAAACATTTCTAGGGCTGTAAATGTAATTTCCATAGTGCCTTTAAATTGCGCCTTGTTCAATTCCTAATTTTCTGTCTCACAAAATTTAGATATTTTTTCTAATTTATTATAAAAGCTTTTTTTCCCTTTAATCATCCTAAATGTTTTAACTAGCCTAATTGTTTCATTTACTTAATTATTGTAGTTGATTTTATTTTGTTATTTTTCAAATTAATCGTAAGAGAACCCGTGAACAAGGAATTTCTATATTAAATTTTCGTAGGATATTAAGAAGACATAAATCTTTCACGTTGGAGGTAAGCAAATGTTTTCATTAAATCAATTTTTCTTGTGGTTATGGAAAACGTGGAAGGTTTGCGCAGTTTTTTATAAATGCATTGTGAGTTTTTTGTTTATTTATTTAAATGGCTGGCCACTATTCAATTCCCTCTTTGACTAGCCTGTCTGCCAAAACTTTTGATTCGGTGTTTTCTGGATGGAATTGAGATAACAAATGCAAATTTATTTTAATTTTACTTACTGCTAATAGACAGAAACGATATATGATTTTGTTTAATAGAGCATTGAAATCAAATGATCATCAGCTAAACAAATGTTTAATCATGAGAAAAAAAATGTTTAAAACTCCTGTATGGCCAAATTTTCTATGTTTCCCCTATACATGAAATATATTATATTTCGTACACAAAATTAATTTATTTAGTTAGCTTATGATTTTATTGGTCATATTTGTTTCATTAATAAGGCTTTTAAATTTCCAAATCAAAGTCGAAACAATTTCTTAAAATTGTCAGTCGAAACTATATACGAAATTTTGACAGCTTTGTGCTTATTTTAAGCGTGTGCATTTAATTTAATAAAATAAAAAAATAAAGAAAGAAGTAAAAAAAATATAAATAAATGACTGAATAAAATAAAAAACTTCGTTGTCATATCATCTTTTAAACAATTTGAGTATTAATAATTTATTTAAAAATAAGCAAATTTTGAGTTTAAAAGGTAAAAAAATTTTTTTATTTGTTTAAAAGGTAATTATGCTCGATCATGAGACTATTTAATATCTGTTCCTAAGGATCAGAATTCTTTTTTATTTCACTTTATTGTAAAAATGATATATTTAATACTTTCATATGATATGCTGCAATTTTAAATGCCTAAAAGATGACTAAAATTGTCAAATCAAAAACAATTAATACTTTTAATTTTATATTATCGCAGTATTTAGAGCAGACAGTTGCTTGTGGGTGTGGATGATAGAAGTGAAAGAAACATGCAAAAAAAAAAATATCCAATTAATGCCCTCAATATTATATTTTTAAACTTCTCGCAAAAATGTAGTAAAAAAAATAATTCTCGAACAAATTTATATTAGGTAAGAACGAAAAAGAAAATGATATCAAAATATGCTGAATCACTAGTGAGACAGGTGGGATGAAAGACATCGAAACCAATTTGATTGAATAGTAAAAGGTGTTTTTAAAATTCGGAAATTAATCAGGCTTCAATTTTTTTTTTTTTTTTTTTTGGGTCACAAAATTTATCAGGAGCTTTTCGTAAGATTTTAATATGGGTTATGTTTTTTCTTTAATTAATTATTAAACATTAACAAATATTTGTCTTTTGAAACCCATCATTCTGTAATAAAACTAATTGATACAAAGCTTTAGTGTGTTTCCATTGATATATTAAATGTCTTCTATCGGTGGAACCCCGACATTACGATTAAATTTTATTAAGGTAATTACGAATATTATAACCTAAAAACCGACTTTTTTTTTAAATATTTTATTAGAGGAATGTAGATTTTTCATCGTTTTATCATTATCAATCTTAAATAAGATTTTATATCTGACAGTTAAATTTGCAGTCCTTGTGTTATATCTGTCCCCTGATCAAAATAGCTTTTTCTTTTGTCCGTAAAACTATACTATGTAACAATTGAAAAAAAAAATCGAATTTTACAATTTCATGGGCATGACCATTTCGAAGTTCGTTAAAAACGGGGCATGATATCTTTAGATAGAATACGTGGATGCAAAAAATGTACTTTATTTGCGAAACATTTAAATATTTCAAAAGCCAATCGATGCATATAAAAATAACATTTTATATCAAAATGTTCCTTAAATGTTTTGTTAAATGTGCGCGAAATTTCTAATTTTTATTAGCGAATAATTTTTGCGTTATGAGAGTAAGAAGGGTAGAAATTTTTTGAAATAGCGGTCACTGCTACAAATATTTTTTTTTGTTACAGAAGTAATTTTTACGCTTACAATGTATGGTAAATTGCACCATACAAAACAAAATACATCGATAACAGAAAAAAAATTAGATTTAAATTTACATTAACAGGTATCACATTATGGTATCAATATTAGTGATTTTAGATTCTTAAAAACACACTTGAATGATGTGAGAAAAAAATGTAAAGTATAAAATTCGTTTTAATTGAAATATTTTGAATTAATTTGTTTGAGCCCCCCTGTCGGGGAAGACTTGACCCCTTGTCTGGCAGAGTCTGGCGCCACCCTTGGGGGGCGATCACCTTTTTAGGTCTATAGCCTGTCCGACCCCGGTCAGAAGCAACTAGTACTGTTTTTATAAGTTAAGTATACCCTAGGAAGACAGAATTACTGAATTCTTTTTGAAATGATCAAAAAAATTAGGTTGGCAGCAAAATATGAGTCTTTTTGTAAATTCAAAAGACATAACTAAAAATAATTAAATTATATCATAAAAAATGTATAGTATTTCTACATTGTCTTACAAATTAGCCGAGTAAAAGAGGTTTATCTGCATTTCAAATGATGTTTTTCTTTTAAAATGAGGGGGTTAAGGGACTTTACTATAAAAATAAATGATTAATAGACAATATTTCTTTAATGAGAATATTAATATAGCTATTTTCTTTTCAAAGCAAGAAGCGCACAATTAAACTATAAGTTATTTACTAATTAAACTATAACAGTTAATAGAGTAAAAGATGTTCTACTGGGCAAGCAGTACTTTAAAATATAAAAATTTTATAGTGTGATGAGAAAAAAAGTAAGTGTTTTAAAGTAATGTATTTATAATTATGCAAATACATTAATATACACAAGGTCACTAAAAGCAAACTTAACCTGAAGTACATAATTTCTGGATTTAAAGACTAAACAACTTCAGGGGGGATTGTGAGCCCAAGTCAAAATCCGGAAAATTTCTAGAGTTGGAAAAAAAACAACAAAAAAACAGTTTAAATAGAAAAAAAATTAAAACAAGGTTTTTTTCCTGTTTCTCAATATTTCTTAGTTTACTTAAAATATATAAAAAATTTTACACATACCTATGATGACCTGCAGAAGTGTTTGAAATTTACAAATATGTCTTTCTTTCTTGAATTTATGATTATAATAACTATTTACTGATAAAAAATGAATATTAATCATGAATATAAGCTTATAAAGTATCTCTCAGGCTCTCCCTTACAAACAAATAAAATAAACTGTGTTTTTAAGTTCCACCTTTGAAAATTTGATTTCTGGAAACTTCAGTGATCATTGATTTTTTTAAACGTCTGGACCTTCGATCTCCGGAAACTTCCGGATCACTGTTAGTGAAAAATCCATAATTTTTCCGGAGCACAATCACTCCTGCAACTTAATAAAGCTGAACTAAATGAGAAGCACAAATAAGCCTACTATAATTTCAGTTCAAAAATCAAGAAACTTGGATATATTTGATAACATTGGATCCTATATTCAAGAAGTGGGGTAGTTTTTTATTATTAAATGTATAACTTATATAGGTTCTATTTAAACTTATGATATTGTACAGAGTTTTTAAAATTAACTAACAAATTTAAGTAGAATTTAAATAATTAACAAAAAGCATAAGTGAGAAATTCTTTTGAGAATTATATAGCAAAGTCTATGTCAATATCTGTATAACTTCAAATAATCTATCGTACTTTTAGCTATTTATACTTTTAGCCCCGCCCACCTGCTTTCCTATTGGTCGATGTCGAGCGACACTCACTCCGAGTATAAATAGCGCCAAAAAGGAATTCCGCGCACCATTTTCGATATTATATTGAAAGCGAACAGTCATGCCTCCCCAAGCATCCGGAAAAGCTGTGAAGAAAGCCGGCAAGGCCCAGAAAGCCGTCCGAGCTGGTGACAAGAAAAAGAGGAAGAAGCGCAGGAAGGAATCTTTCGCAATTTACATCTACAAAGTTTTGAAACAAGTTCATCCCGACACTGGTATTTCCAGCAAAGCCATGTCCATCATGAACTCTTTCGTCAACGACATTTTCGAAAGAATCGCTGCCGAATCTTCTCGCTTGGCTCACTACAACAAGCGAAGCACCATCACCAGTCGGGAAATCCAGACTGCAGTGCGACTCCTCTTGCCCGGTGAACTCGCCAAGCACGCTGTCTCAGAAGGCACCAAGGCCGTCACCAAGTACACCAGCTCAAAGTAAAACCACACAGCTCTCCGCATTTAAAAAAAAGGCCCTTTTTAGGGCCAACAAATTTATCATGAACACTAAAAAATATCTCTCTTTATTCTCTAATATGCTAAAAAAAAGAACTCCTTACACGAAGAGTATTTATTATGTGGCTTTTTATAATTAAAAGCCAATGCGTAATACATTAATAATGAGGAAAAAATGCTTTTCATATTTTATGTAGTCTTTTCTTTTATGAGTTGTTAAAAAAAAAAAAAAAATTACACACTGTTTTATGAGTAATAAATTTAGAGACTGTGTAACAATTTTAATAAAAATGGAAAAATTAAAAAGGTATGCCAACGGCACGCGGTGTTCCCAGGTGGTCACCCTCCCGAGTACTGACCGCGCCCGATGATGCTTGACTTCGGTGATCGGACGAGAACCGGTATTTTCATCATGGTATGGCCGTTGACAATGATTCTATAAATTAGTTCCTTTAATAACTTCATTATAATGTTATTAAATTCACTTTAAAATAAGTGAATTTAAAATCAAAATGAAGTTGTTAAATGAACTTCTTTCTTTCCCTTTAAAATTATGTAATTTTAAAGGGAAACAATTTTTTAGTACCATAACTTGGATTACATGCTTGCTCTAAATTTTTTTTTATTAAAAATAATATTAATTTATAAAAGAAAGAAGGAAAATGCAGTTTCTACGTTTGATGGTATGGGTAGGGGGCGTGGAGGTAGGGCGCTAGAAGAGCGCTCTCATTGGAGGAAAATCTCTCTCAAGCGAACACATAAAAAGCAGCCGTTTTTTGCCCAGCACACCATTTGATTTTGACACCATTTGACCATTTGATTCGGATGTTTACATCCGTGAGTGTAGCATCGTTGTTAAGTGAAAGCATCGAATAAGTGGGCGTTCTCGCCAATTGATGTTTAAATAGTGTTATTGTTTATTTCAGATAGCAGAATAATGTGAATATACATAAGTTACTACAAATTATTATCATATTGAAAGTGAAAGTGGGCGTTTTCGCCAAAAGTTTCTTCAAATTGTGTTTGTTTATATTTTCGACAGCAGCAAAAAGAATCTGCAAAGAATTATTATTTCATCGCCATTGGATTATACCTTTCATAATGTGAATAAGTTACTTCAATATAATTTATTATATGCAGTGCATATAACTTACCAACTTTATTATTTCCTTTCACGAAGATAGTGAATAGTGTTTCTAATTGTGTAAATATCAGCAACAGTAAACGTACTTGGATGATAAAACTTTATTTCAATTATACTCTATTATTTACGTAAACAAGTGCTTTACTCATTATGGATAACAGAAATAGTGAACCGCCCCCCTGGGCAGCCCAAATGATCAATCTACTAGAACAACAACTAATGCAATCAAAAAAGGACAAGGAAGACATGAAGGAAATGTTCCAAAAAGAAATGAATAAACTACAGGAAACAATAGACAAACTCCAAACTGAAAATGAAAAACTTAAATCAACCAATAAACACCTATCCAAGGTTAGTAAACAAAATGCCGAAACACCCATCCAGATACCAGATAATGCAGCTAATGAAACAACAATGTCTACAAGAAGAAGCAAAAAGAAGTCAGCAAATAAAAACAAAAACGAACAACAACTAATAAACAACCCAATTCAACCGCCAAAGCAGAAAAGAAATCACCCATCCAGCTCCGAAGATGAAGATACAGCAAACAACAAAAAACTTAACACTGCAAAGATCAACTCAATAGATGGAGCCACCAAACCACCACAGCCAGCAAACATCATCCCACAGGCAAGTACCAGCAAAAACTACGGACCTGAGAGAAGTGGATACAACGACGAAGATGACGTCACCGATGAGGAAGAGATGGAAGGAGGAGCTGAATTCCAATACCAAAAGAGGGGGAGAGGAGGAATTCCGCCAATAATTATCAAAGACCCAAAAATCAACTGGATAAATCTAAAATCAACCTTACAAAAAGAAAAAATAACAGGATTTGAGGGAAAATACACAGGCGAATCACTAAAACTACACTTTTTTGAAGCAGACAACAGGCGTAAAGCAATAGACCTACTCGACCAGATGCAAGTAAAATATCATACATTTCAACTAAATGCTGAAAAACCACTGAAAATAGTTATCAAAGGCGTTCCAGTAGAAATAACATCTGAACAAGTAAAATTAAACCTGGGAGACTACGGATACTATGCTAAAGAAGTCAAGCAAATGAAAAAATACACAGAAGACGGACCAATCAACCTGCCACTTCACATCATAACCCTGGATAAAAACGAACAAAATAAAGAAATATTTCACATGACAAGATTTATGGACTTAGTTGTAACAGTAACAAGCTACAGAGGAAGGAGGAACTACACACAATGCCATAGATGCCAATAGTTTAATCATGTACAAGCCTCATGCAGACACACACCCAAATGCCTAAAATGCGGAAAAGAACATCTAACTTACCTATGCCAAAAGACAAGAGACACCCCAGCCACCTGCGCAAACTGTGGAGGACCTCATCCGGCCAATTTTAAGCAATGCACCAAACATCCCATCAACCAATCAACCCGAATAAATGAAAATCAACCCATGTTCTCTCCGTCCAATGTCAAATTCAGTTCATATGCAGATAAGTTGAAATCTAACAACCAAGCAATAAACACAGCAGAAATAAAAGAAGCAAAATCAATATTAGAAGAATTAAGAACCATAGTCAGATTTTTAAAAGAAGACCAGGGATTAAATGTATTAAAAAAAGTACAGAGCATAGTATACCAAGATCAAGAACAGGATGAATACTAAAATCAAAAATAAATTAATACTCATCATGATAAACTGGAATACCAATGGAATATTAGAAAAACAACATGAATTTAAAAACTTTATCCTTGAATATAATCCGGACATAATAATAATCACAGAAACCCATCTAAATCCAACTTTCAGCTTCACAATAGCCAACTACCAAACATACAGATGCGACCGAAACTACCGAGGGGGAGGAGTAGCAATACTAGCAAAAAATAGTCTCACAACAACAACATATAACCAAACAAGTGACAAAGGATATGAACAGATTTCAATACTTCTAAATCACCACAACCAAGACATCAAAATAACAGGCATTTACAATCCACCTCGAAATAAGCTTACAGATCAAGATATCCAACAACTTTTTCCACCAAACAGACCAACAATAGTAGCTGGAGATTTCAATAGTAAACACTCAATCTGGGGATGTAACAAAACCAATTATAACGGAATCCATCTAAGAAATCATGTTTTAAAAAATAACCTAACAGTCATCGCTCCAACCACCCCAACATATATTTCAAACTCCAGCAACAACAGTGATATTCTTGACTTTGCCATATCCAATATTCAAGTTCCAATAGTAGCATACACCCATAACCAGCTATCCTCTGATCACTTGCCTGTCCAATTTCTAGTCGGCCTACCCACTCAACATTTTGAAAAACCAAAACAAAAAACAAACTGGACACAATATCAAAATATCCTCAAAGCAAACAATAATAATCCACCAGACCCATTAGATGAGACTGCAATTGAAAACTATATACATCAACTTCAACAAGAAATCTTAGCAGCGTACGAAACAGCAACTATAGAAACCACCAAAATAGCTCACCATTATAAACTTCCGTCAGAAATCAAAATCATCATCAGAAAAAGAAATCAACTCAGGAAACAATACCAAAGAACAGCAGACCCTGAAAATCTACAAGAAATGAAAAAACTTAACAAACAGATTAAAAAGCTTTGCAAAACTCATAAAAATCAACTATGGAAAAATAAACTAGCCTCACTATGCACAACAGACAACTCAATATGGAAAATAGCTAAAACTCTCAAAACAAAACCACAAATCAATAGGCCCATCAAAGGGCCAACAAGTCTCATCTACGATATCAAAGAAAAAGCAGAAATCTTCGCCGACTCACTACAAAGCCAGTTCTCTCCAAACTCAAACTCTGACATAAACCACCACAACACAATAGTGGAAGCAGTTAATAAATTTTATGAAGACCATCCAAATAACGAAACCATCCAACCAGCTGAAAACTATGAAATCACCAATATAATCCGAAAACTAAAAAATGAAAAAGCACCTGGAGAGGATGGCATCAGAAATATAATGATGAAGCTACTCCCCCCCAACTATATTAATAAAATCACTCACATCATCAACAGCTGCCTTGTCCTAAACTACTTCCCTAGCATCTGGAAAAACGCATCAGTAATACTCATTCTCAAAGCAAACAAAAACCCAAGCTGCCCTGAGAACTATCGACCAATAAGCCTACTGAACATCATCGGAAAAATCTACGAAAAAATAATATACAACAGAATGAAACCTCTTTTAACAATACTACCAGACGAACAATACGGATTCCGCGAAAAACTCGACACAACAAAACAGCTACTTAGAATAATTGACTACACTGGCAGAGCACTCATTAACAAAGAAGCAATAGTTTTCCTCATGATAGACATCTCAAAAGCTTTTGACAAAGTATGGCATACCGGAGCAATCTACAAACTCATCCAATTAAACTTTCCTCCCGGCATCATTAAATTACTATCCTGCTACTTAACCAATAGAACCTTTCAAGTCAATCTACAAAATTAAAAATCAACACAAAGAAAAATCACAGCTGGAGTCCCTCAGGGCAGCATACTGGGTCCGATACTCTACATTCTATATACACACGACTTCCCCATAAACAAAGCAGACTACAATAGTATCACAGCATATTATGCAGACGACACAGGAATAATAATTAAATCAAGAAACCCAAATCAAGCTTTACTTAAACTACAGGATCAACTAATAGAAGTCGAAAACTGGTGCAACCAATGGAAAATCACAGTAAACGCAGAAAAATCACAACTCCTCATAATCCAAAAAAGAAGAATCAAAATCCAGCAAAATTACATACCCAAACTCTTTGATACCCCCATTCCAATAGTCAAGAAAGCAAAATATCTCGGTTTAATCATCAACAGCAAACTCTCCTGGTCAGATCATGTTAAACAAATCACCGACAAAGCAATGGCAGCAGCATATTCCATACAACCACTTATTCAAAATTCCAACGTCTCATTAAATCTCAGAAAACTACTTTATACAAGCATGATCCGACCCATCCTCACCTATGCATCCCCTGCCTGGGCAACAATTCCAGATCACTTAATGAAAAAACTTAATCAAACCCAGAATAAACTCCTCAGAAAAATCACCCGTGCCCGCTGGTTCATCCGAAATAAAAACATCCACCAAGACCTCAAAATCCCTCCTCTCTCTGAATATATCAACAAACTAAACGCAGATTTTTACAAAAAAGCCGAAGAATGCACAGCAGCAAATTTCAACCAGATCTTCTCCTTCGAAAACTACAAAAAAGATTCTCACCTCAGACCAATAGCAGCCTTTTATACATCAGATGCCTCCTTTCATCATTACCAACAAAAATAAAAATATACCATCACAGCCTCATCGGTAGAGTATCCGCCTACCACCACACTGATCTCAGGTTCGACCCCAGCCGGCATCACTTTTTCAATAAATCTCCTGAATCATCTGAAAATCAACCTGCATCGTCTGTTTCATCCAGCATTACAACAAAGCCTTCAATCCATCAACTTGATTCCTCATCAACTTCCTCATCCAGATTATTCTTCATCCCGTATCCAGATCCCTCATCAACTTCCTCCACCTAGTTCATCCAGAATCCTGAAAACCGTCAGTAGCAACATCTAAATAAAACCAGAACTTTCAAATAGAACTCTAATAAATCTTTAATAAATCCAATAAAAATTATACTGCATTACAAAACACCACAATAGAATCTTCAAATATGTAAACACTCAATCTGCAAACTCCAAATCATCAACTGTAAATTCATAA
Organism: Parasteatoda lunata; assembly: GCA_949128135.1. Classification (NCBI taxonomy): domain Eukaryota; kingdom Metazoa; phylum Arthropoda; class Arachnida; order Araneae; family Theridiidae; genus Parasteatoda; species Parasteatoda lunata. The sequence continues at coordinate 10,160,177 of OX421980.1, read as the reverse complement.
ATTTTACTATTTGTTTTTTCTGTTTTTGCCACCACATTGTTGCAAAATTTCGAAATGTTTTTTAACCCAATGTTTATTTCATGATGTATGGGAAGAAAGAAGGAAAATGCAGTTTCTACGTTTGATGGTATGGGTAGGGGGCGTGGAGGTAGGGCGCTAGAAGAGCGCTCTCATTGGAGGAAAATCTCTCTCAAGCGAACACATAAAAAGCAGCCGTTTTTTGCCCAGCACACCATTCAGATTCCAGACTCGGTCAGAGAAGGATGTCCTCACTCGAACCGGTTTTTACGAAAGACGTCGGGGCTACTGGCGAAGGTCAGTCCGAGTGTCGCGGGGGCCAGACCCCCGGACGGTCGGACATCCCGCCTTTAGCTTCCAAACATCTTGTGCTTGCCTATCCACCCCAGCCCTTATCAGGGCTCGTAAGACGTTTTTATTTATTTATATCCGATATTAATATTGAAAGTGAACACCATTTCACCTTATTTTCCTCTTTCAATCATAATCCTTAAAATTATCAAAGCATATATATATGGATAACTACCAGCTAAATTATCTTTCTGTATAAAAAAGAAAAATTATTTTGTTATTATCAGCAATATTGACATATACTTCATATAAATGTACAGTGTGCAAAAAAATAAATTGACCCACCGGAATAAATTTTAATCTTAAGTTCGGATCTTCATGTTCTAGTACTCATTCTTAATGGTTCGAGAGGGTGACATCAAATATACTAATTAATTAGTCCAAACGATATTTTAAGTTAGGAAATTAGACTTAAAAACGTTATCCGATTAAACATACCTTTTTTCGACGGATTCGGATTTCTGATTCCCAAAATATAGTTGTTTCAATTTAGAAATATTCCCTTTAATGTTAACTTTAGTTTTTGCGTTTTTCACTATGTCCCAATTTTTTTTTTTTTTTTTTTTTTTTTTAAGAAAATTGAAAAAGTTTTGCATACAATTCCAATCAGATCAATCAATTCCTATTTGTTTTTCTAAAGATAATTTCATGCAAAATAATACTTTTAGTATGCATTTATTATTACTTTATTTAAGGGAAGTTGAGAAACTTAAGAAATGTAAGGTGTGCAATTTTTTCTTAATTTGCAATTTTAAATGTGAAAATAAAAGATTTAAACAAAATCGGACACATAAGTCCTGAGAAATAAAAAAATAAAAAACTTTTCTTTTTCGAAATTTGGTCCCCTAACTTCTTAATTTTTAGTGTCCATTTTTTGTGACTTAAAATTCGTAACTATGAAAGCAAAAGCAAATTTAAATCGTAGAGGAAAGAATGTTTCGCGTTGATATGTGGTAAACAATAATTAATTAACTGTGTGAAAAGTTATTCGTTGCAGGCGTATGTATATATCAGAGTCGTTTCTAAGGATGGGCCCTGGCCCAAGGCCCCGAGTTCTGATGGGGCCCCCGAAAAGTCTAAAATCACATTGCATTAATTGTTTTTTTTTAATTCTAACTCACTAATTATTTATAACTAAAGAGGGTCCCCAGATCGCACTTTTTTCTTGTTTTCTAAAAGTTTAATTCGGAGCTGGGACCCTCTGAAGCCCATAATATATATATATATTTCTTCCTTACATTGTCGGATGCTTTTCAAAATCTAATCGAAGTGTTTACAAACATAAAATAATTGTTACTCTTCACTTTTCTAACCAAAAGAGCAATAAAACACTCTTTCCATTGATGAAAATATCCCCACTTTCATAACTACCACCCACAGAATTGTTTACATTGCCTTGGGGCTCTTTTTTCCTAACTTAGGAAATATCAGATATCCACAGAAACACCCCTTTGTCTGATTTCTGGTCATAAATTTCTAAGAAGAAAACATTTCTAGGGCTGTAAATGTAATTTCCATAGTGCCTTTAAATTGCGCCTTGTTCAATTCCTAATTTTCTGTCTCACAAAATTTAGATATTTTTTCTAATTTATTATAAAAGCTTTTTTTCCCTTTAATCATCCTAAATGTTTTAACTAGCCTAATTGTTTCATTTACTTAATTATTGTAGTTGATTTTATTTTGTTATTTTTCAAATTAATCGTAAGAGAACCCGTGAACAAGGAATTTCTATATTAAATTTTCGTAGGATATTAAGAAGACATAAATCTTTCACGTTGGAGGTAAGCAAATGTTTTCATTAAATCAATTTTTCTTGTGGTTATGGAAAACGTGGAAGGTTTGCGCAGTTTTTTATAAATGCATTGTGAGTTTTTTGTTTATTTATTTAAATGGCTGGCCACTATTCAATTCCCTCTTTGACTAGCCTGTCTGCCAAAACTTTTGATTCGGTGTTTTCTGGATGGAATTGAGATAACAAATGCAAATTTATTTTAATTTTACTTACTGCTAATAGACAGAAACGACATATGATTTTGTTTAATAGAGCATTGAAATCAAATGATCATCAGCTAAACAAATGTTTAATCATGAGAAAAAAAATGTTTAAAACTCCTGTATGGCCAAATTTTCTATGTTTCCCCTATACATGAAATATATTATATTTCGTACACAAAATTAATTTATTTAGTTAGCTTATGATTTTATTGGTCATATTTGTTTCATTAATAAGGCTTTTAAATTTCCAAATCAAAGTCGAAACAATTTCTTAAAATTGTCAGTCGAAACTATATACGAAATTTTGACAGCTTTGTGCTTATTTTAAGCGTGTGCATTTAATTTAATAAAATAAAAAAATAAAGAAAGAAGTAAAAAAAATATAAATAAATGACTGAATAAAATAAAAAACTTCGTTGTCATATCATCTTTTAAACAATTTGAGTATTAATAATTTATTTAAAAATAAGCAAATTTTGAGTTTAAAAGGTAAAAAAATTTTTTTATTTGTTTAAAAGGTAATTATGCTCGATCATGAGACTATTTAATATCTGTTCCTAAGGATCAGAATTCTTTTTTATTTCACTTTATTGTAAAAATGATATATTTAATACTTTCATATGATATGCTGCAATTTTAAATGCCTAAAAGATGACTAAAATTGTCAAATCAAAAACAATTAATACTTTTAATTTTATATTATCGCAGTATTTAGAGCAGACAGTTGCTTGTGGGTGTGGATGATAGAAGTGAAAGAAACATGCAAAAAAAAAAATATCCAATTAATGCCCTCAATATTATATTTTTAAACTTCTCGCAAAAATGTAGTAAAAAAAATAATTCTCGAACAAATTTATATTAGGTAAGAACGAAAAAGAAAATGATATCAAAATATGCTGAATCACTAGTGAGACAGGTGGGATGAAAGACATCGAAACCAATTTGATTGAATAGTAAAAGGTGTTTTTAAAATTCGGAAATTAATCAGGCTTCAATTTTTTTTTTTTTTTTTTTTGGGTCACAAAATTTATCAGGAGCTTTTCGTAAGATTTTAATATGGGTTATGTTTTTTCTTTAATTAATTATTAAACATTAACAAATATTTGTCTTTTGAAACCCATCATTCTGTAATAAAACTAATTGATACAAAGCTTTAGTGTGTTTCCATTGATATATTAAATGTCTTCTATCGGTGGAACCCCGACATTACGATTAAATTTTATTAAGGTAATTACGAATATTATAACCTAAAAACCGACTTTTTTTTTAAATATTTTATTAGAGGAATGTAGATTTTTCATCGTTTTATCATTATCAATCTTAAATAAGATTTTATATCTGACAGTTAAATTTGCAGTCCTTGTGTTATATCTGTCCCCTGATCAAAATAGCTTTTTCTTTTGTCCGTAAAACTATACTATGTAACAATTGAAAAAAAAAATCGAATTTTACAATTTCATGGGCATGACCATTTCGAAGTTCGTTAAAAACGGGGCATGATATCTTTAGATAGAATACGTGGATGCAAAAAATGTACTTTATTTGCGAAACATTTAAATATTTCAAAAGCCAATCGATGCATATAAAAATAACATTTTATATCAAAATGTTCCTTAAATGTTTTGTTAAATGTGCGCGAAATTTCTAATTTTTATTAGCGAATAATTTTTGCGTTATGAGAGTAAGAAGGGTAGAAATTTTTTGAAATAGCGGTCACTGCTACAAATATTTTTTTTTGTTACAGAAGTAATTTTTACGCTTACAATGTATGGTAAATTGCACCATACAAAACAAAATACATCGATAACAGAAAAAAAATTAGATTTAAATTTACATTAACAGGTATCACATTATGGTATCAATATTAGTGATTTTAGATTCTTAAAAACACACTTGAATGATGTGAGAAAAAAATGTAAAGTATAAAATTCGTTTTAATTGAAATATTTTGAATTAATTTGTTTGAGCCCCCCTGTCGGGGAAGACTTGACCCCTTGTCTGGCAGAGTCTGGCGCCACCCTTGGGGGGCGATCACCTTTTTAGGTCTATAGCCTGTCCGACCCCGGTCAGAAGCAACTAGTACTGTTTTTATAAGTTAAGTATACCCTAGGAAGACAGAATTACTGAATTCTTTTTGAAATGATCAAAAAAATTAGGTTGGCAGCAAAATATGAGTCTTTTTGTAAATTCAAAAGACATAACTAAAAATAATTAAATTATATCATAAAAAATGTATAGTATTTCTACATTGTCTTACAAATTAGCCGAGTAAAAGAGGTTTATCTGCATTTCAAATGATGTTTTTCTTTTAAAATGAGGGGGTTAAGGGACTTTACTATAAAAATAAATGATTAATAGACAATATTTCTTTAATGAGAATATTAATATAGCTATTTTCTTTTCAAAGCAAGAAGCGCACAATTAAACTATAAGTTATTTACTAATTAAACTATAACAGTTAATAGAGTAAAAGATGTTCTACTGGGCAAGCAGTACTTTAAAATATAAAAATTTTATAGTGTGATGAGAAAAAAAGTAAGTGTTTTAAAGTAATGTATTTATAATTATGCAAATACATTAATATACACAAGGTCACTAAAAGCAAACTTAACCTGAAGTACATAATTTCTGGATTTAAAGACTAAACAACTTCAGGGGGGATTGTGAGCCCAAGTCAAAATCCGGAAAATTTCTAGAGTTGGAAAAAAAACAACAAAAAAACAGTTTAAATAGAAAAAAAATTAAAACAAGGTTTTTTTCCTGTTTCTCAATATTTCTTAGTTTACTTAAAATATATAAAAAATTTTACACATACCTATGATGACCTGCAGAAGTGTTTGAAATTTACAAATATGTCTTTCTTTCTTGAATTTATGATTATAATAACTATTTACTGATAAAAAATGAATATTAATCATGAATATAAGCTTATAAAGTATCTCTCAGGCTCTCCCTTACAAACAAATAAAATAAACTGTGTTTTTAAGTTCCACCTTTGAAAATTTGATTTCTGGAAACTTCAGTGATCATTGATTTTTTTAAACGTCTGGACCTTCGATCTCCGGAAACTTCCGGATCACTGTTAGTGAAAAATCCATAATTTTTCCGGAGCACAATCACTCCTGCAACTTAATAAAGCTGAACTAAATGAGAAGCACAAATAAGCCTACTATAATTTCAGTTCAAAAATCAAGAAACTTGGATATATTTGATAACATTGGATCCTATATTCAAGAAGTGGGGTAGTTTTTTATTATTAAATGTATAACTTATATAGGTTCTATTTAAACTTATGATATTGTACAGAGTTTTTAAAATTAACTAACAAATTTAAGTAGAATTTAAATAATTAACAAAAAGCATAAGTGAGAAATTCTTTTGAGAATTATATAGCAAAGTCTATGTCAATATCTGTATAACTTCAAATAATCTATCGTACTTTTAGCTATTTATACTTTTAGCCCCGCCCACCTGCTTTCCTATTGGTCGATGTCGAGCGACACTCACTCCGAGTATAAATAGCGCCAAAAAGGAATTCCGCGCACCATTTTCGATATTATATTGAAAGCGAACAGTCATGCCTCCCCAAGCATCCGGAAAAGCTGTGAAGAAAGCCGGCAAGGCCCAGAAAGCCGTCCGAGCTGGTGACAAGAAAAAGAGGAAGAAGCGCAGGAAGGAATCTTTCGCAATTTACATCTACAAAGTTTTGAAACAAGTTCATCCCGACACTGGTATTTCCAGCAAAGCCATGTCCATCATGAACTCTTTCGTCAACGACATTTTCGAAAGAATCGCTGCCGAATCTTCTCGCTTGGCTCACTACAACAAGCGAAGCACCATCACCAGTCGGGAAATCCAGACTGCAGTGCGACTCCTCTTGCCCGGTGAACTCGCCAAGCACGCTGTCTCAGAAGGCACCAAGGCCGTCACCAAGTACACCAGCTCAAAGTAAAACCACACAGCTCTCCGCATTTAAAAAAAAGGCCCTTTTTAGGGCCAACAAATTTATCATGAACACTAAAAAATATCTCTCTTTATTCTCTAATATGCTAAAAAAAAGAACTCCTTACACGAAGAGTATTTATTATGTGGCTTTTTATAATTAAAAGCCAATGCGTAATACATTAATAATGAGGAAAAAATGCTTTTCATATTTTATGTAGTCTTTTCTTTTATGAGTTGTTAAAAAAAAAAAAAAAATTACACACTGTTTTATGAGTAATAAATTTAGAGACTGTGTAACAATTTTAATAAAAATGGAAAAATTAAAAAGGTATGCCAACGGCACGCGGTGTTCCCAGGTGGTCACCCTCCCGAGTACTGACCGCGCCCGATGATGCTTGACTTCGGTGATCGGACGAGAACCGGTATTTTCATCATGGTATGGCCGTTGACAATGATTCTATAAATTAGTTCCTTTAATAACTTCATTATAATGTTATTAAATTCACTTTAAAATAAGTGAATTTAAAATCAAAATGAAGTTGTTAAATGAACTTCTTTCTTTCCCTTTAAAATTATGTAATTTTAAAGGGAAACAATTTTTTAGTACCATAACTTGGATTACATGCTTGCTCTAAATTTTTTTTTATTAAAAATAATATTAATTTATAAAAGAAAGAAGGAAAATGCAGTTTCTACGTTTGATGGTATGGGTAGGGGGCGTGGAGGTAGGGCGCTAGAAGAGCGCTCTCATTGGAGGAAAATCTCTCTCAAGCGAACACATAAAAAGCAGCCGTTTTTTGCCCAGCACACCATTTGATTTTGACACCATTTGACCATTTGATTCGGATGTTTACATCCGTGAGTGTAGCATCGTTGTTAAGTGAAAGCATCGAATAAGTGGGCGTTCTCGCCAATTGATGTTTAAATAGTGTTATTGTTTATTTCAGATAGCAGAATAATGTGAATATACATAAGTTACTACAAATTATTATCATATTGAAAGTGAAAGTGGGCGTTTTCGCCAAAAGTTTCTTCAAATTGTGTTTGTTTATATTTTCGACAGCAGCAAAAAGAATCTGCAAAGAATTATTATTTCATCGCCATTGGATTATACCTTTCATAATGTGAATAAGTTACTTCAATATAATTTATTATATGCAGTGCATATAACTTACCAACTTTATTATTTCCTTTCACGAAGATAGTGAATAGTGTTTCTAATTGTGTAAATATCAGCAACAGTAAACGTACTTGGATGATAAAACTTTATTTCAATTATACTCTATTATTTACGTAAACAAGTGCTTTACTCATTATGGATAACAGAAATAGTGAACCGCCCCCCTGGGCAGCCCAAATGATCAATCTACTAGAACAACAACTAATGCAATCAAAAAAGGACAAGGAAGACATGAAGGAAATGTTCCAAAAAGAAATGAATAAACTACAGGAAACAATAGACAAACTCCAAACTGAAAATGAAAAACTTAAATCAACCAATAAACACCTATCCAAGGTTAGTAAACAAAATGCCGAAACACCCATCCAGATACCAGATAATGCAGCTAATGAAACAACAATGTCTACAAGAAGAAGCAAAAAGAAGTCAGCAAATAAAAACAAAAACGAACAACAACTAATAAACAACCCAATTCAACCGCCAAAGCAGAAAAGAAATCACCCATCCAGCTCCGAAGATGAAGATACAGCAAACAACAAAAAACTTAACACTGCAAAGATCAACTCAATAGATGGAGCCACCAAACCACCACAGCCAGCAAACATCATCCCACAGGCAAGTACCAGCAAAAACTACGGACCTGAGAGAAGTGGATACAACGACGAAGATGACGTCACCGATGAGGAAGAGATGGAAGGAGGAGCTGAATTCCAATACCAAAAGAGGGGGAGAGGAGGAATTCCGCCAATAATTATCAAAGACCCAAAAATCAACTGGATAAATCTAAAATCAACCTTACAAAAAGAAAAAATAACAGGATTTGAGGGAAAATACACAGGCGAATCACTAAAACTACACTTTTTTGAAGCAGACAACAGGCGTAAAGCAATAGACCTACTCGACCAGATGCAAGTAAAATATCATACATTTCAACTAAATGCTGAAAAACCACTGAAAATAGTTATCAAAGGCGTTCCAGTAGAAATAACATCTGAACAAGTAAAATTAAACCTGGGAGACTACGGATACTATGCTAAAGAAGTCAAGCAAATGAAAAAATACACAGAAGACGGACCAATCAACCTGCCACTTCACATCATAACCCTGGATAAAAACGAACAAAATAAAGAAATATTTCACATGACAAGATTTATGGACTTAGTTGTAACAGTAACAAGCTACAGAGGAAGGAGGAACTACACACAATGCCATAGATGCCAATAGTTTAATCATGTACAAGCCTCATGCAGACACACACCCAAATGCCTAAAATGCGGAAAAGAACATCTAACTTACCTATGCCAAAAGACAAGAGACACCCCAGCCACCTGCGCAAACTGTGGAGGACCTCATCCGGCCAATTTTAAGCAATGCACCAAACATCCCATCAACCAATCAACCCGAATAAATGAAAATCAACCCATGTTCTCTCCGTCCAATGTCAAATTCAGTTCATATGCAGATAAGTTGAAATCTAACAACCAAGCAATAAACACAGCAGAAATAAAAGAAGCAAAATCAATATTAGAAGAATTAAGAACCATAGTCAGATTTTTAAAAGAAGACCAGGGATTAAATGTATTAAAAAAAGTACAGAGCATAGTATACCAAGACCAAGATCAAGAACAGGATGAATACTAAAATCAAAAATAAATTAATACTCATCATGATAAACTGGAATACCAATGGAATATTAGAAAAACAACATGAATTTAAAAACTTTATCCTTGAATATAATCCGGACATAATAATAATCACAGAAACCCATCTAAATCCAACTTTCAGCTTCACAATAGCCAACTACCAAACATACAGATGCGACCGAAACTACCGAGGGGGAGGAGTAGCAATACTAGCAAAAAATAGTCTCACAACAACAACATATAACCAAACAAGTGACAAAGGATATGAACAGATTTCAATACTTCTAAATCACCACAACCAAGACATCAAAATAACAGGCATTTACAATCCACCTCGAAATAAGCTTACAGATCAAGATATCCAACAACTTTTTCCACCAAACAGACCAACAATAGTAGCTGGAGATTTCAATAGTAAACACTCAATCTGGGGATGTAACAAAACCAATTATAACGGAATCCATCTAAGAAATCATGTTTTAAAAAATAACCTAACAGTCATCGCTCCAACCACCCCAACATATATTTCAAACTCCAGCAACAACAGTGATATTCTTGACTTTGCCATATCCAATATTCAAGTTCCAATAGTAGCATACACCCATAACCAGCTATCCTCTGATCACTTGCCTGTCCAATTTCTAGTCGGCCTACCCACTCAACATTTTGAAAAACCAAAACAAAAAACAAACTGGACACAATATCAAAATATCCTCAAAGCAAACAATAATAATCCACCAGACCCATTAGATGAGACTGCAATTGAAAACTATATACATCAACTTCAACAAGAAATCTTAGCAGCGTACGAAACAGCAACTATAGAAACCACCAAAATAGCTCACCATTATAAACTTCCGTCAGAAATCAAAATCATCATCAGAAAAAGAAATCAACTCAGGAAACAATACCAAAGAACAGCAGACCCTGAAAATCTACAAGAAATGAAAAAACTTAACAAACAGATTAAAAAGCTTTGCAAAACTCATAAAAATCAACTATGGAAAAATAAACTAGCCTCACTATGCACAACAGACAACTCAATATGGAAAATAGCTAAAACTCTCAAAACAAAACCACAAATCAATAGGCCCATCAAAGGGCCAACAAGTCTCATCTACGATATCAAAGAAAAAGCAGAAATCTTCGCCGACTCACTACAAAGCCAGTTCTCTCCAAACTCAAACTCTGACATAAACCACCACAACACAATAGTGGAAGCAGTTAATAAATTTTATGAAGACCATCCAAATAACGAAACCATCCAACCAGCTGAAAACTATGAAATCACCAATATAATCCGAAAACTAAAAAATGAAAAAGCACCTGGAGAGGATGGCATCAGAAATATAATGATGAAGCTACTCCCCCCCAACTATATTAATAAAATCACTCACATCATCAACAGCTGCCTTGTCCTAAACTACTTCCCTAGCATCTGGAAAAACGCATCAGTAATACTCATTCTCAAAGCAAACAAAAACCCAAGCTGCCCTGAGAACTATCGACCAATAAGCCTACTGAACATCATCGGAAAAATCTACGAAAAAATAATATACAACAGAATGAAACCTCTTTTAACAATACTACCAGACGAACAATACGGATTCCGCGAAAAACTCGACACAACAAAACAGCTACTTAGAATAATTGACTACACTGGCAGAGCACTCATTAACAAAGAAGCAATAGTTTTCCTCATGATAGACATCTCAAAAGCTTTTGACAAAGTATGGCATACCGGAGCAATCTACAAACTCATCCAATTAAACTTTCCTCCCGGCATCATTAAATTACTATCCTGCTACTTAACCAATAGAACCTTTCAAGTCAATCTACAAAATTAAAAATCAACACAAAGAAAAATCACAGCTGGAGTCCCTCAGGGCAGCATACTGGGTCCGATACTCTACATTCTATATACACACGACTTCCCCATAAACAAAGCAGACTACAATAGTATCACAGCATATTATGCAGACGACACAGGAATAATAATTAAATCAAGAAACCCAAATCAAGCTTTACTTAAACTACAGGATCAACTAATAGAAGTCGAAAACTGGTGCAACCAATGGAAAATCACAGTAAACGCAGAAAAATCACAACTCCTCATAATCCAAAAAAGAAGAATCAAAATCCAGCAAAATTACATACCCAAACTCTTTGATACCCCCATTCCAATAGTCAAGAAAGCAAAATATCTCGGTTTAATCATCAACAGCAAACTCTCCTGGTCAGATCATGTTAAACAAATCACCGACAAAGCAATGGCAGCAGCATATTCCATACAACCACTTATTCAAAATTCCAACGTCTCATTAAATCTCAGAAAACTACTTTATACAAGCATGATCCGACCCATCCTCACCTATGCATCCCCTGCCTGGGCAACAATTCCAGATCACTTAATGAAAAAACTTAATCAAACCCAGAATAAACTCCTCAGAAAAATCACCCGTGCCCGCTGGTTCATCCGAAATAAAAACATCCACCAAGACCTCAAAATCCCTCCTCTCTCTGAATATATCAACAAACTAAACGCAGATTTTTACAAAAAAGCCGAAGAATGCACAGCAGCAAATTTCAACCAGATCTTCTCCTTCGAAAACTACAAAAAAGATTCTCACCTCAGACCAATAGCAGCCTTTTATACATCAGATGCCTCCTTTCATCATTACCAACAAAAATAAAAATATACCATCACAGCCTCATCGGTAGAGTATCCGCCTACCACCACACTGATCTCAGGTTCGACCCCAGCCGGCATCACTTTTTCAATAAATCTCCTGAATCATCTGAAAATCAACCTGCATCGTCTGTTTCATCCAGCATTACAACAAAGCCTTCAATCCATCAACTTGATTCCTCATCAACTTCCTCATCCAGATTATTCTTCATCCCGTATCCAGATCCCTCATCAACTTCCTCCACCTAGTTCATCCAGAATCCTGAAAACCGTCAGTAGCAACATCTAAATAAAACCAGAACTTTCAAATAGAACTCTAATAAATCTTTAATAAATCCAATAAAAATTATACTGCATTACAAAACACCACAATAGAATCTTCAAATATGTAAACACTCAATCTGCAAACTCCAAATCATCAACTGTAAATTCATAAATTTTACTATTTGTTTTTTCTGTTTTTGCCACCACATTGTTGCAAAATTTCGAAATGTTTTTTAACCCAATGTTTATTTCATGATGTATGGGAAGAAAGAAGGAAAATGCAGTTTCTACGTTTGATGGTATGGGTAGGGGGCGTGGAGGTAGGGCGCTAGAAGAGCGCTCTCATTGGAGGAAAATCTCTCTCAAGCGAACACATAAAAAGCAGCCGTTTTTTGCCCAGCACACCATTCAGATTCCAGACTCGGTCAGAGAAGGATGTCCTCACTCGAACCGGTTTTTACGAAAGACGTCGGGGCTACTGGCGAAGGTCAGTCCGAGTGTCGCGGGGGCCAGACCCCCGGACGGTCGGACATCCCGCCTTTAGCTTCCAAACATCTTGTGCTTGCCTATCCACCCCAGCCCTTATCAGGGCTCTCTGCCCGGGAGATAGGAAGCGAGGCGCAGTCGCAGCCGCAAGATGCGGGGCTACTTGGCAACCTTGAGGCACCGGCAGGGACGGCTACGCCGGAACTGTACGGACCTCCTGGGAGCCCTGTAGTTCCCAACATGGTTAGGTGTTGCGACCTAAATAATGATATGGATGCAGCAAACAACGGAAAATTAGATGTCTCCAAAATTAGGGAATACAGCGATAATATTAAATTCCAAGTATTAGATGAAGTTAAGGAAGATTCCGTTAAGAATGCATTTCTTCAACTGCATAACTGTATAGAAGTGCTTATCAGGCAGATAACTGTTCAAGGAGATAGCATTAATAAAATGAAACATATAATTACTGGCAAAGAATTAGGATATTTGGAGGATGATAGGGCAGGAAACGGTCTTAATAGCCCCAAAAAACAGAAAAGTAACAAACAATTTAAACCATCTTTCTCTAAGGCTAAAATAATACCCCCGAGAGAGAAGGTCATACCGCTATCCAATAAATTTAGCCCCCTTGAGGTTGAAACAATAAATATCGTTGATAATGAAGAAATGATAGTTGATATTCCTAAAATTGCTGGCAACAAAAGAAAAGCTTCTCCGGAAAAGGGAAATAAAAACGAAATCAAAAGACTAGCCGTTATGGAAGGAAACGAAATATCAGACATAAAGGATAATGACATCGAAATTATAGATAGCGATAATATTGATAATGAAAACTTAGACAATAACGCAGATACTTCTCTAAACGAAATTGACTTCACTGAGGTCAAAAAGAAAACCATTAACCCCCCGATTATTGTCAGGGACGACAACTTTGTCTACTCACAATTCCAAGATGCTATGAAATCGATCCAAGTATATGACTATGAGTGCAAGAATAGCGAGGAAAATATGGTAATAAAACCAAAATCAGATCAAACACACCGTAGAATAAGGAAATATATGGAAGACAACAATATTGAACATTACTCGTACAGGCTCCCCAATGAAAGACATATGCGAGTGGTTCTTAAAAATGTTCCATTAGATTATGGTGAAGGAAAATTACTCGCGTATTTGGCAAATGAATACCCAGTCGAAAGCGTTAAACAAATGACGAGGAAACACAATGGTGTTATTAAAAAACTAACCTCATACTTAATCTCCCTGAGAAGAGAAAAGAATTTTAAAGACATATATCATATTACGCATGTTGAAAACCTGCGCATTAAAGTTGAAGCCTACAGAACCCGACCCGGCCCGGCGCAATGCCACCGGTGTCAAGGTTTTTATCATTCCGCAGCTATGTGCAGGCTGCATCCAAAATGCGTAAAATGCGGTAAAGACCATCTTACGGCAAACTGCACAAAGACAAAAGACGAAAAACCACATTGCTGCAATTGTGGCGGTGAACACCCAGCTAATTACCGAGGATGCCAAAAGTTCCCACAAGGGCCGAGGCAACAACAAAATATAAGGAAAAATAAGCCCCAAGAAAGGGTTTTTGAAAATAAAAGTTATGCAGATGCAGTTAAGAGACAAAATATCACCGACATACAAAGGACCGTGGAGGACGCAAAAGATGTATTTAATAAATTAAATGATATCGTCAGCGTTTTAAACGGCCTGAATGCTATACCTCTGCTCAGAAGAGCAGTAGAAAGAATAGAATTAGAGGAGCTCAACAAAAATAATGATGAGTAAACCAATTAAGATTATGTTATGGAATGCGGATGGAATTAATAATAAATTCACCGAATTCAGTAATTTCATTTACGAGCACAAAATTGACATCGCCTTAGTGACCGAAACACATACTAACGCCTCAAATAGACTGATCTTAGCTAATTATCATACATATAAGACCGATAGGACTGTATGTAGAGGTGGAGGCACGGCTATCTTTGTTAAGAGAAGCTATAACTCAGTTCAATATAGCAATAGCACTGGTCAACATCACGAAGAAACCTCCATTCTTCTCTTCCAAAATGATAACACTGCACACAAATTCACTGCTTTCTATAACAAACCCGGCCACACCATTAGGAATGATACCATAAAATCGCTTATTCCTCCAAACATTAAATGTATTATCGGAGGTGACCTAAATGCCAAAAATACATCCTGGGGTTGCCGAACTAACAACCAAAATGGCAAAGAACTTTACAAAATTATAGCAGACAATAATCTAACGGTTATTGCACCCACTGATCACACATACTTCCCACATGCTCCAAACAAAAGATCAGACCTACTAGATTTTTTCGTCACCAATACTAATACTCCAATGAGCTGCCATACTATCACTGAGCTTACCAGCGACCATGTGCCCGTCATTGCCACACTCGGGGACACTATCCAAGACACCCCAATCATGATAAGTAATACTAACTGGAATATCTTTCACAATATTCTAACCCTCGATGATAATGATTATACCATAAATGACTTAAACGACATAGAACCCACAATCCAGTTACTAACTGATAAAATACAGTCCGCACACTCAGATGCAACAAAAGTCATGGCTAACAAAAAGAATTATATGGCACTACCACAACACCTTAGAGAGGAAATAGGGTATAAGAATTACATAAGGAAAAGATGGCAGAAAAACGGCGACCCAAAAGACAAACAAGAACTTAAACAAGCTAACAAAAATTCTAAAGAGAAAATGCCAAAAATATAGAAATGACAACTGGAATGATAAAATAGCAGAACTATGCACCGAAAATCAGTCAATTTGGAGAATGGCAAAATCACTGAAATCATCTAAAAATAGGACTGTTAACAAACCAATTGTTGATAATAACCGTAATATCTATACGGATAAAGATAAACTCACAATCTTCGCCGACACAATTGAGAACCAATTTAAGCTTAACCAACATCCAACTGATATTGATGAAGAAAATAATATTAATAATACCTATGATGACTATCAGAAACACAAAATCCCCGGCCCTATAGACACAATCGACCAGGCGGACATAATCAATATTATAAACAAACTGAACAATAAGAAAGCGCCGGGAGAGGACAATGTTAACAACAAAATGATGAAGCATTTGCCAATTAAACAAATCAACGCCCTATGCAACATCTACAATGCTTGTTTAGTACATAACATCTTCCCAAACAACTGGAAGAATGCCACGATTATCTTAATAGCCAAGCCTGGGAAAGATAGCCGTATAGCAACCAACTTCAGACCAATAAGTCTCCTCCCAACTTTTGGGAAAATCCTTGAAAGACTACTGCTATGGAGGCTCATACCTCACATAAACTTCCTACCTAACCAGCAGTTTGGTTTTAGAAAAGATCTCTCAACCACCAAACAACTGATCAGACTAATAGATTTCATCAGCGATGGTTTATACAAGCACGAAACCACAGCCCTCCTTATGCTAGACGTGGCCAAAGCTTTTGACCGCGTCTGGCATAAGGCACTTATAACCAAGCTTATTAAGCAAAAGGTCCCAAATGCTTTCATTAATATCATCGATTCATACCTAAAGAATAGGACCTTTCAAATTAAACTAAATGATAAGTTATCTGATAAGAAGCCAATAAACGCGGGAGTCCCCCAAGGAAGCATCCTTGGTCCTCTTCTGTATTTAATTTATACTAGTGACTTTCCCATTGCAAAT
The DNA here is from genome assembly GCA_949128135.1 of Parasteatoda lunata. Taxonomy (NCBI): domain Eukaryota; kingdom Metazoa; phylum Arthropoda; class Arachnida; order Araneae; family Theridiidae; genus Parasteatoda; species Parasteatoda lunata. The sequence goes on along the minus strand of OX421980.1, from coordinate 10,143,857 downwards.
GACCGCAACTATATGGTGGCTTTTTACGCCGATGATACGGCTATCGCCATTAGGTCAATTAACCCTAATCACGCAGCCCAAAAGCTTAACGAGTACATGCCAGACATTGAAGATTGGTGCTCAAAAAATAAAATAGCTATTAATACAGACAAATCCAAACTTATGATTATTAGAAGAAGGAAAAGATGTAAACAGGTCACGAATAAAGTTTGCCTATTCTCCGATAATATACCGGTTGTAAATAAAGCCGATTACCTGGGGCTCACCCTGAATCATAGACTTAACTGGAATGACCACGTTAGTAAAATCATTACAAAGTCACAAGCTGCTTTCGCCAGCATGCGACCCCTTCTGAACTCTAGCTCAAAACTACCATTAAATTTAAAAAGGCACCTTTACTTAAGTTGCATAAGACCGATTTTCACTTATGCATGTCCTGCATGGAACTGTGCCACCAACACCCAAATCAAGAAATTGGAAACACTGCAAAATAAATTCCTACGTAGAATCACTGGTGCCCCTTGGCACATCCCGAATAATTATATACGCAGAGACCTAAATATTGAAACAGTCAACGAGTATATTAACCTAATGAGCGCTAGCTTTTTCCATAGTGCTAACAACACAAATACTGTAAATTACAAGAAAATTATGGACAAAGAACTTATCCAGGATAGTAGGAGCCACAACCCTATTATTAACTTCCTGTTATCCGACGGTATACTCTCTAGAAGGTACAACAGATAAGATTCTCCTCACACAAACATGCACAGCCATGACACAAGGACTACAGCGAACCCGGGGCAAGAGCAACCCTGTTTTAACAGGGTCCCAACCGGGCAAGCTGTAGGTTTTAATTATAGAACGACGAGCAACCCGGCACGAGCGGTGGAGTACCGGGACGGCCGGGTCGTCGTAATAACAGAGACTCACAAATATAATTACTGTAAATAATGTATATATTTCCCCTCAATTTCCCAGACTTGCATTAATATTATTGTACATATTCTATCATTTTAATTTCCTTACTCAATTGTATATTCCTTATTCTTTATCTGATTTAAATTCACTATCCATGACTTGAGCTGCCCACGCAGATACCACGAGCCGCCCACTGCCTTGTATCCTTCCTTTATCCTTTTCAATGCCAACTACACCAGTCGCCCTAGGGCAATATCTACCAGATGAAGAGGTCAAGTGCCCGCTGACGCGGGCAGGCACCTCACCAAACCCAGATCGTCGTCGTCGTCGTCCCAGCACACCATTTTACTCGTGTCTTTCGAGTGAGTCGTACCTATTTCATTCTCTTGCAATTATGTCTGGACGTGGCAAAGGAGGAAAAGTGAAGGGAAAGAGCAAGACTCGATCCAGTCGTGCTGGTCTTCAGTTTCCCGTTGGAAGAATCCATCGTCTTTTGAGGAAAGGAAATTATGCTGAGCGAGTAGGAGCTGGTGCTCCAGTATACTTAGCCGCTGTACTCGAGTACTTGGCTGCTGAAGTTCTCGAGTTGGCTGGTAATGCTGCCAGAGACAACAAGAAGACTAGGATCATCCCTAGACATCTTCAGCTCGCTATCAGAAACGACGAAGAGTTGAACAAGCTCCTCTCTGGTGTCACTATCGCACAGGGTGGTGTTTTGCCAAACATCCAAGCCGTTCTACTACCCAAGAAGACCGAAAAGAAAGCATAAATTCATTTCAAAATCACCTCATTTTAAAAAAAAGGCCCTTTTTAGGGCCAACAAATTATTTATAACACTCAAAAATAACACAGTATTTATAAATATTGCCTTACAAACAATGCACCCACCGCCTTTATTTTTTTAAAAATTAATTTATACGTTATTAATGGAATTTTCTTAACAATACTTTTAAAAAGTTATCTAAACAATGAGTGAAAGAAAAAAGAATTTTTTTAAATTGCATTTCATTGTTGCATTAACAATCACTCTACTATTGTTTAAACGAAATGGACGTTATTTTATAGTGTTGCTAGAAAGAATGAAGTTCAACAATACTATTTTAAACTAATGTTTTATAATAGAAATTACAATTTAAACATAATGAATACGTGACTTCAGATGTAGGAGGAGAGTAGAAAAAAAAAATAATTGTGATGTATATATTTAATATACATGAAAAGTACTAACAAATAATTTAAGTACTAAATCGTGAATTATATCATTTTATAAGAAAATATTAAAATGTTTCGATGAGGCTGCCGAGAATATTTAGGTGTCGTGGTGCCATCTGTTGGATGAATTCTAAAAGTGATTCGCTTCGAATGTGAAGTATACTAGTTTATCTTTTACTACGAAATAATTAAATGAAAAAAAAAGGCACATGAATTTAAGTACACAGAGTATTATTTTCCCGTTTTAATGCATTATAAGTGTGGTCATTTGTTAGCCCTAAAAAGAGCCTTTTTTTTAAAAAGTTGTGTCGTTAAACAACTTAAGCTCGTTCTCCACGAATACGGCGGGCAAGTTGGATGTCTTTGGGCATGATAGTGACTCTCTTGGCGTGGATAGCGCAAAGGTTAGTGTCTTCGAAAAGACCAACCAAGTAAGCTTCGCTTGCCTCTTGAAGAGCCATGACAGCAGAGCTCTGGAAACGCAAGTCGGTCTTGAAATCCTGAGCGATTTCTCTCACCAAACGTTGGAAGGGCAATTTACGGATGAGGAGCTCAGTCGATTTTTGGTAACGACGGATTTCTCTCAAGGCGACTGTTCCAGGCCTGTAACGATGGGGCTTCTTAACACCTCCGGTGGCAGGGGCACTCTTACGAGCTGCCTTGGTGGCCAGTTGTTTTCGGGGAGCTTTGCCTCCGGTACTCTTACGAGCGGTTTGCTTGGTACGTGCCATAGCGAAAAAGTTGAGTGCGTCTCTGACTAAATCTCAGGCAGAAATGATTTTGATTTCTCCGCGCTTTCGATAGGGTTTTTAAAACGTTGGGAGGAGGCGGGCGCTGATTGGCCAACGGGCTTCGAAGCGGTGGCGCAGCAATCGCATCAACTAATGTTTTGAAGGAGGAGTGCGCGAAAACATTTCATTCAGTTGAATTTCGATTCAAGCGAACATCTCTGAGGAAACCGCTGCCGTTTCTGCTGCTCCTGCCGCTGCTACGCCTAAGAAAAAGGCGAAATCAGCTGCTGCGAAAAAACCTAAAACCCTGCCTTCTCACCCTAAAGTTTCGGAGATGGTTAACGAAGCTATCACCAGTTTGAAAGAACGAGGTGGATCTTCATTGCAGGCTATCAAGAAACACATCGGCTCTCACCACAAGGTTGATTTGGAACGTCTCACTCCCTTCATTAAGAAATATTTGAAAAGTTCCGTCGTCAGTGGTTCTTTAGTGCAGACTAAAGGAAAAGGTGCCACCGGCTCTTTTAAACTCGGCGCATCCGGCCAAAAGACCAAGGAAGGAGTGAAGAAAGCTAAGAAGCCCAAGAAGGAATCAGTCACCCCCAAAAAACCAAAAGCCGCAACTGTGAAGAAAGCCGCAAAACCGAAAGCTAAAGCAGCAGCTAAAAAGCCTGCCGCTAAGAAACCAGCTGCAAAGAAGCCTGCTGCAAAACCCAAGACTCCAAAAAAGCCCAAAGCTAAAGCTGCAACCAAACCAAAAGCACCCAAGGTTAAGAAGATGAAGACACCCAAGAAAGCATCCCCCAAGAAGGCAAAGAAATAAGTACCTAAAAACACATTTAAAAAAAAAGGCTCTTTTCAGAGCCAACAAATTATTTACCCCCCCCCCGAGAAAAATAAAAACACTGGTGTGTGAAACAAAAAGTGGTGGCAGAATTAAAGTTTGATAGTCTCTTTTTTAACTTAAGCAATTTCATTTTATACTGTACAATTTAGAATTAAAATCATATTTCCTGAAAAAAAATGTGTTTAGAATTTACACCACTTTTTACTTTTATCTAAGAATATAATTAGTCTTTTAGTTATCCTTATTTTGTAGGAAATTTTTGTTATATTACTTTTTTTTTTGTTTCATCTATATCTGTAAAAATAGTTCAATGATAAAATAAAATTGATAACAGAGAAATAATTAATTTCCAACATCTAAAATGAAATATGTTTAATTAAAGGAGTTTAATACCATGGGACAGAAATTTTCAACTCATTTCAGTGTATATTTACATACACATTCTTTAAAATTAGAAAATAAACTTGAATTTTGACACCACTTTTTACTTTTTTTAAACAATTGCATAGGAATGATCATTGAAGTACCTGTAATGACTAAAATAGAGATGTGTATCAAGAATCCAGAAGGAATTCTTTGCTTATTTGTTAAATTTTATATGTATTATAATTTTACATGTATTATTGTGGAATTTTCATTTTCTAATGCTTAACAATTGAAACTAGAAGAAGGGCATAAAATCATTGCTCGGTATCACAACAATATGCTTGATTTTATATTGTTGCTTTGTTTTCAATCTAAAATGACTATAGAAAAAGTTAATTTTGACACCACTTTATACTTTTTTAAGAATTATTCATGCTGTTCATACTAAAATATAAAAAAAGTAATTGAATCATTAAAGTAATATATATATGAGTAAATTATGAAGGTTTTTTAAGAATTAAAATTAGAAAATTACATTTAAAAACTGTAATATTGTTGGATTTTAAAAAAGAGACACTATTATTGAAAAAAGTAAATAGATTATTATGTGCACTCTACCGAACAATAAAAAAGGCGCATTTTCATTTAGGACCTGCTAAATTGGTGTTTAATTTAATAATGGTTAATGTTATAAGCATTTACTGACTTTTTTCTAAAAAATAAAAAAAATGATAACACTGGAAAAGACGTTTGAAGAGGGTGGGCGAAGAAAAGTGTGAGGAATATTTGTTGGCCCTTAAAAGGGCCTTTTTTTTTAAAGGGAAAAAGATGTTTGAACAGGGTGGGTGGCCAAAAAAATAATTAACCTCCAAAACCGTACAAAGTACGTCCCTGGCGTTTCAGAGCGTACACTACGTCCATGGCTGTCACGGTTTTCCTCTTTGCGTGCTCGGTGTAAGTAACAGCGTCACGGATAACGTTCTCAAGGAAAACTTTGAGAACTCCTCTGGTTTCTTCGTAGATGAGACCAGAAATACGTTTGACACCACCTCGTCGAGCGAGACGTCTGATGGCAGGCTTGGTGATACCTTGGATGTTATCACGCAAAACTTTACGATGACGCTTGGCACCCCCCTTTCCGAGTCCTTTTCCTCCTTTACCACGGCCAGACATGATGATGTACCTTCGTCAGCAAGAGTTGAAACGAAAATGTCCCCAAAATATGCTATGCTATGTGAAGTATTTATCTAAGTGTCGGCCCCGAAGGGGCCCTAACTCATTCATCTCAGTGGGTATGAAGAAAATTTCGGAGCAGAACTCCGGATGATGGTTGGATGGATGTAGAAATAGCATTTGGGGAATAAAAGTTCACTAGTTGAGTGTGTTGGAGTCTTGAGTGGATCGGAGAGTCATCAGTGAGCAGGGGTCTTTCCCTGTAGGATGGTTTGAAGAAGGGAAACCACTTCTTCGTTCTGTAAAAGTTCTTGGAGTTCTTTCACTATGGATACCAGACGGTGAGCTGATGATTTCGTAGTAGTAGCACTAGTACGATGTTGAGGTGGTTTTCTTCTGGGGCGGGCCTCGCACCCAGAGAAATTCGCAGTGTGGGGCTTGCCGCAGTTGCAGCACTTTGGTGGAGTCTCTCTTTCCTTCTGACACTCGTAGCGCCCCAAAATTTTTTTGGGGCGCTATTTATACTTTTAGCCCCGCCCACCTGCTTTCCTATTGGTCGATGTCGAGCGACACTCACTCCGAGTATAAATAGCGCCAAAAAGGAATTCCGCGCACCATTTTCGATATTATATTGAAAGCGAACAGTCATGCCTCCCCAAGCATCCGGAAAAGCTGTGAAGAAAGCCGGCAAGGCCCAGAAAGCCGTCCGAGCTGGTGACAAGAAAAAGAGGAAGAAGCGCAGGAAGGAATCTTTCGCAATTTACATCTACAAAGTTTTGAAACAAGTTCATCCCGACACTGGTATTTCCAGCAAAGCCATGTCCATCATGAACTGTCCATCATGAATCGCTGCCGAATCTTCTCGCTTGGCTCACTACAACAAGCGAAGCACCATCACCAGTCGGGAAATCCAGACTGCAGTGCGACTCCTCTTGCCCGGTGAACTCGCCAAGCACGCTGTCTCAGAAGGCACCAAGGCCGTCCCCAAGTACACCAGCTCAAAGTAAAACCACACAGCTCTCCGCATTTAAAAAAAAGGCCCTTTTTAGGGCCAACAAATTTATCATGAACACTAAAAAATATCTCTCTTTATTCTCTAATATGCTAAAAAAAAGAACTCCTTACACGAAGAGTATTTATTATGTGGCTTTTTATAATTAAAAGCCAATGCGTAATACATTAATAATGAGGAAAAAATGCTTTTCATATTTTATGTAGTCTTTTCTTTTATGAGTTGTTAAAAAAAAAAAAAAAATTACACACTGTTTTATGAGTAATAAATTTAGAGACTGTGTAACAATTTTAATAAAAATGGAAAAATTAAAAAGGTATGCCAACGGCACGCGGTGTTCCCAGGTGGTCACCCTCCCAAGTACTGACCGCGCCCGATGATGCTTGACTTCGGTGATCGGACGAGAACCGGTATTTTCATTATGGTATGGCCGTTGACAATGATTCTATAAATTAGTTCCTTTAATAACTTCATTATAATGTTATTAAATTCACTTTAAAATAAGTGAATTTAAAATCAAAATGAAGTTGTTAAATGAACTTCTTTCTTTCCCTTTAATATTATGTAATTTTAAAGGGAAACAATTTTTTAGTACCATAACTTGGATTACATGCTTGCTCTAAATTTTTTTTTATTAAAAATAATATTAATTTATAAAAGAAAGAAGGAAAATGCAGTTTCTACGTTTGATGGTATGGGTAGGGGGCGTGGAGGTAGGGCGCTAGAAGAGCGCTCTCATTGGAGGAAAATCTCTCTCAAGCGAACACATAAAAAGCAGCGAGAGAATCCTCGGTGTGCCCAGCACACCGAGGATTCTCTCTTGAGACTTAGAGGAGTAAGGTTGTGTTGTGACCGAGCTCCCCAGCTACTATGTCTACATATCATAGATTCGGACGCGGAGGCAAAAGGATGTTTAATAAACAAGAGTTTCCTCCCGACTACAACTCAGACTCAGATCACGATGGAAACACCAATGAAGTCACGGAACAGGGATACTTGGACTATGCTGATAAAACGGCCACCCCTGAAAACATCGATAATCTGATTAGCGACGCAGAGTACTATATGCAATTCTACGAACGGAGATTTAACAGAAATGGAAAGATGATTCACTACATGAACAACCGCAAATATAGAACACTTCGTGATAGATACCGAGCGATCAAAGGAAAAGGATTTACCAGGGAGACAACTAAGCCTGAAACAACAGAAAAGACTAGGGAAACCACAAAGTCGGAAACCCTCCTGCAGTCCGAAACCTCGGAGTCGACGGTTGAAATCATGGAAACCCAACCCTTAGATACTGACAATACTACTCCCAGCATCGTGCCGGAGACACAATCACAGATCACCAGTGATATGGATACCTCAGCAGCTCCCGATCTCCCTGAGAGAAGGAGAAAGAAAAAGAAGAAAAAGACCAAAGCTAGTGTCAACATGGAGGCACAAGCAGGCTTAGTTCCGGAGGGCGAAACCACCCGCCCAATCCCAGACTCAGCTCCCGCTACCCCAGCGGTCCCAGTACCGGCGGAAAACGTGGAGGATGCCCCTGCTGAAACCACTACTTCCAACTCCACAAAAATGGACATTACTCCCAACAAAAAACTGAAATCCCTCATCAGAGGATTACAAACAGATTCGGACATTTTCTCCATTGAAAAATATCTCATAGACTTTGGACTTAAGCCCGAAAAAATAGTTCAGCTCAAAAGAAGAAGTGGGCAGGAGCTTAGGCCCCTCCCACTCTTTCTCGTCATACAAACGGACACGCCCACCAGCAGAAATATCTTCAACATCTGTTCAATGCTTGAGAGAACAGTGAAAGTAGAAAGATTTAGAGGAGGTCGTTTTCAAATACAGTGTTTTCGGTGTCAAAAATATGGACACACCCAGCGAAACTGCCCAGCAACCGAACCTGCCTGTTTGAAATGCGCCGGAGCCCACTACTCGTACTTATGTACAAAACCAAGAACATCTCCCGCGAAATGCATCAACTGTGATGGTGAGCACCCGGCCTGTTTTTCGGGCTGCGGTGCAAGACCCAGAAAACCATCTAACAGAAGAAAAGCCCAACCTATGACCTCTACTGATGCAGCCAGCAGATTCCTTCTTCTATTCAAAGAAATGAAAGAACTTCTTCAAAACGAAGAGCTTGTTAAGTTGCTTCGCTCCCTCCTCCCAGAGACACGGAACTAGTGTAGCTCCCACAACACTCAAGTCATCTTCTCACCCGACCTATACAGCTAATGCTGTACTGAACTTTTACCTTAGATTTCACCACGAAATTATGACCTCACAGTTTACGACTCTACAGTTTCGACGAATCAGTTAGCGGCGCTTCGCGCCGAATACTGAGATCTCACCTATTCACAGCTCACAACAGCCCAGCACACCATTCCGACTTCAGCCACGGTTGAGAGAGGTTGCCTAGAAACCGGTCTTATGGATTACGAAAACGTCGACGGGTCTGCAGGCGAAGGACAGTCCGAGTGTCGCGGGGGCCAGACCCCCGGACGGTCGGGCACCCCGCCTGTAGATTCTAAGTATCTTGCGTCCACCCTTTCACCCCAGCTCTTATCAGAGCTCGTAGTCAGGGAAAAGGGGGACTTGGCTATGTCACAGCCGCGAGATACGGGGCTTCCTTGCACCCTTACGGCACCGACGGGAAAGGCTACGCCGGAACCGCACGGACCGTCTGGGAGCTTGGTAGTTCCCAACATGGTTAGGTGTGACAATGAATTATCACTTACCACTGGAAACAACATAGATAGTCAAGAAGTAGTGACAGTCCTAAACCCCTTCGATGAAAGCCATTCGATCGAACAGCTAAAAGAAAGCAGCGATAGGATAAAATTATACATCGCACCTAAGATAGAGGATAGGGACATCCAAAATGCTATCCTGGTTCAAAATGGATATATTGAAAGATTCTTGAAAGAAATTTCTAAATTAGGAGATGAGATCAATATACTGAGACAAGAGGTTTCATGGCTCAGGGGAGAGAATAAATCAGATAATGATTGGATTAAATCTAAAAATAAAACTAATCATACTAAAAATTACAAACCCCCGTTTCAAAACAATACGAATTCCCATATGAGAGAATTAGAAATTCCAGTCAAAAATAGCTTCAGTCCCCTAAATGACGAAAACCTAGATAATGATAATAATGATAATATAAATATGGAGATAGTAAATCTTACTAATAACAAAGGTAAAAGGAAAGCATCTCCTGAAAAAACTTGCCCTAGCGAAAGTAAACGCATAGCCACACAAGAAAATCTACCAAAACAAATAGCTGAAAACAATTTAAATAACGTAAATGATTCTGAGCTAGATGAGAATAACTTAAATAACGAAAATGATATTGAGATAGATGATGTTAACTTCATCGCCCCAAAGAAAACGATCAGAAACCCACCCCTTATCATAAGAGATAAGAATTTTGATTATGAGGCATTCAAAGAAAATATGAAAAATATAGATGCCACAGATTTCGATTGCAAATATAGTCACGACAGCATGATTATTAAACCAAAAAGTATAAACACTGCCAGAAAAATTAGAAACTATGTAGAAACTAATAACATAGCACACTATACATACCGACTACCAAATGAGAGACATCTCAGAGTGGTAATAAAGCAAATACCCCCAAATCTAAACAAAGATTTCCTAATCAAACAGCTAACATCCCACCAATTTGAGGTCGTAGACGCAGTGCAAATGACCAGAAAATTTAGAGGGGAGGTCACTTACCTAAATATGTACTTAGTTACAATTAAGAAAATAGGAAACTTTAAAGATATTTTCAGCCTTACTGAAATAGATAGACTACAAATAAAAGTAGAAAGCTATAAAAGCAGACCTGGCCCTGCGCAATGCCACAGGTGCCAAGGCTTCTACCATTCGGCAGCAATGTGTCACCTACCACCTAAATGCGTGAAATGCGGGAAGGACCACCTGACCTCCCAATGCACAAAATCCAAAGATGAGAAACCAACATGTTGCAATTGCGGCTTAGACCATCCAGCAAATTATAAAGGCTGCGAAAAATTCCCCGCTACAAAAGGAAAACCCAGAAAAAACAGACCGAGTGGCAAAACATATCACAATAAAAGTTATGCGGATGCCCTTAAAAATCAAAACGACTCAGATATGCGAAGCACAATAAATGAGGCCAAAAACATCTTTCAAAAACTGAATGATATGGTCAGTGTGTTAAATGCATTAAATGCCATACCCCAGCTTAGCAAAGCGGTCAAAATATTAGAACAAGAGGAAAATAAATCATATCATAATGAATAGTAAACCTATTAGTATCATGCTGTGGAATGCGGCTAATCTTAGCACAAAATTCCACGAACTCAGTAATTTCATCTTAGAACACGACATTGATATAGCTTTAATTACCGAGACCCATGCAAATGCAAGTACTAAATTAACTCTTGCAAATTACAATACATATAGAACAGATAGGACTAGCTGCAGAGGCGGTGGGACCGCAATCTTTGCAAAGAGAAGTCTCAACACAATACAATACAGTAATTACAACTGTGACGGTTATGAAGAAACGTCTATACTACTTTACAAAAGTAACAAAGATCATTACAAAATTACGGCCATATACAATAAGCCGAATCACATATTAACCCAAGATATGCTAAAAACACTACTACCAGATGGAGTAAATTGTATTATTGGCGGTGACTTCAACGCAAAAAACACTATCTGGGGATGCAGAGTGAACAATAAGCACGGAAAAGAACTCCATAAACACATACAAGATCTAAATCTCACAGCCATATCACCAATGGAACCAACATATTTTCCATACACCCCGCACAAACAGCCAGATCTACTTGACTTTTTTATAGTAAACAACAACACTACAATGTGCTGCCACACCCTCACTGAATTAAGCAGTGATCACGTACCGGTCATAGCTACCATCGGCACAACCATCGAACATACCCCAACCTTCACCAAAAGAACTAATTGGGAATTATACTCGAACATCCTAACAATAAACAATAGCTCCACAGCCCTCAACACAATAGAGGACATTAACATGGCCATTAGTAACCTAACCAATGATATACAACAAGCCTACAAAGACGCTACTGAAACAAAAGTCAGCAAACACAACTATATGACACTCCCCCACGACCTGAGAGAGCTCATAGGCTACAAAAACTATATTAGAAAAAAGTGGCAGGCAAATAGAGATCCCAGGGATAAGGCTGAATTAAACAGGCTAACCAAAAATATTAAGAAAAAATGTAAACAATATAGAAATGAAAGCTGGGAAGATAAAATCTCAAGCCTTTGCACAGCAGACCAGTCGGTCTGGAAAATGTCCAAAACACTTAAAAACACAAAGACGGTTAATAAACCGATCATACATGATAACCAAAATATATACAAGGATGAGGACAAATTAAATGTCTTCGCGGATACCATGCAAAACCAATTCCAACTAAACATAACACCATCAGATGATGATGAAGATAAGGCCATAGACAAAATCTATAACGACATTTTTTATAACAAAAACGGGCGCAACGATTCAGATGAGCTCCCATACGCGGAGATGATTAGTATAATTAAAAAACTAAATAATAGAAAAGCCCCGGGCATGGACAGCATTAACAATATCATGGTAAAATACATGCCAGAAAACAAACTTAACGAATTATGTAGCATCTATAATGCTTGCTTAAAGAACAATATTTTTCCGGATATTTGGAAAAACGCAACAATTATTCTATTTCCCAAACCGGGAAAAGATACACGTATCGCCACAAACTTCAGGCCAATCAGCTTGCTACCAACCTTTGGCAAGATCTTTGAAAGAATAATACTAAACAGACTACAACCACATATAAACTTCATACCCAAGGAACAGTATGGATTTAGAAAAGATCTGTCCACCACGAAACAACTCACCAGACTTATAGACTTCATAAGCGATGGCCTATTTAAAAATGAAGCGACGGCACTGCTTATGCTAGACGTGGCGAAAGCTTTCGACCGCGTCTGGCATAAGGCATTAATATCCAAACTAATAAAAAATTCACTACCATATGGCATTATTCAAATAATAGACTCCTATCTGAAAAAACGCACATTTCAGGTTAGAATAAATAACAAACTCTCTAACAAACGCCCTATAAACGCCGGAGTACCGCAGGGCAGTATTCTAGGCCCGGTGCTCTACCTTGTGTACACCAGCGACTTTCCAATTGTCACTGATAATGCTAACTACATGATAGCCTTCTACGCCGATGACACGGCCATTGCATATAGATCCCTTAATCCAGACCAAGCAGTTAAAAAACTAAACGACTTCATGCCACCCATTGAAGATTGGTGTGCTAAAAATAAAATCTCCATTAACGCAGAAAAGTCGAAACTAATGATAATTAGGAAAAAGAAGAGAAAGAAGCGGGTGACCAGCAAAGTTTCACTCTTCGAAAGTAATGTACCTATTGTACAAAAAGCCGACTACCTAGGCCTCACCATAAACGATAGGTTAAACTGGAATGATCATGTAGATAAAATAAAAAACAAGTCCTATGCAGCATTCTCATGCCTTAGATCACTTCTAAACGCGAACTCAAAATTACCATTAAACATAAAAAGACTATTATACATCTCCTGTGTTCGACCAATCATTACTTACGCCTGCCCGGCCTGGAGATGCCTTAACAAAACACAAATAAACACACTAGAGATCATACAAAACAAACAAAACAAAATAATGCGAAGAATCACAGGTGCACCCTGGCACATCAGCAATAAAACACTTAGAAGGGACCTCGAGCTAGAAACAATCAGTGAATATATGAACAAACTAAGCGCTAAATTCTATAGCGCAGCCATGAACAGCACTACAGCTGACTTCAACCAAATTTTCGAAAAAGAACTCATACACGACATCAAAAAACATAACCCAAACACAAACTTCTTATTATCAGACATGATATTATCTAAACACTTTAAGATACAAACAAACAAATAACATACACAAACACACACAGATATGACTATAGGCCTACAGCGAACCCGGTGAAGGAGCAACCTTACTCTGTAGGGTCCGATCTGGGCAAGCTGTAGGCTATTAAAACTAGTACGACGAGCAACCCGGCACGAGCGGTAATCACCGGGACGGCCGGGTCGTCGTTTTAACAGAGACTAACTCCAAACACATGCAACACCCATACCCATAAATATGATTGTATAAATTTATTAGTTTTAATTATATTATTTTGTTAGTATACCCAAATATGTAAATAATGTAAATATATGATTTCTATATAACACCAATCACTGTAAATAGTTTAGCAGAGATCAACTCTAGATAACGCAATCATCTTGCTGTATGACTAGTTTAAATTTACTTTAAACGATAATTTGTAAATAATATAAATATATGTTTTTTAAATTTCCAACTGTTATAATTTATCTTAATACTTGCTTATATATAATATGGACTAATGGGACCTCCCCTGTAACTAACTATATAGATAGCTAACATATGTTAGTATATGCTACTCTTCCTCCCCCTGAACCACTAAAGCCATAAGTCTCAGTTGCCCAAGGGCCAGTTACCAGATGAAGTAGTGAGGTGCCCGCATCCGCGGGCAGGTACTACAGAAAACCTCATATCAAGTCAAAATCAAGCCCAGCACACCATTTTACTCGTGTCTTTCGAGTGAGTCGTACCTATTTCATTCTCTTGCAATTATGTCTGGACGTGGCAAAGGAGGAAAAGTGAAGGGAAAGAGCAAGACTCGATCCAGTCGTGCTGGTCTTCAGTTTCCCGTTGGAAGAATCCATCGTCTTTTGAGGAAAGGAAATTATGCTGAGCGAGTAGGAGCTGGTGCTCCAGTATACTTAGCCGCTGTACTCGAGTACTTGGCTGTTGAAGTTCTCGAGTTGGCTGGTAATGCTGCCAGAGACAACAAGAAGACTAGGATCATCCCTAGACATCTTCAGCTCGCTATCAGAAACGACGAAGAGTTGAACAAGCTCCTCTCTGGTGTCACTATCGCACAGGGTGGTGTTTTGCCAAACATCCAAGCCGTTCTACTACCCAAGAAGACCGAAAAGAAAGCATAAATTCATTTCAAAATCACCTCATTTTAAAAAAAAGGCCCTTTTTAGGGCCAACAAATTATTTATAACACTCAAAAATAACACAGTATTTATAAATATTGCCTTACAAACAATGCACCCACCGCCTTTATTTTTTTAAAAATTAATTTATACGTTATTAATGGAATTTTCTTAACAATACTTTTAAAAAGTTATCTAAACAATGAGTGAAAGAAAAAAGAATTTTTTTAAATTGTATTTCATTGTTGCATTAACAATCACTCTACTATTGTTTAAACGAAATGGACGTTATTTTATAGTGTTGCTAGAAAGAATGAAGTTCAACAATACTATTTTAAACTAATGTTTTATAATAGAAATTACAATTTAAACATAATGAATACGTGACTTCAGATGTAGGAGGAGAGTAGAAAAAAAAAAATAATTGTGATGTATATATTTAATATACATGAAAAGTACTAACAAATAATTTAAGTACTAAATCGTGAATTATATCATTTTATAAGAAAATATTAAAATGTTTCGATGAGGCTGCCGAGAATATTTAGGTGTCGTGGTGCCATCTGTTGGATGAATTCTAAAAGTGATTCGCTTCGAATGTGAAGTATACTAGTTTATCTTTTACTAAGAAATAATTAAATGAAAAAAAAAGGCACATGAATTTAAGTACACAGAGTATTATTTTCCCGTTTTAATGCATTATAAGTGTGGTCATTTGTTGGCCCTAAAAAGGGCCTTTTTTTTAAAAAGTTGTGTCGTTAAACAACTTAAGCTCGTTCTCCACGAATACGGCGGGCAAGTTGGATGTCTTTGGGCATGATAGTGACTCTCTTGGTCTTATTTCAAAAACTTGATTTTTTTTTATACAATTGAGTTTTTCTTCTTTTTTTGTGAGCAGGAAAAGTCAATATATTCTACATAACCAGTTATTAAACCTTATAATGACCTCTTTTTAAATTGATATGCATGAGATTTGAGAACTAATTATGTATAATTGAAAATTGAGATGTTGTGTATGATTGTGTAGATCTATGTAATTTAATTTCAACAAATAAATGTTAAAAAAAGTAAAGGGTTTAATATTTGTTTATTCGAGACAGTTACATGACAAAAAAGAACAATTTCAGTGGTTAATCATCTAAACTTTTGTAAATTTCATATTAATTATGATAATTTTATGATTATGTTAACTTAAACTAAAGCAGCTAAGCTATGTTTAGTACAAATGCCTAGAAAACTTTTTTCATCTAATACAATGATGTAAAAAACTTAACAAAGTTTTTCTTTCCGCAATATACAAAAAATAATACTTTTAAAAAGGTATTCCAAATATAAAGGCTTCAAAAACATTTATTTAGAAAAATGGTTTTTGCAATAGGAATGTAAGAATAAGTCTAAAGAATTCCACAATAGCAATAGTAAAATGTAATCATATTTACAAAGTCATAAACATTTATAAAATTTACAAAATATATAAAACTATACGAGTATTAAAAATTACTGAAATATATAAAAATACATACAATGAAAAGGCAAGATTAGAGTATTTTTAATGAATAAGATAATATACGATGTTAGATATTTTGTGAATGAAATACAAATAAATCATAATAAACAAATTAAAAACATAACCATAATAACTCAGTAAAAATAATACACAAGAAAATAGAATACACAAGAAAGAGGAAAATATTCATAGTGATCATTGACGCTTTCATGGGAGAGTACTTTTATAATTGCTCCCCTTAACAACATTAAAACAATAAAAAATAACAATATAAGGCATATTAAAATATTTTGACTTAGATCAAATGTTTAAAATAATGTTTCTAAAAAAAGTATGTATACATTGTCACAGAAGTCTGAACTTTCAGAAGACAATCACTGGTATTATTGTTCTATGATTTTATCACCCATGTTTGGAATATAGCCTCTTGCCATTAAGCAGGCAAATACTGTCATAACCATCTTCTGCTTAACTTCAGTTATGTCTTCTGGCAAAGCATAAATTTTAGCACCAATTTTTCTAGCCATAGATATTGCATATTTAGCATTAGCCATCCTATCCTAATAAGAATAAAAATAAATATATAATTTAACAATTAAATGATGTTCATATTATTAATTAAATGGATTTTTGTCTAAATGAACATGCACTTCTCATAGGGTTGTAAGTTTAGGGTTGCAAAGAAAAACAGATCAAAAGGATTTCTATTCCAGTTGTTGGGGTGATCATAATAAATTTAATTGTGAGTTTATTTCAGCTAAATGTGCATTTTGTAAGAAAATAAGACACATCAAAAGGGCATGTTATGCTCAGTAAGACTAAAACAAATTGATGCTGAAGATAATTTTTACGAAAATAATGATGAAATAAATATGAATGGATTAAAACTGAATAATGCTCTCTGAAATGAAGAACAACAAAAAACAACAACAACAACCTCTGATTATCATAATGGTTGCAATCAAAAATCAACTTGTAATAATGGAAGTCAATACAGACGGAACAGTTTTGGAAATAAGTTTAAAGAAATGTATAAAATGTATTGCAATATCCCTTGCTCAAACTTAGAAAATATTTTCATGCCTAAATGGGGGGAAGCAATTTTCAAAAATAGATTTTTGTCACACCTATTTACAAATGAAGGCTTATCAAGATAGCCAAAAATTGCTATCAATAAATACAGGGCCGGGATAGCCTAGTTGGTAGGGCACTGGACCCATGTCCAAGAGTTTGTGGGATCGATCCCCGCCGGCCGAAGACTCCCTGTGTAGTAAATGGTGACTAATGCATGTTAAATCTGTCGAGTCACTAAGTCCTCCATGTTCCCATAACAAATCAATACCTCTGGGGGTACTGATCCAGGAGTTACCTCGTCTTCTGGATTGGTTCAAAATTACAAGTCTACGGAGTTGAACATTAGTAGACGTAAACCCAGAACTGGATCGGCTGTTCAACGACGGATAAAAAATAAAATCAATAGAGACAAAGGACTGTATGTAAGTAAAAGATTTATGTAAGGATTAAATGCAGCTTCCGTTAGACAGCAACATTATGTAGAAAGGTTATATCAGGAAGTGGAAGGAGTTAATTTTTTAAAAAAAGTTAAAAACACAGATTCAAATTTATCGCAGTACTTTCTCATATTTTACCTGATGGAACCGAGAGACCCATGCAACCAGAACTTAATTTGATATCGTATATTGACATAATGAAAATGCAAACTTTTAGTCAAGGATTCCAGTAAAATCAGAACAATTGAAAGTCAGAGAAGAAGTAACTCTTTTCCAGCTATTCCAAATAGAAACATTACCAATGACCCATAAGGATTTGGCAAAAGCTGTTTCAACTGCTGAGGAGATAAATCCACTTCTAGACAATCTAAAAAGATGTGATTTTACGTGGAAAGAAGGCAGTATAGAAAAATACGCTTTGGAAGGTGAATGTATACTTTGTGGTTCAAGAGTTTGTTGCAAAGAAATTTCGACAAGTTTTACAAGAACTTCATGCAGGACACTAGGGAGTGGAAAAAATGAAAGCCATTGTCCACTCATATATGTACTGGAAAAATATTGATAAAGATATTGAGGAACTGGCACATATTTGAGTTGATTGTATGAAACCTAAGCGAGTACCAAATCAAGTTCAAGTGCATTACTGGGAGTATTCCTTGTCTTCTAAGGAACGAATGTATAGCAATCTTGTAAGACCATTTCTCAAAATGGTTGATGTTTATTCTGACTTGAAGCATATCCAATGAAAACTACTACTGTTCATGCTACTACCGATTGCTTACGAGACTGTTTTTCCAGGTTTAGTTTTCTAATTATCAGTGACAATGGTACACAGTTTCTGAAGAATTTAAACAATTCTTAAGATTAAATGAAATGAAGCACAAAATTTGCACTCCAATTAAACCATCAAGTAATGGTCAGAAAGAAAGATGTGTATTCACAGTAAAGCACTCACTATGTGCAGTAAAAAAACAATCCTGAAACTATAAGTGAAAAACTTAAAAATTTTTTGGTGCATAATAGAAAAGCACCAAATGCTACGATGTGAAAAAGTCCTGCCACGCTGCTATTGAAATAAGCGATCCAAACTAGATATGAAGTAAAATTTGGGAACAGTAGTAAGACATAGTGGACAACTACATTATATTGTGAACATCAATGGGCATCTATGGAGACATTGACTAAATTTTAAGAGGTAGTCAGTTTAAAAATAATGAACTGCCTGAAATTGCTGATTTAGGAGTAACTCACTTACCAGCTCAAGTGATCCAACAACAATCTTATAAGACTGCGGTGGCAACTTTAGGAAATTCATGAGAAGAGGAATTACCTGTGCATTCTACAACAAAAACTGTTAGTGGCAATATTCTTATTTGTGACATTCTACCGTTCAGTGGCAATTTAGATAAGGACAACGCAAATCTTAGAACCCTTACAATGACTTAATAAAAACTTTATCCCACCTCGATCACAACAAATATGGAAACCTTGGGATAGACTTGACTTGTTTTGTAATTGTTTATTTTGATTAATATATTTTCTTTTTTTTAGATTTGTAGGGAAGGAATGTAGTATATAAACAGTAAGTAATATCCTTTTATACTAACAGATGGCGGTTGGTGATGTTTAATTACAATGGGTATGAAATGACCAAAGATTGAATGGGATCTCATTGCAGGGATGCGATTGGCCAAAAGGCAAAAAAGCTAAATTTCCACATGAGTAAATTTTACGCATGTGCAATCGTTTAATTATAAATAACAATGTGTTGACATAAAATTGTGTACTAATTTGGCATATGAATGATTACATCAATACTTAACATTTAGTAAATAGTAGAATGCCAATTGAAAAAATAAAGCTAGAAAATTATATTTTTCATCAGTTCACAATAGAGACAATTATTGTTTGAGAAACAGCCTGGTTTAGCAAATTAAAACTACTGAGAACATACATTAACATTCCATTTCTTTTAATAAATACTGTTACGTGATTTATAGCAAATATATCAGTAACATGACTTTTTAAATTTTTTAGAAAAGAAAATAAACTTTTACAATTGGAATCACTATGTTTATATTATAATCTAATCAAACTAAAGCACTGTGAAACATATCAATAACTGTGAAGTAGAAATATATAGTAACTCCCTAACATACAAAAATTGCTATTTTAGTTTGAAAAATTACATGATAATCAGCAACTGTTTAGATAATTATTTTTCATTTAAAAAGAGTTAAGTATTTTATAGCATAAATAATAGTAACGTTTTAAAATTTTGTGCTCAGTTAATTCTTTTTCAAAAAAAAAAAAAAAAAAAACATTTAATCACTTTTTAAGTGATTGCATTTGTTTGATATATCTTTTTTTTATTGTTTTTGTTCAGATTTCCGATTGCTGCAAATGCTTTGTGTATCACAAAACAAGCAAAAAAAAAAAAAAAAAAAAACTATACATATAAATAAATCCTGTAACAAGGTCAAATTGCTTGTAATGCAGCTTGCAGTAGTGCAAGTGGCAAAGCATGGTTTTGGAGCAACAAAAAAGCAATTTTGGAGCAGCAAAACAACGATTTGGAGCATATTTAATAAAAAAAAAATTAAAACAAGAATTTCTGAAAATAAGGATGTTATCGCCTTTGTGGTATCTTGTCCAACATCTATTAAATTTGAATTTTTCCAAATTTCTGCGTTTTCTACATCTAATGATTTTAAGTCCTTTCCTGACTAACTAAGAAAAGCAGAACTCTTTAAAAAACGCCTCAACAATGCTTTAACTAGAGACACCATTTCATCAAACAGCAAGTGAATCAATGGTGTCTCAGTTTGGAAAAGACCTAAAAATTTCCTTAATATAGCCGAAATATTTCTTAAAAAAAAAAAAAGCTTTTAGCAAAGCAATTTAAATAAACCCAATATTGAGTGGCTCATACTATTCTTTAAATTAATAATTACTTTATTTAATTCTGTAAAAGGTAATTCAAAACTCTAATTAATTTAACTATTATTTAAGGTTAAGGAGTGTATTCTTGTTAAAATTATAAATAAATGTTATTTGTAATAGTATATTCAACAGAAGATCAACAAGATTAATACTGATCATACCGAATTTATAAACATATGTAAAGAATTAAGCAAATTAAGGAAACTTTAATAAATTTATATTGCAAATGTAAATTAGTGACTGGCCTCTAATAAATTTTTATTAAAATTGGTTACTTAGTACAGTATTTCTTTAATGAAATGATTAAGAATATTTAATAATTTTTAAATGCAAATACAATGAGTTTTGAAGCTAAAATTTTTTGTCAGAAGTGAATTATTATATTGTCCCTACACTCAAAATATTTAACAAACCTGTGATAATTAAAATTTTTTATATCAATTGTTTTAAATCAAATTTTAAGAGATGAATTAAAGTATTTTTGAATGATAAAGTATTTTTGCTGCATTTAAAATATTGAAAGCTCCTCTCTTCATACTTATCTTACCTCTAAATATAGTTAAGCTTTTTCCTAAAACAAATTAAGAGCACTAAAAATTTTGAAAGTAATAATAAAATGCAGTAAGTAAAAAAAAAAAGTAATAAAGCGAAATAAATGCTTAAAAACAATAAGCAATTAGTGGATGGTCCCTAGGATAAAAAATGTATGTGTTAGAAACTCAATTAATTCTTATCTTTATTAAATTAAATGAATAAAAGGGATAAGGAAATTTTGAGGTTATAAAGCTTTGTGACTGCTCTGAGGATTAACATAAAAATATGTACTTAGTGAATGGTCCTTAAGTTAATTCAAATATCATGGTACTAATCTATAGATAGAATAGCACAAGAAGGCCATTAGCTTGCCATTGACGAAGATGATAGCACTTCAATAACGATGAAATTAACAAGAGAAATAAAATTTCCTTTTGCTATTAAAATTTGGCAATGTTTAGTTGGTCCCCGAAAGTTCGAGAGAAGTTTCGGTTCCTTTTCTGAGGAAGAAAATGAAGCCTGAAATTGAGAATATCTTGCAAAATGAAACAGAGTTGCACATGAGAGTGCAAGAATCCTTCCCACTGAATCCAGAACAACCCCCCACATGGCAATAGCTTGGTTGCTGCAAAATTGTGACTTGGTGACACCCATGGGGAAATATCCTTTTTGGTGCAATTTAAACGAACTACTTCAATTTGGAGCATGTAGGCGCAGGTTTCCACAATTGGCGTGGATCGGAGCAGCACTTGCACCACTTAGCTTGTGAATGAAGAGTGCTCCAGTTGAGAAAATTTAGTAATAGCAAAACTGACACAAACGGATTGGTGATTAATTTAGCCTTTAGTTCAGCTTCAAACATCTTTTGACTAATCCTACTTTTTCTTCTTTGCAAGCACAGAACGTAAGTTTTGAATATATTCTCTTCCAGTTTTGCTGATTTTGTACTACCTACATATACTAATAATTGTCAATAGAAAAACAGTCACCTTTATAGAAACTAATTTTAAAAAAAAACTTCTTACAAGAATCGAGATAGTTGATAAAAATCATGTGAACACAAATTATGATCTTGGAAGCTAAAATCACATGAATATGAATCACGATAATAGATTTTGAAATCATGTGAGTATAAAACTCGATATTAGATTTTCAAAATGAGAAAATACAAACTGCGATATAGAATTTTTAAATCACATAAATACAAATCCAGATTCATAATTTTTAGATCGAGTAAATACAAATCACAATGCTTAATTTTTAGATCGTGTGAATGCGAATCCCAATACCTTAATTTTAAATCACGTATAAATACGAAAATTGAAGTTTGATAGAAAGAGTGATCATGACATAGGATTTTAAACTTGCGTGAATACGAATTGCTACATAGGTTTTTAAAAACTAAATAAAATGTGATAACAGATTTTTAAATCTAGTAAATAAGAATCGTAATGTACGATATTCAAATTGCGTGAATAAGGATCGCAACATGTAACTTTTAAATCATGCAAACACGAAAAGCTATGTTATTGAAATCGTGTGAATAAGATTAGAGATATTAGCAGATTCCGGGCTTGGGACTTCTAAAAGGCTTGTCTGAGGCAGCAACGTTTGAATTACGAAAAATAAGAGATTTCTGGCGGGCGGGTAAAAATGCGGGAAACCTTATCTTCTACACGTAAAAGCAGAGAAAATAGCTGAGATAAGTAAAAATGTGGAAGGGTTGGTAGCTATGTAAATTGAATTTTCTATTTATCCTTGAAAATCAGAAATAAATTAAATGGGCTAAATTTCTGAAAAAGCAGAATATTTATGAAAAAAAAAAAGTTAAACTTTTTGAGAATCGGAATTTTCGATAAAAAGGCTGAAATTCGAGAGACAAAAGTGAAAAAAACGGAAATACGCTGAAAAATCTCAGCACTGTCATTGATAACAGTCGACTATTTGGTCGCATTCCTAATGTGCTTTAAAAAAATTATGCAATTTCGCATCACTATTTGAAGTAGGAGTCATTTTAGATTTATTTTCCTTCTCTTTATAACTAACCATTCAATTTTTTTCTATTCTGTTTTAAGCATTCAATAGCTTTTACTTATGGATATCATATGAATACATACATTATATACAACATTCCTTTTTACTGTGTACTAAAATTTCATAATACCGTTTTGCAAATATATTGGTATTTATGTGTAATAATATCTCACAATTTTATTGTTTAAAAATATTATAAATGTGTTAAAAAAGTTACTTCTGGTAAGTCAGCTGTTAGTACTTGACTGTAATTTATTGATCCAGGTTGAATACTGTCAATTAGATTAATAATAGGTAATGCAGTAGAAATTGATGAGTCTTGAAAGCTTCTTATGTATGTCTCTTTCCCTGCTTCTTTGAGCTAAAATAAAAATAATTTTACAATGAAATAAACTTAAATAACACTTACACTTGAAATATGTTTACATTTTAATTAATTATATAAAAATAAAACTGAGCTGGCCCTAAAACTTAAAAAATAAAGTAAAAAGGTGAATATAACACATAATAGGGTATAAAACAAAGTTTTGAATGGACTTGACTGTTTAAGGCTGTTAACATTTTTGCATAGCCACCAATTTTTTCAGATTTTCTGGAAGATTTTACATCAGCATATAATCAAAGTAGCTTTATTTTAGTGGGACACATCTTATAATGCATAAAAACATCAAATGTATCATTAAATTTTTTAAAGGGATTATCTTTAGATATCGCATTTATTAGCATAAATTTCCTTTTCTTCTTCATAATCAACTAAATTTAATTTGTGCATATAAATTCATTGATATAAAATGTCTAATATCAAGGTTCATTTCAACCTTGTTTTTACAATAAAAAATCACAATCACACATGTGTCAATTCAAATCACTAACCAATTTTGATTTTCTTAAAGAATAATCTAATTTTGATTAACTGCTAAAGTAGTTCTTTTACTATATCTGGCAGAGCTATAAAACCAGATTCCACGATATATATAAATGATGCAGGTTTGCTTCAAACACACACACACACATATATATATACAGTGAAACCTCTTGTTAAGGACACTCCTGCAAAACGGACGCCTTTCAACGCGGACATATTTTTAATTCCCCGGGAATCTTCTATGAATAAACAATTATGTAACCCAAACACAATCCAAAAACAAATTCAAAATTATAATACTTGAGGTATGAAAAACACTAAACAATTATTAATCCAATTCAAACTGTTACAGTGCACAATGCAGCTAAAAACCAAATTTGTATTTTTAAACTAATAACAATGTAAAATAACATATTAAAATTTTAAAGTCTTAAAAATAATTAAAAATCTAAAAATAAAATGTAATTGTGTGTCTACAGAACAGCACTTCATCAGGGGACACACTGTCTGCACTGCAATTATGTACAGACTCCGCAAAGCGGGCACTCCCGTAACCGGACGCGGACAGTCATTTTGGCCCTGAAACGTTATTTTCTATCTCTTCAAACCGGACACTACTTTTTCTAAATGTGAAAAAAAAAAAAAAAAAAAACAAAAAAAAAAAAAATATTTCTGCTTTAAATTGCAAGGAAAAAAATTCAACTTTTCACCAATTTTAAAACATGTAAATTTTTTTACCTTATCCATAACTAAAAATATTTTGTTAAGCTATTTCACTAATGAAGAATCTATCTTTCTCTTGTCACTTTGCCTTATCTTTGTAAAGAAAGGAAAGAAAATGATTCTGGTATTCTGAAATAATTCAACAGTGGCATCTTTTGATCTTTTCATCTGGCCCACACAGGTTATGAGACCACTCAAATTCACAATTCTTTTTCGCCATTGAAAATTTCTTAATTTTCTTATCAATTTGAAGACTGTATCTAACACAGCTGGGGTAAAAAAAAGAACAGAAGTATAATCTTTGAGGTGTTCATATAAATAAAACATTTATTCAGACACTTGATAGCTGATCAATTGTGAATAATCAACTCCATAGGTCCTCATGACTTGCAGGCAGGCATTGCTTTTTTTTCTTCTGTGAATCGTGGGAGGTTTACTTTCAAAAAGGTATTAACCACGTTCTTTATCAAATGATAGGTAGGTGTAAGGGGATGTAAAGCTAACAATTTAAACGGACTGAAGACTCCTATCTGGTATCATTGACTAACTTGAATATCTGTGTTATAAGGAAAATTATATTCATTTATCTGTAGCTACATCTGGAATTACGTATTTATATCAAACTTCTTTATATATTCTTTTTTTATCTTTCTTAAAGTTTAAATAAATAACCTTGTATATAGTTATTGTAGATTATTTAATTATTTCTACATCTTTAAAAATATTTTAAAAACAATTTACGTTGTTAAACTTCGTTATTAGGGTACCCTTCCCGTAAACGGACAACTCTCATAAACGGAAAATTTTTTGGGTCCCAAGAATGTGAGCTTAACGGAGGTTTTACTGTATATTATATCCATGAGTTTTCAATGAGTCAAGATAAGATGAAAATTAAATTATGATCAGTCAACAATATATTTGGCCTTGACCTGAAAACTAGAAATAACAAAAAGCTAATTAAATTTCTGTAAGAACGTAGTCCTTTTTAATTTCAAATCTAGATTAAAATTAGAATAATTACTTTTCCATCACTTTTAGAACATTAAGAAACATTAAAATCATTATCATTTAAATAAAATGGCAGTACAACTTTGATCAATTAGTTCTCATGGGATCATTACTTATGTGAAATAGTGCAAATGGATGAATTATGTGAGAAAGGATGAAAGCAGGCCAACATGAAATGACTGGGAAAAGTAATAAAGAGGTAATGGACTTAAAAACTAAAAAAAATCACAATAAGTACAACAAATTTGAATTAAAAGAGTTATGTACTTTCAGTAGCTGGTGCCCAACTGTGTGGACTTCCAACTAATACTGAGGATTGAATATCAGCCCTTCTAGAGTATAGCTTAATGCCTTTAAAACACCAAACCACTATGGTTTATATATGTAATTTTACATCTCAAAACTCTGTAAAAACCTAAATTTCTCAAAACTTTTTAAAGATCTATATACTACTATTTACCTAGTTAATGAATACGATAGTTTTTTTTTTTTGTTTTTTTTTAAACAGCATAACATGATTATTGAAACTAAATTAAAATCCTTTAGTTGTTTCAATATTTACTAATTTATGAGATTTTCCACAAGCTGAAAAAAAATAACTGACTTAGCTAGACCTATGTTTTCTTTTTCTAAACGTATGGGAAAAAGCTGGAGAGAGTGAAAAATTTCTTTAGGAATAATATACATCATCCAGGTTTTTTTCCTGGTTGTTTTCAGATAAAACTAAAGTAACTCTAAACGGTGACACAGTCAACGAACAAGATGAATTTGTATTTAAAAGAAGAAAATAAAGAGTTGTGCTATTTCTACACATTTGAACCTCAATTCAGAGCTAGAATTTATGAAATAAATGTATGAGAATTAGATGTCAAGCCCCCGAGTCAATGGCAATATAAAGTAGAATGAAATAAACTAGACAGATTAGAATCGGTTGGGAAGATCCAAGATAATGATTAATATGTGTATCAAATGCCATTGAATTTTTCAACTTACAATTTTATACGAAACAAATGGCTCAACTTGATTGTACACCCCTGCGGTTTCTAACAAATTTGGATAAGCGATCAATAACAAACAAGTGTCCTTTCCCCCACCCATTTTTTTAAACAGATACTTTTTGTCCCAAGTATGTAAGGCTGAAATTAAATGTTGTCCTGTGGGATAATAAAGCTAAAATGGAAAAGGAGAGAGGAGGTAGGGGAATGAATAGCAGAAAGTAGAAAATGAGCTTTGCTTTCATAGAATTATTCAGAGGGATGAGAAAACTGGTTTAGAAAGAGGAGTGTCATTTTGTTATCTTCTTCTGGAGCAGGAAGAGGGATTGTTCCATTTGCAGTTAAAGACAGAAGTGAGAGGGAAGGGAAAGAAGAAACAGTGGAAAGAGCTTCTCTTTCCTAAGAATTATCCAAGAAAGATGAGGAAAAACTGGTTTAGCAGGAAGGTTTCTGTGACGTTAAGTCACAATCTCATTTAAATATTCTGTTTTTAAAACCCAAATCCTTATCTTTAGTTTAATTTTTAATACAAATCATTTAATTCCTGATCCATTTCTTATCGCCCTTTAATGCTTTAGCACAATACAAACATTCTCCCCAAGAAATTCGTTTCACATTCCTCAGCCCTACCCTTTCTCAGAAAAAAAGCTGTTACTGGCGTCTTTGATGTCCATGACGGGTCGCAGTATTAGTGAACTTAACTTTTCCATTTCAATCTGAAAGTGAGAATAACACCTAAAAATAATATAGAGATAACATCTCAACTTCTAAAATTTAGTATATTTAACTAACTTTCAGAAATAAGTTACTCAACTCCTACTTTCTAGTTCTTTTGTATAAATATGAGGCGTGAAAGACGATCGTGGCATTCGAATATTATCATGTATCATCGTTAGTGACACTCTGTACAGGAGTGTTTTTTTTTTCTTCCTCCGTCCTAAGATAGGAAATTTTTTTTTCTGATGGCGTCCCTTTTCGTCGCCATTGTGGTGTTGCAAGATGCTTCTACTACCTTTCAGATGTTTGACATGGATTCCTCCAACAACCCATTTATCATAAATTTTTTTTGACGATCCCCGATTTGTGAATTAGCCAGAGATTGGTTGCAGCATTCCTTTGATGAAAATGAAGTAATCGTTATAGTCTGAGTGTCATGCCAGACTTAGTGTTTTTGCCACCGCACAGTGCAGCCGGTGATGGTTATCACCGCTAAAAATACGTCAATAGATCTTCGAAATATTACTTCTGCATAGTCTTAGATTCTCCCCTTTAATAAGGATTCTTCATTATGGTTTTTGGCAAGAGTTTTTTTTAACAAACTATATTAAAAATGTAAATGATTGACAGCCCACCAACAAAAGTATCCACTTCTTGTCCCTAAATTGATGTTGTGGGCAGTAATAAATCTGGCTACTAAATAAAATTCTGATTCTCGACTCAACAGTGTCGTGATCTTATTGATTATATTCTCAAAAACTTTGCTTTTTTTTATATTCAAGGATTATTTCTTACAGATTTTTATTCAAACCAAAGGTATGTTCTTCTTGATTTAAGTTTTCTGTAAAACGTTTGACCAGGATTCGACTACCACTTCAATTTTTTTGATCATGTGCCACTTTCTTTAATAATGTAATTTTTATCATTCAAAAATTTTTAATTAACCTTTTCTTAAATTACTTCTTTTTCAATACCCAACCAAAAAAGGTGGTCTCTCTTTCTTTTTTTTTAAGAGGATGACTTGTTTTAATCCCTATTAATGATGTAAGATAGACAAACAGGAAGAAAGAGGATGAGTAAATGAACAGTAAAACGGCAAGGAAGACTTTGTTTCTTAGAATTATTAAAGGGGATTAGAAAAAACTGGTTTAGCATGAAGTTGAGTTGTTTTGCAAATAGCTCATATTAGAAAACCGACGATCTTAATGATGTATTTAGACATTTTTTATATTGATTCAGATTTTTTTTAAACTTAATTTTCATTTAAATTTGTAATAAATACGTTAAATATCAAATTCATCTTTGGTTATTTTAATTTTATCAGTTTATTGTTCTTCGATTGCATGTGTTACGACCATGCTGATATTTTTCATAAAAATAAATCGATAAGAAATATGGTTATTTAAATTAAAAACATATTTTTGTTTCTATATTTTTGTACATAGTTTTTAAGACTCAAAACTCTTAAATTTCTTTCAAGCAATTCAACTGTTAATATTCCTAATGAGAGAGGTTATGGTTTCTCAAAGAATGTTACATTGGATTATTGAGAGTGGTGTGTCTTATCACTTTATAGTTAATAAGTTATTACACAACAGTTTTTTTTATTATAAAGCATTAAATTTAAAAGAATGGTAGCTTAGTGATATTTATTTTAAATATAACAGATTCCAGAGCTAGTAATAATTTCATCTATTATAATCCATTATTTAAAAAAAATAAATAATAATCCTACAAGCATGCATGGCTCAAAAATTACGTTATCTGCAAATGCTCTAATGTATATTAACGTATGTGGTTTCACAAGAAATGTTACCTTGGATTATAAATACTGGTAGGACTCATCACTTTGTTGTGATTGAAACTTAGATGTTGTGATAGATAATTGCAACTTAGTGACATTTATTTTAAATGTAAATTATTCTAGACAATTATGAATCATTTCATCTACTAGAATCAATTTTATTAAGACTTTAAATTTACAATATTTAAAGCTTAGTGATATTTATTTTAAATTCACCACATTCTAGTGGTACTAATGAAAAATATCGACATATTTAAAAAATAAAAATTATATCTTATCACATGTGGTGGCACAAAAATTACACTATTTTTGGAAATGCTAATATGCATATAAAGTTTCTGATAATTATTATTTTTTCAATCATTATATTTAATTGAATAACATAAAATATAGAACTAAATTTTTTTTATTAAATATATAAGAAATTAAAACAACAGTTTTGATTAAATGATTCAAAGTGATTTTTTTTCCAATGTTTTTCTGAATGCTTTTTTAAACTAATGTATTTAACAGTAGAATTTTTAAGAATAACAGTGATGAAAAAGCACAAAGCATAAGAAAATATTTGTAAGCACTTAGGAATAAATTTTTAAATGAAATAAAAAAAAAAAAAAAAAAAAAAAAAATGGAAATGGAAAGAAAAAAAAAAAAAAAAAAACAATACTCATTTAAAAAGTATTCGAAATTTTAAGAATTTTATGCAAGACTTGCAAAATAAATTTTTATCTTTCTGACATTTTTTAAAAATGATAAATCTCCTTAACTTTTGTTGGTTTCAGGACTTTAAGAAATTCTCAAAATTTTACATGACCTTCCAAGCATGTTAATCTACTGAATGCATTCCCGAGTAAAACTTTTACCACCTCAGAAACATTTTTCAAATGTATTAAAAACAATGTTGCTCTCTTGCTTGCTTTCCAATTGTAATCATAATTTTTAGAATAATTATTTTCTTATGCACATGCTCAGTCACTGAGGTAAACTATTTTTATAATAAAAATAACTAGGGGTATAAAAAACTAATTTTGTTTCATAAATTTGTATTTATAAAATATCAATTCAGTAACATATAGGCCTTATCAAATAAAATTCATTTTCTTTTGCCTATTCTTATTCCTATAACCTTTGGTGCCTTTATTCATCCCATTTGGCAGTTTGGTGATTTTTCTCAAAACTTGAGCAGTGCTTAATCAGTAATTTACGGTATTTCTGAACAAATATTTACATGCTCAGCTAGGCATTTAATAGTTAAAAATAGATGCTTGATCAAATATACAAATTTTCTTGACTTTTTCAGATTAACACTCACCCCGATATTACACCAAGCTTAGAATTTGAGTAAATAATGATATGATTCTCAAACAGTAAGTAAACACAAATTATTAACATATTTATCCAGCATTCTATAAAAGCTTAACATTTTTAATAGCAGATAAATTTACTTATTAAAATTTTTAAAAGTACAGAAATTTACTACTTAAGAGTTTACTTACTTTATTATTCACCCATTCAACAATCTCTTTTTCAACTACAGGATGACCAGTATTAGCTAACTGAGTCAAAATAGTGAGTGTATACGCTCTCATCAATTGCCACACTAAAGCTAAAATGTTTTTTAAAAAAAAAAAAAAAAAAAACTATTAACTAAATTAAAACACTTAATAGTTATCAGAAGAGTCACATTATTTTTATGAAAACATTAACAATGCTTGCTTGGAAATCTTGATGCTGTTTTTTATTGTTTCAAAATCTGAAGAACAAACATTTTAAAATTTTAAGCACATAAAGCTTCATTCCTGAAAACTGCGAAATAAAATCTAAGTGTGCTTATTGAGTAATTAACATGCACTATACATGCTAAAATCACATGCATGAAATATTTTTGCACAATTTAATTAAAATAAAATTTTTTTGTAAAAATGATAAAATATGACTGTACACATGAGCTTATTGAACTTACATAAAATAGAAGGAGGGAAAATCTCAAGGTGCTGTATGAAATTTCAAGTTTTATTATTTATTTATTTTTTGATAATTCGAATCATTTGACATTAAACAAATGTAGCTAAAACATGATACTTAATATTTGGCATTTCTCAGGTAAAAATAATTTTATTTAAATTTAACCAGAATATCTAAGTTTTACAGTTGGATATTTAAAATATGAACAAAAGTCGCAATAGTTAAAATTTTAGTTCATAATAAAATTGTTTAAAATAATTTTCATTGCTCAAATTTTATTGCTGTGAGATTCCCAGAGTAAAATTTCTAAACATTTTATAGATTTTTGTAACATAAATTAGCAAGATTTATTTATAGTTTAAAAATGAACACATATATTCATTGACAATGTGCAATAAAATTTCTGTTCAATAAATTCAGTATTAGTTTTATTCAAAGCTCCAGATAAGTATGATTGAATTAATTTCAAAAAATGTCTATTAAATTGATGTTTTAAGAAATTTAATTTAAAACATGCTTGTTAAATATCGAAAGTGAAATTAAAATGTAAAAATTTTAATTATATATTAAAACAGCACTGATAACAAGAAAAATTGTATCACTGCTGTATAAATAATAGAATGAATTACACTCAGTGTCAAATTGGCTTTAATTATTATTAATATTGCTAATACTTCAAGAATTTTCTGAATAGACTCTTTATATTACTGAGAATTCCAAGTTTTCCATTAGTATTTTTAAATTCCCTGAGGATTCTAGGTTTTTCCTGTTTTTAGAGAGAGTGGTAACCCGGACTAATTTATAATTGCACTACAACAATTAAAAATATGGAATTAACAAAATTATGTATTTACCAAGAGTAAGAGTAGGATTTCCTTCAGAAATATCATGTCCAGCAATACCAACCAAAGAAAATTTTAACTCTTTACCAAGCAATACAGCATAATTGCAATTTTCCAATTTTTCCATGAAGGCTTTCAATTTGCTAAAAGTTTTGTGTACACGATTCCAATCAACAATACCTGGTTTAATTGTATCATACAGCTGTTAAAAAATAAATAGAGATTAATCAACACTGTATTTTGACATGATTAAAGTCATTCCAAATAACGAAATTATTGATAAGTATGCTAACAAAGAATGAACATTTTTTATACAGTATATGCCAAACTACTTTTAAAAACACAAATGACTAACTAAAATTTACTATACTTAAGTATTATAAAGGAAGTTTTATCAAAAGAATAATAAAATATACTATTTTTATTTTATATTGTTGATAACAGAATGTTTTAACAATTTTCATTTTAATTTTATTAATAGAAACACTGAACATATCATAATAGTTTGAGATCCTAAATATATAGAATATAAACTTAAAATTGTTACATGTTACATTAAAGAGATAATCAGTATCTATTAGTTTATAGTCTCTCATACCAATATTTAATTAAAATTTTTAATAAAGTCAAGATTTCCTCAAATTATTATAAAACACTATTTCAATAATCTTGTATCAAAATCACAGTGAATATGTTACTAAAAATTTTCAGACAAAAGTAACTTAGCTTGTACAGTTAGTTGCCAAAATAATTAAATTATGATGAAATAACTATTTCTAAGCACATTTGAACGCATTTTTTTAAAACAAATATAAGAAAATCAGACATTTAGATAAATAATAAAAGTCAGTTCAAAGACACACAAACAACACACTCATAATAGGGAAGCGCTCCTAGCAGAGTACATGTTGTGAGTTGCTTTGTAATTCTTAATATGTGCCCTACATTTAAGGGATACCATTTTTGTATATGATGTATACATATGTAAAAACATAATATAATTAGAAAAATAATAAAAAATTTGATGCAAAAACGTAAAGGTTCTTATCATGCATTCCTATATGACAGTGTTTCCCAAACTTATGACTTTTGTGTACCCTTTCTAAATTTTTCGTAACCCTACGTACCACTAATAAAAAAATGAATTTATTTTTTACTATTAATAAATTGTACAAAAGTTAAAAATCACAACTGGCTGTTGACATTACTAATTATTAACTGTTAACTCTGCAAAAAATATCCAATAGAAAAATACGTAATCGTAAATTTTCATGGCTAGCTTTATTTTTGAATATATTTCTTAAATCTCATTTGTTTCCAGATATTTCGCATAGGAACGTGTACCCTCGCTAAACTATTCCCGTATCCCTGGGGGTACGCGTACCACACATTGGGAAACGCTGCTATATGACAATAAAACAGACATTTCAAAATAAAGAACAATTATCCTAAGATAAAAATCGTTCTTTATAATTCGTCTATGCCTCCAAAATATATAAACATTTTTTTAAAAAATGTATTGAGTTTAAGATAAAAGAAGAAAACTAACTCATATGAAGTTAAATTAGATATACCAATCTAATAGTTAACATAAATTGCTTAGAAGAAAAAATATAATAAATGTGCTTTTAGCTTTATCGTATAAAACAATCAGTATATACATAAAACAAATTACATTTCAGTGCTGCCATTTATGAAAAAACACTTTAATAATAATTGGAAAATTTAAGCCCAAATTTAACTAATAATGGAAAAAGTTAAGAAATCAATAAATAAATTAAATTGTAAAATCATTAAAAAAAAAAAATTCAAAT
This sequence comes from Parasteatoda lunata, assembly GCA_949128135.1. NCBI lineage: Eukaryota > Metazoa > Arthropoda > Arachnida > Araneae > Theridiidae > Parasteatoda > Parasteatoda lunata. The sequence goes on along the minus strand of OX421980.1, from coordinate 10,110,215 downwards.
AAGTAATATTTGTAGAACTTAACATACAAACATAAACTAGGAATAAACCCTTCTATTGGTTTTCCTTCTATCAAAGGGTGACTGAAGTTAGTTACTCTAAGTTAGAACCCACATACATGGATAGAAAATCATTTATAGACTTTATCCTTCATTCATACATAACAGTAAAGTCTACACTTATTACCAGCATTCATCAAGAGTGTCTGTTTATAGGTATAAGCCGATAGGCCAGATAACAATCTTATAAAAGTTTGCAATTTTTTGGATTACTTTTTACATTATTAATTTAATACTTTTTTTGCCAGGGAAATTGAGTAATTTTAGCCAAGGCCAGTTATTGCAGAATTTTTCTTTGAATCTAGAATTCTCGAAAGATTTTCAAAAATAGTTGTAAAAATAAAAAAAACTGTTGTTACCCCGTGGACCAGAATTTTGGTTTTAAGAATTTGGGTTAAAAGGAGCTCTGAGAAAATTTTCAACAAATCAACGATCTAGAGATTCATAGAATTCTGGGAATAGGCAAAAAAATAAAAATAAATAACATGCTTGGTTTGCTATAACTACCAGGTCATGATAACTATATCTACCAGGTCAACTAAAGTTTTGTTAAGAGATAGTAAAATTATAAGTAGAAGGTTAAATGTACTTGTAATGAAGGTTATAGTATGCCTTCCCTTAATCAATTTTGAATTAATGGCAATCCTTATTTAAAAAAAGCACTTAATTCAAAATAAAAAGAGGACAAAACTTTTTTTAGAAATAAGAAGTATAGCTTTGTCATGGGATCTTCAAATTTCACTGAAATCAAAAAATAGTTAGAACTATCATTTTAGTTTATTGTCGTGGTAACTGGTAATTTTTGACTTACCACTGTCGTGGTAAGTCAAAAAATTTTCTATGAACTATTTAAGTAGTAAGATTATCCTAGATTAGCTGCATTTACCAAAATTTCAAAAGGCTTGGAAAAAATTCTCATAATTTCAAAACTTATCATTTAACCATAATACTGTAATCTTAACTACAAAACCGTAACAATTGTAGATAAATAGTACTAGTTGGCCCCTTTGAAATAGGAAAAGGTTGAATATATAATGTCAAGAAAAAAAATTAACGTATCAAGACTTTTAAAACTATGTAAAATACAAAGTAAACAGAATAGCAATCTAAGCAAAGGGCTATATTTTATATTTTTAATGAATTTACAGAGATCACACATAGAAAAAGCTAGTAAACAAATTTTTAAAAATACATTAAGTACAAATTTCAAATAGTAAGCAGACCAAATTCACTATTATAAACAATATTATGAATAGGAGATTGTAATTTTCAAAGTTAAAATCAAACGTACACAGCATGGAAAAAAAAATCACAAAATTGAAAATCTGGTCTCTATAATGGAGATGCAAAACTAACAACATCTACCTTCATGTTAAATTTTGTGTGTGTGTATCTGCTAGTTCTACTATTTGCCTACAATGCAGTAGAGAAAGACATTGCCAGACACACATAAACTTGTTTTATTTTATGTAAAGATTCTAGTAAATATAAAATTTGAAGTTCTCCCTATTTTAAAAATATATCAAATTAAATAGTGAAACCTTTATGTTTGCTATCATTTTAAGTTGAATTCTGCAGTTACAGCACTTAAGTCGCTAAAACAATTTTATCACTATTCATTACTTGCTTTTCAGAATATGTTGACCATCATGTTGTAGTATATAAATTGGTCAATATACATATATAATAGATTGTACTTAAATTACGCAAGTACCATACAGTAATAAACCTACACTTTTATCAAAGGCAGAGTTTACCTGAAATATTATCAATCCATTGGTAAGGTCACTGTACAACCAATTAACATACGGAGATACACCCATACTATTCATCCAATTTCTATAAGCTAAAACAAAAAATAAAGATATTATGCTTAAAGTATCAAATATATATTGAAAAAGTATGAAAACTTTCATAATTTTCACCAATTAGCTAATATTAAATAAGTAAGTTTTTTACAGCATTTGAAAATTTCTCTCAAAAATTTTATTTAAACAATATACACTGGATCATGTTCCAAGAAATATAGCTGGTGATTAAAATCTGTTAAGTTTTGTATGCGAGCATCGCCCTCTGTGTAAGCAACAAGAACTAGTGAGTGTATTAAAAACCTCAAAAGAGGCAAGTGTGTGAATTGAATGTGTGAAGCAAATAAATTAACAGGCGACTGCGTCAATATGTGTTTTGAGTCTAGTGTTTTTAAGAGAAATAACAAAATCTAACTATAATATTTGTAAATTTGGAGTCATGCAACCCTAACAATTAGCGTTTACCAACCTTTAAAAAAAAAAATACAGAAAAAAGAAAAAAGGTTTTAATGTGCGAAAATTGGGGTTCAAATCTAGTCACTTAAATTTCTCAATTGTAAGTGTCCTGTTTATATCTCAACAAACATTCACATTTTTATTGCTATTATAAGTAAAAATCTTACCAGTTACGCATGGTTATGTTACAAATAACTTGCTAAGTTATAAACTTATAACAAAGATATTAAATTGGTTTAAATAATAAATACTTACTCTTTTCCTCTCTTGTTTCTTCTAAACTAACCATTTCAATAGGTTCATCAGGCTGATCTAAAGCAGGATGGTTATTGAAAAGATTGGCCACAAAAGCTACATTTAACTTGTACACTCCATCAACAACATCGTTTGGTGTCAAAAAACTTCGGCAACCTATTTTATCTGCTTGTTTCAGCATAACTTCTGCCCTTTCTAACAAATCTGATTTCTAAAATGTTTAAAATATACATATATTTGGGTCCTTTTTAAAATAGAGAGACATTTAGAAAAATTTTCTTAAAAATAAATACCCAATTTACAACTTATAAAAATTTCAGCTGCAATTAGAATGTTTCTTGCAAATAAAACTTATAATGGTAGTTAACTTTTTCTTTTGGAACATAAAATAAAAATAATGAAAAATTACTTGAATATGCATTATGTTCCCCTCTGTCACCAATGCTCAAAAATGTTTTAATAAAAAGACGGAAACAGAAAATATTATAGTTTTAGCACCTACATTATAGTTACCAAAGTGTAGTATCAATTATTTTTCTACATAAGTTTTATTATTATAAAAGAAAAAATATTTCTATTCTATTACTATTTCAGAAACTACAGTAGGGAACCGATTATCCGCAACGATCGGGACCATCGCTACTCCGGACAACTGATTTTCCCGGTTTTCTGAATCGCTACAAAAAGCCGTTCAAACCAAACTAAATAAAAAATTTTTAGAAATAATCTTAAAAAGAAGAAAAGCGATAAAGTAATATACATAAGTTTAATAAGATAAAAAAGGAAAAAAAATAATGAAAAAAAATATATACAGGCTTAATGTAAAATGAACAAAGGTAAGATGAAAAAAAAAAAGGGGGGCGGGGCTCCACCTTCCTCATTGCTTTCTTCTACTTCGTCGTTGTCTGCGTTAGGACTCAAAACCATCCATTCCATTTTCTACTTCATTATTAACATATGAAAATGGAAAAATCACAAGCATTTCTTTTCCCTCCTATGCACGAGAAAGACAACGTTTGAATATAATTTTAGATGAAATTTTTTTTAACTTCACTATTTTTTTATTATTCTCAAATCAGATGGGAAAAATTGTGAGAGTTTCTTTCCCCTCCTATGCACGAGAAAGACATAGTTTGAATATAATTTCCTGATGAAGAAAAAAAAAAATCTTCAAAAATTTCTGGACAAAGGAAAAACACGTTTATTTAATTATTCTTTATTATTCCCAAATCAGAAGAGAAAAATCACAAGCGTTTCTTTCCGCTCCCGTTTGAATATAATTCTGGATGAAAAAAAATATTTCGAAAATATCTGGAGAAAAGAAAAATCGCGAGCATTTCTTTCTCCTCCTACGCGCGAGAAAGACATCCTTTGAATATAATTCTGGATGAAAAAAATCTTTAGAAAATTTCTAGAAAAAAGAACATTTTTTTTTTTTTACTTCATTGTTCTCAAACATTTCTTTTCCCTCCTCCTATGAGCTAGAATTACATCGTTTGAATATAATTCAGGATGGAAAAAAAAAAATCTTTTGAAAATTTCTGGAGAAAAGAAATAAAAATTTTTTTACTTCCGAAAGGAAAAATCTTTCTGCAAAAAAACTCTCTAACGTCCTGCTACAATATCGCCGTGATTCTGGCACGCGATTTCTATATAGAACAGTTTGACTTGAGTTTCAACATTTTGTTAAAACATTAATCGAAATCAGAAGGAAAAACACGTGTATTACAATCTTATTCCTCATTAAGCTAAGTGATTTTATTTCTCCTACACTCCAGTTGAACATAAATTGGCAAGCCCTAACAGAAGCTGACAATAAAAAGAATTAATGTTCCACCATGTTCCGCCCTCTCCTCACACCCCATTCAAAATGAATGAATTTAAAAACAGGTGCAGTTGCAATACTTGACATTGAGTCATTATTTCCATTTCTTTGCCATCACTATGTTAAAAGAGGAAATAGCAGAAATGACAGATAATTTTTGAAAATATAAGAAAAAGTAGAAAATAACAGGGAAAAAAAAAGAAGGGGCACAGAGATAATAGGAAAAATAGGAGTTCTGCAGTCCCTTCCTATAGGGAGTACTTTAAGAGATTTCTAAGAATCAAAGAGGAATAAAATTATTTGTTTTTAATTCTCCTGGACTAAGCAATCAACAGACTTGATGACTCCTATTGTAAGAAGCTGGTAGTAATGACTCCCCCTGCTTAAGGCCCAGATGATAAGAAAACAGGTGTTCAATAAGTCACTCCTTCTCACTGAGCTATGATTGAAAAGAAACAACTATGTAGGGGGTGAGGAAGAGAATGATTGATGATATTTAGTACAAGACTCTTACTTCTCTTGACAGTGAAGGGAACAAATGATTATTTCTAAAATGATGGTAAAGTAAACAACTTTTGAAAAAAAAAGAAAAATCCTAAAATCTTAGGATGAAAAAAAAGTTTTTTATTTTTAAATGGCAGGATAATGTATGGAATTTTGTTCTGGTTTTCTGATTTCCGGATAAGAGGTTCTGTACTGTATTACTATTTCCTATTTCTATTTATAAAAAAATTTTATAATTTTATTTAATTCAATACTTTATATTTCAGGTTATAAATTCAATTTTTTTTACATTACTTATACTCTAGTCAAATTAACACTGTTATATTAGAAACTAAATATTAGTTATAACAAAGTTTATATTATTGGTTATTATTATGTTATAACTAAATCTTTTTTCCTCTTTCTTTTCTACATCTCCTAAAAGTAGTTTCAAACCATCTTTCAAAAAAATCTTCCTCTTTTTTTTTTGTATTCATCAACATACAGTAATGACCACTCCATTATAACCATTCAAGCTGCATAATATTGTTAAATTCTGTGTATAACATCTCCCCATTTTATTTAAGATTGTCATTCCACAGTTTTCTTTGAACATGGATATTTGAAACATTATTACTTTACAAAATCTTTTTACCTGGGAGGACGTGAGGGAGGTCCTTTTATGATCCCATGCACTTTATAAGTTCTGATTCCTAAAAAAACTAGACATCTGCTCCTTTTTTGTTTTATTGGTAGCTGAGCTTTCCATCCTTATCTGCCTTACGTGAATAATTTTTCATCATTTTCTTCCTCCTCCAATAGACATTTTATCAGTTATTGGGGTCATGTTCATAAGATGACCATGCATGTCTTTCAGTTTGTTCTACAAATCACTTTATTTCTCATTGTTAAGAAGTTCAGTGCCTTAGTTTTCGTTTTTAATTAAAGTGATTTCTATTTGTTTACAATGTTCATAAAATTATGCCATAATAAGTACCAGAGTTGTTTCGCTATCTAACAAAAATCCACTAACTGTGTATAAAAACCAACGACGTTACCAAACTTTGCATGAAAATCAAAGATCTAGCTTTGTCACTTACTAGTAATAAACACCAGCAATCTTGCGGTTAACCTGCATTTTAATCATGAGCTATAAGTTCAGATATTAAGCACTTTTTGCCTTGAATCACTAGAATAGAAATTAAAAACTTCCTCAAAAAGAAGTTTTGCTCAAGAAACCGTAAACTACTAGAGCAATTTTATTTCTTCAACGGAACATGTAATTTCTATAGGTAACTATTCTCTCTAAGAAAACAAAATATACATAAATATCACTATATACATTCACAGACGTGCCAACCTAGTAAAATTAACATTCAGGAGTTTCCCCAACAAGAATTCAGGAGATTTCAGGAGGGGTAAAAAAGGTGTATGTTATGCGACATTTGACACTTCTAAGGAATTTTAAATAAAACATTTATTATATATAAGAATACAAGAAATTTTACACACTAATAGAATACAAATTCTGGAAGAATATTAAATGGAACAAATATTAAATGGAAATAAAATATCTAAACACAGATTCAATCCATTAGTTCATTTTTCCTTCATTTCACAAACATAGTAACACAAAACTACATAGGGCAGATACTCTTTATTTAAAAAATAAATACCATTTCCTTTATAAAACATTATTCAAAAAACCTTGACACTATAATAGAAAAGTACAAAAACTTTGAAAAAATTAATAAATCGAAGAACTCTTTTATTTTAAAAATCTACTCAAAACTAATCTCAGTGTGTATGAAAAATTTAACTAGTTAAAAAAAAAAATGATCTAAGGGCAAATAAAATTATTTAAACTGTTAAATTATTAACTATTAAATTAATTGAAATGTTATGTTCAAAAATTATAGAAAATGAATGAAACTAAAAAGGTTATTTTATAAACAAAAAAAAAAAAAAAATGACAAAAATATGAACCACTAGCTTTGAAATAAAAACATTAAAAACACATTTTAAACAGAATTTAAAGAATTAACAGTTGCAGATTTAGCTCTTCGCAACAAAGTGTTGCTAAAGTCCTGTTCGTGGCAATTTCCTTTCATTGTTGATTTTAGCATCAACAATTTTTCTAGCGTTTGCGCTGACATAGTTGATCTAAATTGAGTACAATTTTTAGTAACAAAACTAAATATTCTCTCACATGCGGCATTACTGTGAGGAAGAGTGAGAATACTTAACATCACTTTAGATAATAAATCAAATCTGTTGTTTCCTCCTGCATCCTTCATTTGACCTTTCAAGGCCCAAGCCTTATCTATTCATTCTGTCAGGATTTCTTGAGGTATTGTCTCAAGTTGCGGGGAACAAAATTGCCTTTGCAAAATATCAACACTAGAAATATTGCCAGTGTTAGGTGGAAGTAATATAGGATAACGCTCCAGAAAATACTTTACAGATGAAAATGAGGCTTGATCAATTCTCTCGAGAGCGGCCACTTCAGCATTTATTAAAATTTCCTCCTTAAATGGAAATTTTTTTACCATGTAGTCACAAACGCTGACACAGTACAAACGTAGTTTTGAAAAAAAATTTTTTTTTGGTAAATTTACCAAAAGCTTTGTAGCACTCTCTCCTATTACTAAATCAGTATCACTCTTTTGATTCTCCAACTTACTGAAATCAAGATTTAAAAGAGAAGATGCCTTCATCACACTAGGCTTGACAAATCTTGAAAACAATTCTTTCAACATATCCATTAAAATTTTCCTCAATAAGTGAATATGAGGTGTGCTTGATTACAGCGTCGCATTTGATACCTCAAATACTGGCAAAACATTCAGAATAAATTGGCACAAGACTTTGTTTAAATCTGAAGAGAGAAAGAGGAAAATCCCTTCTTCTCTACTCAATATGCTCTGCCTTGCAACACTCAATTTTTCTGATGTAGCAGGAGGAGGGGTAGACACTCGCTTCCTTTTTCGACAATGTTGGCCATTCACTTCTTTAAAGAATGATGCTAGTGGCTCCCACTGCTGCACTAATCTATCCAAACATCGTCCCAATGACAGCCATCGGGTAGACACATGCTTCAGGATTTTCCTTTGCTCAGCATTGAACAAAGATTGAAATTCCTGAAGCCTGGATTTCCTTTTGGCACTTTTCTCCAAATAGAAAAATATATCTATAAGATATTCATCTATCTTGTCAGGAATGACAACTGCTCCCGTTTGGGCAGCCAAATTTATCAAATGACAAGCACAACCAATGACTGCCAAATGTCCATTTTCTTTTTTTAAAACACCAGCGACGCCAGTTTTTTCACCAATCATTACTGGCGCATTAACTGCCCCAAGAGAAAGACAATTTTCAAATGGTATATCATTTGCATTCAATTCTCTTAAAATCAAATTGGCAATATTTATGCCAGTTGAGTCTCCTTCTAAATTTGGCACAGACATTAAAGTGCTCTCAATTATCATACTTTTCTCATTATAATATGTAACAACAAGGGGATACAATTTTGCATCCGACTTGTTGCTACCATCAGTTGATATTGAAAATGGACTTTTTTTTACAATTTCTACAACAGATTCTTTTTCCATAGTAGCCATTTCGTTTATAATAGCTGTTGTTTTTGTTCTGCCAGCGGCATATTTTTTGGCGATACCATAGTTCGGAAACATCTTGCGGAACAATGGTCCAGCATGGTCAGCACAATTAATGGGCAGAATGTGATCTATCAAAAATGCAGTGAAGTACGCTTCAGCCCTTATGACCGAATAGTCATCGGCGGGGAAAGAAATTTTCTTGTTAGTTTGCAAAAATTTCACAGCGTCTTTGTGCTTTTGCCCATTTATGTGCCGCAAAATGTCATTCTTGCCTCCGTGAGCAATTAATATATAACATGCACAATCGGAACAAAAAGCATACGTGCTTCCTTTACGTGATGCAATTATTGAAGGAAACTCATTAGTATATGATTTGTTAAAATTGGTAACATGCTTCCGTTTCGATTTAGACATTTTTAAAAAATTTACGAAGACAAAACGAAAATCTCGTTGCTTTGGTAAACAAACTAGTTTACAAGTTTGTTGCCAACGGTTGAAAAAAAAAGAACAATCCAATTGTTGCCAACCGTCGAAAAATACGCACTAAAAATTATAAAAACAGCAAGATACAATATCGATTCCAACTATCGAGAGTAAGAGTATCCACTTCGGTGCTGACGTCACTGGATATCGTCATGTGACGTCATCGCATTCAACTCCACAGGAAAGGAGAGGAAGAAGATTCCGACGAATCCTAGTGTAAGGGGGTGGGTCAAATAGGAGTGTTAAAAAGGGGGGAGGGGTTAAATGAAGCACCTGCAGCTACGCTTTAGGCAGATGGTAGTTTGTTAAAAGGGGATGGAATTCACGCGGAAAAATCTGGTAATTTCGAAATTTGTCGTCGACAGCTTTTCGAATGAATTCCGGAGGGCGGGAGAAAAATAAAGAATTCGGGAGACTCCCGCATTTTGCGGGAGAGTTGGCACGTCTGCATTAAAACAATCATATTGTGTATAATATAATACTTCATATACTAATTATCAGAGAGGTAAATATGTTCTTTTAAATTTTTTTGCAACAAGAATAACAAAAATCTTAAATAGTTAAGTAATAAATATTCAATGTCTACCAATTATGAGTACAGTGGAAATGAGTTTTAAATAGCTTACGAAATGGGGTAAACGATGGAGAAAATTGTTGATTGTGGTAATTTATGACTATCAGGAATTGGCCTTGAGCAATAGAAAAATATGACTGATATGAGGAAAAGAATGATTGTGTCCGCATATCTTTTCTTAATTTTGCACATGATTTTGCAATGTTGATCATTATCAATTTACTGATTATTTATTTTCATTTCAAAAAAAAAAAAAAAAACTAGGATTCAGCAAGTAACAATAAAAGTTGCCTAAGCACAAAATAATATTCATTTTCAATTAGACTTTTCTTGAAAAATATTTTTTTTTTTACTCGTGCAGTGTGTCTGATTTTGATACACAAATTAATGCGAACCAGAAACAAAACAAAAGTATGATAAAGCTGCTTAAGGGTCAGATTTTATTGTAGTTTTCAATTATTGATTCTTAAAAAAGCATCAACTCTTCCTTGATATATATAAGCTGCTGTCTCAAGTTTTTCATTTTCACCAAGCAAGGGATTTTATTGGGTTGATTATTAATCATTAGTCGCCTTGTCACTTAGCCGGTTCTTCAATTCTCTGAATACTCAAATAATGTCTCTAAGCTGGTTCTTTCTTTGAGCATCTTTGAAATGAATTGATTTAACAATATAAATGAATATTATATATTTAAATAAACCTTAAAATAAGAACTTTCCCCGAGAAATCTCAATTTTTTTAAAAATGTCAGTTAGCTGGTTCTTCCTATAAGCTCTCTATATATTAGTCTAATGTTTAACCATTTTCTAGTTAAGTTTTGACCAAACACCGTTCGGGTACTTGAAAAGGGGCTTTCCCTGTTTTGCCCAAGCGCCGCCCGTGTGACTGATTTTTTTACTCTATTGCAATGATTTGCCCGGATTTTTTCTTTCTTTAGTTTACAATGTTTCTAAGAGATGGCTCTGGTAGTCCAGTAGAGATATGATTGCAAAAGGTTTTGGCACTTTTCTTTTAGACGGGAAAAGGCGTGAATTTTGTTTTCACTAGCTTAGTAGAAAAGTCAACTTTAAGTAAAAATGCAATTATTTTTGCTCTAGATAAAAATTTAAATTATTTCATAAAATCAATAATTGTAATAGTTTTGACTCTGGATTTGAGATTACATAATCGATTTTAACAGAAATTAGTTTATCAAAAATATGCTTAGTTTTTGACCGAATTTGCCAGAAAAAAGACCGTTTAAGTGGTTAAAGAGTTTATGAATACCACTGCAGATGTCAAGTCGCAAAATGACCATAGTTTTAGCATTATCTTACTATTTTGTACAGATTATCAGTTGGCTAAATTTTGTATGTTTTTTTATTTTTATTTTTGAACACAATTATTATCATTTACCACTATTTATTGTAAATTTATTTTCATGAATAATGAAAATTATTAATATAATTCTGCACATAAAGAATAGCTGTGAATGAAATCTGCATAATATTTTAGCTTTTACCGATCAAAATGTGTCCTATTTATGGGAAAAAATACTTTTACTACACAAGTGTTTCTTAAGTCTCTTTTATTCAAATTTCACGTGAAAAAAACAATTATTTATCGAAATAACACTATACACAAATCACTAAGCTTAAATTATACCTCGAATATGGTCATCATACAAACAACATCATACAACACAACATACAACATCATACATCATGATTAAATAACCACTTACCGTCATTGGTTCCAGTGTAACACCAGAATCTAATGGAGCAATTTGTTTCAATAGCTGGGTGTAAATTTCAGAGTCCTACAATAGATTTAATAATTTATCATCAAAATTAAAGATTCAATTTTATGAAAATTAGAATTAATATAATTTCACGAAGCAACAATTATTTTTTTTAAAATATGAAGCAGTCTTTTCCCCACATCTTTCAGGACAATTCCATGAAAGTGTCAAGTTTTAAGTAAAAATTTTTTTTTTATGAATTGCATATTTTGATTTCAAAAATATGTTCAAAAATAGTCAAAGTTTATATATTCTTGTTTTATTTTTGATAATTTTAAGTTTTTTGAATCTGCCAGCATTCTAAAGTAATCAAATAGCTGACAGGTGAATTGTTCACATTTGAGCTGAAATTGTTTTCTTGAAAAACACTTGTAAAATAAAAGAAATGCATCTTTCTTTTGCAATATTTTGATAAAATTATGCATATAGTGCAATATTAAAGCATTTAAAACGTAGTCTTTAAGTTAATTTAAGTTTCATACATAAAATAAAAGAAACTTTTTTTGTGTCATTCCGTCACATGTTTTAGTACTATTTTTTAAATAAAAACTGCATTTTAAAATGAAAATGTATATATTTTGGAATATAAAGCAGATGTGGCATAACAATCAATGAGAGTTTATAAAATTTCATGCACGTGATTATTAACTTCCAATAATTAGCACGACGGAATGACAAATCTTCTGTGATGGAATGACAAAACGAGTCCTTGAAAAGCTTATTCAAAAATTAAAGAACTATTTCTTTTTCAATTAACCTAATGGATAAAACAGCTGTTGAAAGACAGGTAGAATGTTGAAAAGGAACAAGATCCCCATGATATGATGAAAGAAAAAAAAAAAGACAGAGAAAGGAAGGCAGAGGCGAAAACCTCCTCGACAAAAGCTGAACTTAAAAAAATTTAGATGTGTAAACGCTGTTGTGCAGAGATTGTATAACCAAAGATAAAATCAAATTCTACCAACATCTTCACATACAAATAATTTAAATTTCCCATACAAATGCAGACAGAGGCTTGGTAAAGCTGTGAAAAAAAGTTGTGCACTCATTTCCAAAATCACCAATAAAGGAAGAAAAAAAAAATTCAATCTTTACGTGAGAAGTACTTAACATCAAACTCAAAAAATAATTTAAGAGAAAAATACTGTCAATGAGCTGTTTATTTTGGTTAAAAAAATTTACTGTCAAGATGATATTAGTTACATGCCCTTAGGTATGAGGGATCCAGTCATACAAACTCGAATAGAGTAACGAAGAGTGCAGAAGCAATACATGCTTATGGTACTAAAAGAGGCTTTTCATTTGTTTAAAGAAGCATATAATGATATAAAGTGTATCTTATCTCATTTTTGTTCTTATTTTCATTTTTGGTGAGTGTATTTCATAAATACCTCACAACACATGCACTTGTAAATACCACTTAAATGTGATTTTGTTCTAAAAAGCCAAACAAGACGTTGGCTGCTTTAAAACGACACCTAATATGCAAAAAAAAAAAAAATTTTCTATTAAACTTTTTGTCATTCAGTCACGGTCATTCCGTCACAGCACATTTATGTTAATAACGGCTAGCCAACCAGGAGTTAATTTTCCAAATTCACATTTTACATTGCTTACACATTATACTAAAAGTAAAAAATAGTTCAGAAAAGTAATAGCTGCAAAATTCACAGAAACTTGCACCTCTAAGCAGCGTGTCAAAAGCTTGGTTGCTAAAATGTCATTCCGTCACACAAATAAAAAGTTCATAAAATTAAAAATAAAAAAAATAGAAAATCCTTTTTTTTTAGTTTATGAATCGCATTAAGCCAATATTAATGATTTGCATGAGAAAAAACTATGTTTATTCGAAATTAGATGCATCGAAGGTTCGATTACTTATTATTTTACAAGTTAAAATGTCCTTCCGTCACACATGGAATTGCCCTTCAATATTTAGTATTTCCCCACATCTTTTAGTAGGATTAACAATAGAATCTTTGCAAGCTCAGCGAGTTAAAAAGTGACTCCATAAGTTTGAAAAGCAAGCTTGTCACAGTAACATTACATAAAAAATATCAGATTTAGAAAAAAAAACAAGTGATAATGGCTGAAAAACAATCAGGAAAAGATGTGAATTTAAGAAGGAAGCTTCACGAATCGAACGTGTCAAAAAGTGATACTTCAAATTCAAATCATAATGACTTATTAAAAAAAAATAGGATTTGAAACACCATGTAGAAATGGATGAAAATATGATAATAAACAACAACTTAAAAACGACACATTCAACGATGTGAAGTTATGACGGAATCATCAGAAATCTTACTCATTAAAAAGTGATAATCCTAATTTGAAAATCACATGGTAATAACGTCATATTAAAAATATCTGAATCAGAAAAATCATGTGGAAGGAGAAAAAAAAACTTGCGAAAGACAATAATCAAACATGAAATTTCATCACAAATCAAATGCATCCAAAAAGTGATAACTCAAGTTCGAGATTTGCACGTCATAATAACATAGTAGGACACATACTAGGATATAAACACATTGCCTTATTAAAAGTTTCAGAAATCAAGCTCATATTTTTTTTAAAACTCATATTTTGTGATCTACCCTACAATTCCCAAGTATATTTTGTTGAAATAACATTTTTGATGAGCAGTCTATAATTTTAATTAAAAATTTAAGCAGGGAATGAGGGTTTGAATTATAGAGTTGAAATACTTTGGTCGAGAAAGTAGAATAACCCCCGACCCGTGGACAAGATGAAGTCACGTGACTGCAGCCCAAACTTGCGGTTCACTGAGGCCGCTTCGATTCCCGTCCATTCGTTTAGTATTGCTATCGTCTGATGTAATTAATTTGTTCACTTTTTTTTCATTTAACGTAAGTTTTTATTGTTTCTTAAACTTTAAACTTATAATGTTTAAGTATATTTCAATATATACTCTATTTTTAGCTAAAATAGTTGTTGGCGAGATACTTTAACACTAAGGAACAGTTGAGTAAACTTTAGGTTTTGTTTTAGTTCTCTTTAAATGTCGATATCATTTCAATATATTCTGAAGATTTTGTAGATCTTAACCTCTTGATTACTAGAATCCAATATTTATCTTGTTCTGAAATGTTTTCTATAAATATATATATTTAAATAAAAAATATGGTACATAAGAAGTTATGTTTTTTTAAATTACATAGGAATGCTTAAAAAGCAAATTATTTGTATATTCTTATATGTTTGATGAATAATTAAATTCTATGAAATATTTTTAGTATTTAAATATAAAATAGTGTATAGTAATCTTAGTTTTAATTTTTAATGAAATTGTATAATTCTGTTACTATACATAAATTGAATACAAAATTATGTACTATTTATAAAATAAATTAAAGTATATTTACAGGGTATCTGCTACATTTTAGATTTTCAAATTCATGACTATTCATGATTTTCTAAGACTAATTCCAAGAATTTTTCATGACTTAACGAAGTTACTATTTTCTCCAACAAAAACGCAACAACAAATTTAAAAATGCATTATAATAACATTAATTGAAATTATAGGTATCTATAACCAAAACTGCTATACTCTGCATCTTCATATTTATAGATTTTAAATTTAAAAAAAAGAGTAAAGAAAGAGTTGAAACAAAATAGCTGAAAAAAATACAAAAGCAAATAATTTTTTTTCTCTGTAGAATCATATTCTAAAGATACTTTTCTTGTTCATCTGAAAGGAAAGAAATAGTCCTGATTTTTCTGTTCTTATATCGGAATTAAAAAAAAAATTAAAAAATAAATAAATGATAACAATTCTTAAATCACAGAAGAGTTTAAAAGATAATTCCCGCTAGAAATTATGTTTTTTCTTTCATTTTTTGAAAGAACACCATAATTTTTAAAGAACATGATAAAATAATTTTATATTCTAATAAAATATGCCCGAGTGGTGATTTTGCTAGGAATTCAGATATTTGGAACAGGATGAAATGGGGGGGGGGGGATTCCAATTTAAAAATTAGATTTTTTGGAAGTGGTGCAAGTGGCAAAACATGGTTTTGGAGCAACGAAAAAGCAATTTTGGAGCAGTGAAACAAAGATTTGGAGCATATTTAATAAAAAGAATTAAAACAAGAATTTAATATGAAGAGTTTTTAATTTTGTTCATTAACATATCTTATTTTTTACACTTTTTAGAAGGCCCCTGCATAAAAAAATTAAGTTTCTTTTTGGTATCTTCCAATGCTGTTAAATATTCTATCCTCGACTTAGCCTCAGATATGAGGATCTGTCTGCTTTCTGTAATCGACATGTCTTTATTATTTAACTCATCTTTAATATTTTTTTCAGCTGTGGCTAAGAGATCTTGAGAAGCCTTCAATTTTTTTAGCAAATCAATTTCAGCAGCTTTCAATCTGCTTTCCACAGTTTCAGTGTTTTCACATTCTTTTCACTCAACCTATAATCAAGCAGAATAATTTTTAAATGCGGCGCGAGTCCCTTTAATCATATCTTTGTCAACTTTAAAGTTATTTAAACCCTCAGCTGATATGCGACACAACTTGCCTCAAACCATTAACACTATGTAAATTTAAACTTGCCCTATTGTCAAGTAGCTTTTTATTCACACATATGAACAAAACTAAAACCTCTCTAGTACTAAAACTTCTTTCAACATCGGCATTTCTAAGTGGTATACACAAAAGAGTTTTAAAAAGCTTTGTTATAAGAGGATATTTGATATTTCCCAAATTATCCTTTTCACAAAATAGCCCAAATACACACAAAAACACATCGATTCACAAATCACAAAATAGTTCCAAAACACATCAATCGGTGCATATTCATTTGAGTCAGAAGAATAACCTTCTGGTTCTCCACGTAACAGTAACAAAGATGCCTCTTCAGGATTTATAATGAATAGGGTCACTGTTGCCAGATATCTTATTGACTTAATAGAAGTGTCTTCCATTCTCATTATAGGATGCAACACTTTAAGATGGTACAGTAACCTTTTTTCAAGAGGGAATGCTTTTAATAAATTTTTTGCACATGCCATAGACATGGCACCTAAATACATAGAATTTTTTTTCTGAAGAAGATGAGGATGTCATCGCATTTGTGGTATCTAGTCCAACATCTATTAAATTTGAATTTTGCCAAATTTCTGCGTTTTCTACATCCAAAGATTTTAAGTCCTTTACTGTGAAACTAAGAAAAGCAGAACTCTTTAAAAAAACCCCTAACACTGCTTAAACTAGACACTATATCATCATACAGCAAGTGAACCAATGGTGTCTCAGTTTGGAAAAGACCTAAAAATTTATTTAATATAGCCAAATTATTTCTTAAAAATGAGCTTTTGGCAAAAGCAATTTAAATAAATTCAATATTGAGTGGCTCATACTATTTTTTAAATTAATAATTACCTTATTTAATTCTGTAAAAGGTAATTTCAAACTCTAATTAATTTAACTATTATTTAAGGTTATTGAGTGTATTTTTCTTAAAATTTAAGTAAATGTTATTTGTAATAGTATATTCAACAAAACATTAACAAGATTAATATTGATCATACCGAATTTATAAAAATATGTAAAGAATTAAGCAAATCTTAATAAATTTATATCACAAATGTAAATTAGTGAATGGCCCTAAATTTTTTTTATTAAAATTGGTTACCTAGTACAGTATTTCATTAATGTAATGATTAAAAAAAAAAATAATTTTTAAATGCAAATACAATGAGTATTGAAGCTAAAGAAATTTTGTCAGAAGTAAATTATTATATTGACCATACACTCATAATATTTAACAAATCTGTGATAATTAAAATTTTCTACATCAATTGTTTTAAATCAAATCATTAAGAGATGAATTAAAGTATTTTTGAATGACAAATCTGAAAAACATAAGATTTTTTTGCTGCTTTAAAAATTCTGAAAGCCCCTCTCTTCATATTTATTTAAAATCTTGCCTCTAAATATTAAGTTTTTTCCTAAAACAAAATAAGAGCACTGAAAATTTTGAAAGTAATAACACAATAAAATGCAATAAGTAAAAAAAAATATTAGTAAAAAAAGTAATTAAGTAAAATAAATGTTTAAAAACAATATACAATTAGTGGATGGTCCCTCAGATAAAAATTTACGTATAAGAAACTCAATTAATTCTTATATTTATTAAATTAAAAGAATAAAAGGGAGATAGAATTTTTGAGGTTATGAAGCTTTGTGATTCTTGACTGCTCTTAGGATCAACATGAAAATATGTACTTAGTGAATGGTCCCCAAGTTAATTCCAAGATCATGGGTACTATTATATAAATAGAATAGAGCAAGAAGGCCATTAGCTTGCCATTGACGAAGACGATGGCACTTCAATAACGATGAAATTAACAAGAGAAACAAAATTTTCTTTTGCTATTAAAATTTGGCAATGTTTAGTTGGTCCCCGAAAATTTGAGGGAAGTTTTGCTTCCATTTCAGAGTGGAAAATGAAACCTGAAATTGAGAATATCTTATCTTGCAAAATGAAGCAGAGTTGCACATGAGAGTGCAAGAATCCTTCCCACTGAATCCAGAGCAATCCCCACACAGCAGTAGCTGGGTTGCCGCAAAATTTTATCTTGGCAAAACCCAGGGAAAAATATCCCTTCGATCGGCACAATTTAAGCCTCCTACTTCAATTTGGAGCAATAAGGCGAAGTTTCCACAACTGGCGCAGCACTTGCAATACTGGAGACCGAAATTCATGACTTCCATGATTTTTTAAAAAAAATAGCAAAATTCATGACAAATTTTGTTCAATACTAAAATTCATTACTTTTCAGGTGCACGGATACTCTGTATTTAATATAATCATTAAGTACTTGTTTATCTTCTTTTTATTTAAAAATAGTTGCTATATTGGAAATACTTTATTTTACTAGTATATTCAAGTGTAGAAATAGTTTGTTTTAGTGCAACAAATTCAGAAAACATAACATAGAAGTGGATAAGTTGTATAGGAGTAAATTAGTGCAGTGTACTAGCATGTGATGGATTGGTATGGAATAAACTGTTCAGACGGCCAAGGCTGTAGTGCAAAGCTGTTAAAGCGGTGCAAAGCTGTTATGTTAAATCTTGCTGTGGTGCTAAGATTTAACATCCTGAACCTTTCTTGTAAAATTTCAACTGTTTTTACCTTTGTATAGATTAAATATATTTTACTTGCTAGCTGGCTACAGGTATTTTAAAGAAAATTACATTTTTTATGGAGGGGCATTGTAATTTTCTTAATGTCTATAAAATTATTAAGGTAAAATATTTTTAACAGTTACTTTTTAAGTTACTGGTTTTCTGTATAAAAATTATTAAATATATATTGACTTATAATAGTTGCATAAATTTACCTCATAAAAAGTTGCATAAATTGCAATTTCTATCACAATAAAAGTAAGGTTTTTTAATTATAAGTTCGTTAATAGTTTCAATCTGCATTTAGTACAAAGTAAGAATTCTAATTGTTTTCTCTTTTATTTAAACTTATTTATTACTTATTTACTACTCTTATTATTTTACTATTTATTACTTTTTGTTTAAATTTCAAAAGCTTTTCTGCTAGTCACTTTGCGTGTACAATTCAATTTTCCGTGTAATTTATGGAATTAGATCGTACATGAAATACAAAGTAAAATTTCTAATTAAACTCTTTTATTATTTTCTTTTATTAGTTTAATGCTTTTAATCTTATATTTTTCTCTATTCCGCACTGAAAACCTTTATATTAGAATAAATATTTTATTTCATATTTAGACAAATTGTTCAATATTAAGTCAAAATGCAACAGTAGTTTTTTTTTTATAGAAAATATCAATTTTAAGTGTCAGGAAAAAAAGTTAAAATTCTAAATTAACAATGTAAATAATCTTTATTGTATAAATAACTTAATATATTCTATATATAAATAAAATTCCAAACGTAATTATAAATTTTATCAAAAATATGTTTTATAATTTTTCTATTCTACTAAAAACGGGTTTTATTTTTCTTGAAGCTACTTTTCCCGAAATTAATTATTACCTCTGGAACAGTCTCTTGGTGAGCATAAATAAAAATGATAAAAGTGTTGCAACATTAACGTTTATTTTACGTATTAATCGAACATTTTTCAGACAATCTGTTTAATTATACAATTTATTTTATCTAACAGTGATAAAACTTTTAAAACGTAAAGATAAAATTTATTTTTTAAACAAACTTATGTTTTATTAAAAAAGAAAGGTAACATTTTCAAATTCACACTTTAAGCCCTGGTAGGTGTAAAAAAAAATCATGATTTTTGTATCGAAGTTATTATTTTTTTTTTAAAAAAATAACAATAGTTAAATGTAATAATAGTTATTACAATATATATTGTTAATTTTTTTTTAAATAGGTCTTTGTAATAAAAACATTTACACAATTTTTTTTTCTGAATATAGTAATAAATATAAGTGGTGCAGAAAATCTTATTTTATTTTTATATAATGAATAAAATTTAAGGAATAGTGTTAAGGGTAAAGACGAGAACTGCTTAAATTTTTTTAAAAAGGCAGTACTTTAATTAAAAATTATTTGTTAAGAAAAAAAAAACTCGTTATGTTATAAAAACCCATTAATGATATTAAAGAAATGTGATTAAATAAAATATTTCTTCTCTCTCTTACAAATGCTGCGATTATTTGCGCATCAGTAATATTGAAATGAAGCTGGTTAAAAAATTTTGTGCACCAACATTTGTGATACTGCGCCAAGTATTGCATTCTTTCCATCACGTGATTGCAGCTCTTTGCTTGATATCTGTGGCGTGTCTTTTCGGAAGGAATAAAGCGAGCTTGGTTCCTCTACCTACTATTTCAACTCTATGAACTATTTCAACGTTTGAATCCATACAAAATAAAACCAATGTTTGGATTTATCCCAATTTCAAAAATTCTCAATTCATACTTTTCAATTTTATTTATTATATTTAAATGCTTTTTTCAAATTCATATTAATTTTTTTTCTAGACAACATATAGTAAATTAATAATAAAAAATTAATCATAAATAATAAAAAGTTTTTGTTGCAATAAAAAGGCACAAAAGAAATCAATTGGCTATTTAACATAGTTGCAATATTAAAAGTAATTTTTCATTGAAAAGCTAAATTGAACTAAGATGAATAAAATTTTTATTGAAAATCGAAATTAAAACTATAATTTTGAAAGGGGCTTTTCAAGTTTCAAAAGCAGTGTAAACTTAATTTACTTGTAAAAAAAAGTGCAGTATAATTATTACTCCACATAATTATTAGAGTAGAGTTAGAAAATAGGCTTTACTTTGTTAAGAAATCATTAAAAGAGTTGAAGTGTACTAACACTATCTATTTCACACACCAGATTTCATCAAGTTTACAAATAAAGTCGTTACCTTAATATCTGTTGTAAAATTAGTAATTCTTCTTTGAGATCCAGCCCGCTCTAAATGATAATTTACCCATCTTAGAAGGATATTTTCAGGGGATAATTTCATAAGATCAGACATATCTTCACCACTACTAACTAACTGGACCAGTCCAGGGCAATGTTCTAAAGATATCTGGTTGAAGAGTCCAATCTGAAATGTAGAATACAAAACAATTAGTTAGGGAAAAATTATAATGAATATTGCTAGTATAATTTGATGAATTGAGTTGCAACGAAAACTCAAGAATACAAAAATAAAAATAATATACATACTCTAATAATTTGCCACAGTAATCCTAGCACCAAATGAGGTTTTCCTTTAGCTAAATCATGGGCATCAATATTTATAACATTGCAGCCAATAGCTTGAGAAGAATTTAAAGCTAACGTTAAATTTTCGTGCTTTGTGTATAATGTTAAGTTTTTTTTGTTGATTACCCTTTCATCAATAGTGTCTGGACAAGAATGATTGATGATTTTGCTGTAAGAGAAGAAATAATTTACTAAGTAGTTATTAAAGAGAATTATTACAAAATAATTGTAGAAAAACTATAAATTAAGTTAACCCAAAGAAGGAACTACTGCATATTACCTAGGCCTTTTAAAATTTACAGTTTTTCATATGTTTTGATATTCTGATATAGGGGAAAGTCCCACATCCAAAATTGCCAGGGCTTTGGTAAATACAGAAAATATATTTTTCCGAAGAGTAAGTCTTTAAGATAAACAAAGATCAACCATACTTCATTCAACAGAAAAAAAATAAATAAATACAGTCTGTCCCCGATTTAACGAACCCCTATTCAGCGAATTTTTTTCAGCCCCAGCAAAAACAGAGTCAAAAAACCCTAATTAACGAATAATTAACCCCGAATTAACGAATTATTTCAGCACCCGGAAAAAATATTTTTCATTAATTTTGATCAGAAAAATATTGCATATTTTTGTAATTGGCAGATTCTAAAGGAAAAAAATTTTTCCTGGGAGGAATAAAATAGAAAAAGCGCATATTCGTCTCAAACAAAAGAAAAGCCCGCAACAGGGAAAAACAAAATTCCTCGTGGGTAGGTTGGCGAAGGCAATAAGACATTACACTTGCAAGGTCATGTTCCGGGGGTTTGTCACGTTGGGCTATGAGTCAAACAGGAAATTCCTTTCTTATCTCTAGTTGCCGCATAATGCAAAGGAGAGAATTTTAAAACTCGTTAATCCACTTTAAGAAGAGAGCTGAACTGAACGTTTTCTGTACGATTAGAATTTTCAAATCATCGCCCATTATGGCGGATGCCAGTAGAAAACTAAAACCTTTTTTGTTAAGTGAAAAGATGTCAATTTTAAGAGAATTTGATAATAACGTCAGACCTCAAAATGCTTTAGCAGAGTCTTGGGATCTCAGCGTCGACATTAGCAACAATTGTTAAACAGCGCAAAGAAATCGAAAAAGGATTGGTTGAAGTCTGGGAAAATTCGTCGAAAATCATTGAAAGAAACCCCTCTTACTGCTCTTGAATCGGAACTGGCAAAATGGTTTAATTTCGTTTGGTTCAAGAATATTGCTGTTAGCGGTCATTTAATGAAAGAAAAGACTCTTTAATTAGCAAAGAAGCACGGAGTGACAAACTTTACTGCATCTAATGGTTGGATTGACAGATTTAAGAACCGACATAATTTATGTCAGAAGAAGATATGCAGCGAAAAGGCAGATGTGGATGAAAATGTTGTAAAGAAATGGAAAGAAAAGCTGCAAAAGTTGATTGAAGGATATTCACCATCAGACATCTACAATGCAGATGAAACTGGACTGTTTTATGATTTACAACCAGACAAGACGCTTTGCTATAAAAATGAAAAATGCTTTGGAGGAAAGAAAAGCAAAATGAGAGTGACGGTTTTGCTTACAGCCAATGCAGATGGAACTGACAAGTCATTACTTGTCATTGGCAAATCGGCAAAACCGTGTTACTTCAAAAACGTCAAGGCTCCACCCACCACTTATGCAGCTGACAAAAAGTCGTGGATGACTTCTTCTCTATTCACAGATTATTTGAGGGCCCTTGACAAATCTAAGAGGATGCAGAAGAAAAAAATTATTTTGTTTATTGATCGCTGTCTTGCTCATCCTCTAGTTTCCAACTTAACTAATGTCAAGGTGCTGTTTTTTTGAGCGAAATTGCACGAGTGTTCTGCAACCACTAGACCTTGGCATTATTCGATCTGTTAAAAGTTAATTACAAAAAATTACTCATGAAAGATAACAGAATCTTTAGATGAAAGTGAGGATAAAAATACAGGCTCAATGTTTTGGATGCACTCTGTCCAGTGCGACAATCTTGAGATCAAGTTACTAAGAGTGCGATAGAAAAGCGTTTTCGGAATGCGGGATTTTTTTGAAGTGAAGACGAAGTGGTGAAGTCAACGTTGATGTCCCCATTTCAGAAGAAGTTGCTCCTGGGATAGACTTCAATGACGTTACATGTGATGATGGATTGGCTGTCTGTGCAACTGAAGTTACCGAAAGTGTTGACTAGTCTGAAACTATGAAGAGTGATTCGGATGAAAACGATGATGAAGCTCCTGCTAAAATTGCCCCATTTTCTCAAGCCTTAGGTAGCTTAGAAACTGCTAAAACATACCTTATGCAGCAGGAAGTGAACGATGAAGTTTTTGACAATCTTCATGAAGTTGAAAAGGAACTTTTTCGGGTAAAAGATCAGGGAAGTCTTCCATAACTCAGTTTTTTGTCAAAATGTAACCAATGTTTGTAATATTATTTTCATCTGATGAATAAAAATTCCTGGTTTATAGATTATATTTAGATAGTCGTTTATTACTAGTAATTTGTAATAATACATATGTAAAATTTTTTTTTTGGAACCCCGATTTTACGAATGACCCTGATTTAACGAATAAAATTTTCGGTCTCGATGAATTCGTGAAATCGGGGTCCGATTGTTATAACTAATATCAATTGCATATAACTTTTCTTACTGGTTAATTTTGATTTCATCTTACTATAAAAAAGATGTTCATTTCGTGATGTTGAATGGCAAATCCAAGGAACAGCCGTGAAATATAAAGCACGTAATTATAATAGGGTTCCCACTGAATTTGCAAAAAAAAATTCCCCGACTTTTCCAGGTATAAATTTCAATGAAAATTGAGACCATATTTTCCTCAGAAACTATTTTATTTGTTTTGTGAAATATTAGATTTTCTGTGTAAAAAAATATTAAATGAGGATGGGAACATTTTAGTTCGACTAAAATGTGAAATTTTTATAAAAAATAATTGTAATAGATGTAAGAATTATTTAACTCTAATCTCAGTAACTGATTACTGTTACTGACAATTTTGAGACTGGTTATTTTCCAGGCATGATATAGGAATATTCCAGGTTTTTTTTTTCAAAAAATTGCAGCTTTCTCTGATTTTTGGAGTTAAAATAAAATTCCCTGACAATTCTCCAGTGTCATCGTTCACTGCAAATGATTTATGCTTCCATATTGGGAGAGAAATGAGAAACTTCCTCACACTCATCATTCCTATCTCTGATCTCATCTGACATGGTTTGTGCTGAAATCGTTAGGGAAGAACCTTGGTTGAAGTTTATTGTCAGTTGAAGTACAGTAGAGTCTTTTTCCAGTTATGCTATTCATTGGAGATTATATTGATCGTGGCCTTGGTAATTTGTTTTTTGAGCTCCATTGATTTGTTTTTGAGCTCTTGTATATTCAAGACTATGGTTTGAAATTCTGTTTCTACCTCTTGGGAACCCTCGATATGGCTGCATTTGATAACTCAGTTAGTTCTATTGTCTTTACAATAGTGACAGCTAAATGAGTATCAATAGTAAGCCATATTTCTAATGGTAAAATATCTGTTGTTTTTTCTATTCTACAGAGTTTAAAAAGAAATGTACCCACACCTTACTCATACTAGAATTCTGATGACATTTCACCCAGTCATTAACAAGTTAAGAATATTTTGTTGCTAGTGAGCATTTAATAGAAAATCTCATAGGTTTTTAATTCATTAAACAGGGAGTGTATTTTTTATTACATTTATAATAGGGTAAAATGTATATCAATTATTTAATATTCTAGATTATAATAATTTAAGACACAGAAATGCTCAACTAAGCTAATGATGTAATAAGTATAGCTTGTAATCATAAAAACAAATTGTATGTATTTCTTTTCAATACAGAGGTTTCGTAAAATTTTGTAAAATATTAATGAATAAAATAAAATGAAACACTTAGTTAAGGCAGTTTGACAAAGCAATCACACTGCTATTATACACTAATGTAAATCATTAAAAAAAAAATTTTAATAATTTTTTTTTTCAGTTTATTTATTTGTATTAGCCTATTATGCAGGGTATTCTGCAATGACAGTTCTTAATTCATAGTTTTTGAATTTTTGCATAACTGCCAATTTGTTAGGATTTTCTGTTACATAATATTTCTATGTTTAAAGAGGTAGCAAAATTTATGAACTCTTTGAAATTCTTGAGATTATAAATTTAATTTAAAATAATTTTGAACAGAACACATTAAACAGACAGATATATAAAAACATAATAATCATACAACAGTGATTTTCCTTACATGCTATATTGCAGAGGTGGCCAAGTTCCTTGATAATCGAGCCATTTTCCAAAATTTGAAATTTTTTGCAAGCCGCAATTAAAACTTATTATTTAAAAGGTATGCAAAAAAGGTATTAATTTTTTTTACAGAAATTATATCTAATGAAAACATTTAAATAAAAGTACAAAATATGCATACTGAATTTAAAGATTAAAAATTAAACGCATTTATTTTACCTCTCTTGATAATTCTTTAAAATGTGGTGAATAATTGGTGACAGCACTTCTCAGTAATTCTTTAAGATGATGTTTAGTTAATACTGATCAATGTTTGGATTTTACGAATTTTAAAGTGAACTAAAATGATTCATAAGTACGTTGTTCCGAATATTGAAATAATTCGACCTTCTTTTATTCAGGATACTTTGATTCTGGTACAAATTTCCAAAATTCAGTAATCGACGTCAACTTATAATTTAATTGTAGAGCTTGATGTTCTTACATCGCTATTTATTCTAATTCTCCAGATGCTTTTTGGGTCATAATTATATTGGAAATGGAAAACTCACCTTGAATTATGTTAATTTCAAATGGATTCAGAAAATAATTAGAGACAATTTAAAATATTTAAAGTTTTGAAATCTATTTTGAAATTTTGTCAATATTCCTTCTAGCTTTTTTATATACTCGTTGAGTTTTTCTTGTTTAATATTGGAACCAATTTTTTTAATTCGAAGAAAATGATAAAATGTTTCATATTTGTTGTCAGTAATTTAAAAGACATTTTGAAACACATATGGAACGATACTAATTTTTAAAATAATATAGCACAAAAATGAAAAGGGAACTCTGGTACATTTATCGAGAGCCACAAATAATCCTTCAAAGAGGCAGGTTGGCCACCCCTGCTATATTGCATAAAATATGCCAAAAATTTTAAAAAAGAAGCAAAAAATAAGTTATAAGGCATCCCTTGGATTGGGATACTCTCTAGAATGGAAAGAAAAAAATACGTACCATCAGGTTTATGTAGGTAAAATCTCAATCAAACTTTAAATATATAAAAAATTATTCTTTTGATATTAATAGCTTAAGGAGAAAATTAAGATAATTTTGAACATCAAATTATAATGCAGTTTTTCCTTGATGCAGATAGTTGATCAGCCCTTATTAAAAGCTTTGATTGTTTAAATACTTCTTGTTTTGAAATTCTTTATTTTGTTCAATGGATAAATTACTATTAATGTGAATATTAATAGAGGACTAAAGATTCATTTTTTAAAATAGGGACTCAAAAAAAGTTCTGGGTTTCACTGACGCACAATAGCTATCTCACAACCAATTTGGAATATCATTCTCAGAAAGTGTAAAATCTAGTATGTGTCAAAATGAAGACAAAAAATAATACACTTCTAGGATCACAGATATATTTAATTGAGGAAAAAACTAAAATAATATCACTACCAATTGAGAATACAGTGAAACCTGCCAAGTTGACCACCCTTGTAAGTTGGGCACCTGCATAAGTTGACCTCAATTACCAAGAACGGAATTTTTCCTATATAATATAAAGAAGCAAAACCTTTTTAACTTGACCACCTGTCTATCTTGTATGTTGACCACTGAAATAAGTCAATTTTGTCTAGGAGTACTATAAAATTCTATTCTAAAACCCTCATAAGTTGACCAGAAAAAAAAAAAATTCAGAATGTTCTGTCATTTTGTAATGTTTGTTAAAATTTCACTTGTTTGGTGAAATAGTGTAAAAAGCTAATCTAAACCCTTTTGTGAGTTGACCATCTGGGGAAACTGTAGGGGGGGGGGCAGCTTTTGACCATTTCTTTCATTCATTGAAAACAGGTGTGTTAGTTGAAAAGTTGCTCTTCCAGTTGCAGTAGTGAGCAGATAGGTGAAGTGTAGTAATAACAGAATAAATTTGAAAGTGTTCAAATAATTTTGTTTTGTTAAAGTTTTCAAATTACATGTCTTCGTGTTCTGATATTTTAAGACATTATTTTTATTAAACACTTCACATGCATAACTAACGAAATAATTTTTTAAAAAAGTTAGTTAAATATTAGAATTATGTATATGTAACAAATTGAAATTCATTCAGGTTTAAACACATTTCTTAAGATATTCATTTGGTTATTTGTTAATTTAAATTTTTAAGTCAAGTAAAAAAAATTAAATATATAGCAACATGATATAGGAAATGAAAAAGTAAACAATGACCCGCCCCCTCTATAAGTTGACCACTTGTCTAAGTTGACCAGCACCACACTTGGTCAACTTACACAAGTTTTACTGTATCATTCTTAGAATGTGTTAAAACTGGTAGGAGTCAAAAATAAAGACAAGATATAATACACATTGATGATCACAAATCTGATAGATAACAAAAAACCCAAAGTAATGCCAAAACTGAATAAATCACTAGTGAGGAAGGTGGGTAACAAAAATCTTTCAATATTTGAATAGAAATATCTACTGAAGTTTTGAAGTTGTATTTTGCCATTGAAAAACACACATATAATTTGATTAAAACTAATTTAGAACTCATATTTTTAAACAAATTTCCAGCTATAATTTATTATCATAGATTAAAAAATTAAGCTTACCACAAAAGTATACCATCTTTCAATTTATCGTATAATGCTTTGCCTTCACTGTCAATTGGCAATAAATGTTTCAAATCAGGATCTCTTCCTAGATTTCTAAAAAAGGAAAAAAAATCATAATTCATAAAATATTAAATAAAAAAAAAGGCACATTAGTTAACACAACGAACTAAGTGTTGCAACGAACTGAGTTTTATAAAAAAAATGAAGCACTAATCCAACTAAAATAGCAAAGATGCAATTTATTTTTCTAAAAAGTTAATTGAAAACATTAAGACAAAACACATGGACGTAAAATATTAGTACAGTAGAGAACCATTTATTCGGTATCCAGATAACCGGGAAACCAGAAAACCGGGGAAAAATTTGCTCGGTTTTCCCGCCATTTTAAACTAGAACGATTATGAAAAAATGCGGAAATTGGACTCATCCTTGAAGTTGAGTAGAGGAAAATGTGAGGAAGGGGAGAAGTTTTTTCCCTGTTTACCCAGAGAAACGTCATTTCTTCTCTGACCTTGACGATCTTCAGATCTAGAGGAGGCAGGGAAGGGATGAATATTTTATTTTCTCCTTTAGGCCGTCAATCAAACTCAAAGGAGTGGCATGCTGACTTCGTTTTCTCTGATTTATGAGGGGGTGGGGAAAATGCATTGCACGTGCATATCAGTGAACAGAAGATGAAAGAAAAATATATTTATCTATTTGACATCGATTAATAAAAATAAAATATTTTTCTTTTGAATAAATTCTGATTCTTTGGTATCATTTGCAAGTTTTTCTAGGTGTGGAATCACATCTGCTTTCGTTAAAAATCGTGTTTTTATAAATAAATAAAAATAAAAGGAGAATTGTTTATTAATTTAAACATACGATTATTTTAGGAAGCAGATTGCAGTTTTGTTTTTCTGATTCCACTACGCTTGATTTTTTGATTTTTTTTTCACGATAAATTTTGCTCTTAATAAATTAATTCTTTTCATTCATAAGTTTTATCATTAGGTTTTTCTTTATTCTTTTTTTAATTCCGTTGATCTTGCCTTGTTCCGGGCTTTAATATTTATGTTAGTGCCTTTTTTAACGATCGTTTCGGTTCGATAATTTTCGTTGTTTTGATTTAGATTAATAACTTTTCCTTTTATTTTATCGTTTTCCCTCGTGTATAATTAGGTATGAAATATATTGCGTTATTTAATCATTTGTTTTGTTTATATTAGTTAATTTAGGAATTGTTATTATTTTTAAAA
This sequence comes from Parasteatoda lunata, assembly GCA_949128135.1. NCBI lineage: Eukaryota > Metazoa > Arthropoda > Arachnida > Araneae > Theridiidae > Parasteatoda > Parasteatoda lunata. The sequence continues at coordinate 10,080,966 of OX421980.1, read as the reverse complement.
AATAAATATGAGAATTTTGTATTTTTTAAACTTGTTTTTCTTGTCTAAACTTGCAAATTTTTCTTATTCTTTTAAATTTTATTTTTCTACCATTTTTTTTTCTTTTTAAATTTATGATTGCTTACCTTTTTTCTTTTACTTTAAAATGTGTTACACTTTTTCCTTGTAATTCGGGTTCGATAAAACATCGATTAACGACACTTTTTGGTTGATCCAGAAAACCGGGAAATTCAGACATCCGGGATATCGATGGTCCCGAGCATCCCGGATAATTGGTTCTCTACTGTACATTAAAAATATGCTGGAAGAAAATCCGTTTAACTTAAAGTACATTAGTAGAAACTAAAACATGGCTAACTATCTAACAAAACCTCAGAGAAAAGAAACTTTTTTTAGTATTTTATTGATTAAGTTTATAATGGGCTGAATGGGAGGATTTAATTTTTAAGTTCTAAACATTAACTATAGTCTTTTACACATAAGAAAGTTGATCAGACAAATGCATGAAGCCAATGGCAGATATGTCACAGTCTCAAGCATTATGAAACACAAACATTTTTTCTTTTTCAGATTAAAGAGCAACAGGCAGTGAGGGAATTGCTGATCTCGAAAATGTGTAATTTATTGCACAAGCTTGCCTATATGCTATATAAATAGAAAATTATTTTTAATTTTTAGTTTTATTTAAAAGTAAAAGAAATGTTAGTTCAAGTTATTCTGTCTTGATTTCAATGCACAACTCTGCAACATGGTAAAAAAAACACACTGCAGATCTCCCTACTTTAGTTGCCATGGAGACAAGGATAGAAAAAAAAAGATGGGGAAAAAGAAATGTGATAAAGGAATGCATCTGTGTGGCTTGTTATGATCTTTTGAAAGAAATTTTTTTAATCTGCTTTTCTGCCTAAAATTTATTTAAATTAATAAAAATAACTATATTTAAAAACATTTACTACACTTATTATTATTTTTTATTGTTGAAAGCTGGATTTGCATGTTTTTTCCCCCTAAAATTACTGAAATAAAAATGAGCAAAGAAGACCAGTATCCGATTTTTCTGTAGAATGGATTCTAACTTCTGTAGTCCATAGATAAAAGCAATATTTCGTAGAAACTAAAAAGAATCTTAAAAGTTAAGTCTCTACTGTAACTTCAAAACAGACTTTTTATAAAATAGAATGAATACATACGAATTAATCCAATCTGAAAAAGCTACTTGTTCCTCATGTCTCACAGAATGAGTTGTGCCTTCGCTTGAAGCTTCAGACATTCCACCTAAATGTTGCAAATTTTCTCGTTTTGATACAGCAGTCTTGAATACATTAGTAACCTCTTTTGATTTTAATTCACTATAAATCTATTTAAACAAAAAATTAAATTAAGAAACATAGTTTAAATATTAAACTAATATACAATTTATTCATAGAGGTCAAAAGTAAAAAAAAATATTTTTAACAATGTATATCCTAAAACTATATTAGTTAACTGTTTAAGAAATTGATTGAGTTATTGATGTGATATGAAGATAATTATTAATGCAAGAAATAATTTTAATGAAAATTTTTTTTCTTCTTTAAACAAAGAAAAATTTTAATTGCATGAAATTTTCTCATTATTTCACAAAAAATGCTTTAAATTGCATGACAACTCAGAAGTAAATGATATCTTACCTCTTCAAATCATATGAGGGTACAACAAACTTATGATTCTTAACTTAAACAAAAAAGTTAAGTCTACTGTAAATTAGAAATTGTTCGATTTTGTGAAATTAAATTACAAGGAGCTTAATAGCAATATCGAAGATAATAATGCTCTCCTTTGTTAATTCACTCTATCATTTTTTTTCTTGTTTTTATTTTTTTTCACCTGTATATTTATGCAAGTATATAGGCATCAAATTTTATTACATCATTATTTTTGAAATATATTGGTTTGGCCAAAACTTTTAAAGAGGGAATATTTTTAAGATAGCATTTGCTTCTATTCATGAAATCTTAACTTATTAACAAGAAATTGTTAAGTGATTCTGATAACTACAGTTAACAAGATAAAAACCAAACTGTTAGAATAGCTTTTTATATGATAAGATTTTCATGTACTGTACTGCCCATTACAGTGTACAAGGCGCACATTTCCCTGTAAGCACACACCTCACAGCAAAGGAGAGGTCGTAAGCAGGCATTTTAGGTGCGGTAATGACAAAACGCAAGTACAATAATGTCCGTCATTGTTAGATTTGAGTTATTTATAAAAGCCCATAAAATAAAATTACTCAGCCTTTTACACTTAATTTTTCACTGGACCTTTTTTTTAATTGCTATGAAAATTATGTTAGCGAAAGATATTAGTGCTAGAGAAGTTTGTCACAGAAATCCAAAAAAAATTCTGCCACAAATGGATAATTTCATGTGTGACATGAAATGATCCATTCCGTTACGACAGTGCAACGAAATTTGCCTGTAATGGGATAAGGCAGCAGAATATAGACTTAAGTGCCTTTACCAACAGCACTGCATCATGACCAGGGCCTCTAATGCGCTTGTAACCATTATCCTCGGATCCCAGAAAACTGTAGTTTAGTCAGATGAGCCATGATCTCATCTGGTCATAGCTGATGGGAGAGTTTCAGAAAGACAGAGACCCCACAAAACCATGGACTCAAGTTGTCAAAAAGGCAGTTTAATCTGGCAGTAGCTCCATAATGGTATAGGCTGCTTTTTAATGGCATGACGATGAAATTTTTGTGAACAAAAATGCATCATGTCACAAGGCCTCAATTGTTTGCCGCATGCTTGAAGAATGTTTTAAACAAATCTAATGAATGATTTGGCTACCTAGATCCCCTGACATGAATGCCATCAAACATTTATGGGATATAATATAGAGGTCAGTTTGAACACAAAATTCTTCCCCTGCAACACATTTGAAATTATGGATATCTATTGAGGATGCATGGCTGAATCTTCCTGCAAGTGAATTTTAATTCACATGATTAGAAAATTCAATATCACCATTTGTAATGGTAAATTTTTAAAATCCAACAATGCGATTCATATTCAGATGATTTTAATATCGAAACATCAATTTATATGATTTAAAAGTTAAACGTTGCAATGGGAATTCACTAGATTGAAAAAATTACACATTACAATTCAAATTCATGGAAGGGTTCCCCCCCTTAACTTATGAACCAAAAAATAAACATACCATTTGAAAATCATCAAAGGACAACTCTCCTTTTCTAATGCCAGTGTGTCCTCTTTCCATGTCATCAATCATTTGGCGAACTTGCCATTGTGGAATCTTGAAGCCAACGATCTCCAAAGCATGTTTTAATTCACTAACATCTAAGTAGCCATTGCCATCTTTATCCAACTATAAATAAGTGAAAGGGGAAAAAACAGATTTAATATGAAAAAGTGAATAAGATGATAAACGTTACACTCTATGATAAATCACATAAAAAAAATTTGGAAAAATAAATTTGAAGATAAGTATTTTATTTTAATTTTTTAAAAAAAAATGGATTTAATCTCACTTTTAAGGCCAGAGGCTGAATTGGCCTGAATGGTTTAAACCTCAGCTATGTGGTTTCCGTAACGAAAAACTAGGCCTCTTTGCTCAAATGTAGTTTCGTCAAGATTTAAGAAGACAAGAGCAAGCTGATCGGATGTATATGCACTGAAACTTTGCCTGGTTGATAAATTTATCCAATCAAGTGGAAGAAGTCGCATCTAACATACTCAGAAATGTCTTAGGATGTTTTGCTTACATTTTGTAGATAATTGGTTGTGAAAAAAATGCTATAATGAAATCTTATGCTGTCAAATCAATGCATTGTTAATAAATATTTTTTTTATAAAATAGAAATCGATTCTGTATTAAGTATTTGTTTATAAAAAAAATTCTTACTCAAAATATTATATTTTAAACATTGAGCAATAAACATTGACCTATATTCTCTAGAAAATAAAACAACACTTTTAATACTTATCTGACTTATTTCAGAATGAAATTTTTAAGAAATAGTGGGTTTGTAAAAATAAATTTTTGCATGCTAAATAAGAAATCTGTGTATAACAGTGCTTGATTAATAAAATAAATCTATTATAAAATTTATAGTTGTTTATATTATTTAATTTCTCAATCTCTCTTATTTAACTTATGAATCAAAAACTAAAGATGAGATGAGTGAGTTACGAAAACACATGTAATAAATAATTTGATTTTTTTTTCATTTTACAAAAATAAAATGTGTTTAAAATGATTTTTTTTATTATTTATAGTTAAAATAAGTTATATAAACATGATGAACATTGTATTTCCAGATAAAAATTTTTGTTTATAAAGATGGTAGGTTCAAAAATAAAATTGCTCAAAGGAAATTTAATAATAAGTAAGTTTTTCCAAATAAATGTACAAAGTTAAATGTTTATCAGCCTTACATATACAGTAGGACCTTGAAAATCCGGACTCATACTGCCAGTTCCTCAGAAAAAAAATTTAAAAAGAAAAAAAAAAAAACCCCATTTAAATGCAAGAGTGCAAAACCACAACTCTTCAACAATGAAGCAGTAGATGAAGAGGTAGGGGTGGGGAGTAAATGAAAGCTCATAGCTGATAAGGAAATTCCAGTCATTCTTATCAGTTCTGTATAGATAACAAAGAATATAAAGGGTAATCCCCTCCTCCTAATCCAGAATCCCCTCAGGAGGAGGAATTCTTCTACCACCTTGTTTTTCCCCCTTGTGAAGAAAGAAAATGGTTCTTTCTTAAACTTGAAGCTTAGGAGGCCTGGACAAGTTCTTTCATCCCCCACAAAAAAAAAAGGATTAGTATCAGCTGGTACAGTCTAGTCTAGAAGCATCTGTTTCAGTTATAAGTTGTAATTCAGCTCACGTTTTAAGTCTAGATTTTAATTGCTAATATTATGTTATCTAAACGATCAATTGCGAGGGAAAATGACGAAAGTTTGATTTTTAATGTGACTTATTTATTATTTAAAGAGTATATTTATGTCAAAATTGACGTCGGAGGTCTACAAACGCGTGTTTAATCGCGAAATCGGCCTGGCGAATTCGAAACTTCGATAATTCTATAAATTTAAGTAAGGTATCTAAATTTCGGAAATCCGGACCTTCCAAACCCTCCAGCAGTCCGGATTTTCGAGGTTGCACTGTATTATAAAAATCTAATCTTAGTTTCTCTCTTGAATACATATCTTTGAAATTATTATCCTATCATGTATGTTCCCTTTAACTGCCTACAATGAACTTTGGAAGTAAAATCTGCATGATTTCCTGTATAAATTTTTTTAAAATAACCAATTTTCAAGTTAACCGAGTCAGGATTGTACAATATTTTTACTAATTCTTCACAACTTAAGTTAAACAGTGCTTTATCATAACAATTATCATGCTTTATCATTAAATATTTAAGTGAATATTTTAGTAGGGGAGAGTGGCTCACCTTGGGACACAGTACACCTTGGGACATTTTTATTTTTTGTCTTAAATTTTAAATTATCTTTTAGTTCTTTTAGATACAGATATATCTCAGCATCACCTAACCTTGGAACATATTTTGAATCTATTAAGCAGGTACGAATTTATTAGAACTTTTATTTTTTGAAGCATGTTTTTTTACTTTTATACAAAAGTTTAACTAGTTGTAGAAAGAAATTTTAATAATTTTTTTTTTAATAATGGGTAATATAATGAAGTATAAAGTTTTGCCTTTAGAAGCTATCAAATTTAATTGTTCTAATGCTAAGCCTAAAAGAATGAATTTTAAAATATCCTACTAAGTATATAGTGCACCTTGGGACAGATGGAGGTGGCCCACCTTGGGACACTAGATATACATAATTAATCCTTATTAAAAATATATTTTTAACAAAAAGATATTGTGCATGCAAAGTATTTTTTAATTTATATAATCTGTGTTTATTAATAGTTATTATTTCTTGTTTTAGGAACTTGTTAGACGTAACTAATCACAAGAATTGGAAGCAAAAGGTATAAAAAATAATGCAGCAATTTGTGCTAACAATGTTGAAAAAGCATCTGCAAATTTTATCAGAGGAAATGACTGTGAGAATATCACTCAACTCCACTGTAACTTTCAGAAACTGAATCTGGTAACGCCATCGCTGAAACTCATCAGTCTGTTTACAAACACCACTTCCTTTGGATGCTCATGTCATTCGTTCTTATTCTATTTTATTTTTACTTTCATTAAATAAATATTTTCAGTTGATTTAATATGCTTTTCACGTATCATTGCTCAAATTAAGCTCTCGCTAACAGGTCACGGGCTCAGAAATGGAAATATTAATCAACTAAAATGAACAATTAAGAACGAATTAGGAAATCGAAAGTGTTGGAAATAACAGAACAGGTCAGTTTCTTTTTATCACTTGTTCGCTGAAATAACTTCTGACATCGAAAACTGGCTGAAGCAAAGGCAATTAAAGAATTGCAGCAACAAATTGAAGATTTACAGACTCAATTAAATGTTTGAAGAACACCCGTTTTTACGTCAAGTGGGGGACTTCCAGAATTGAAACATCTTGATGGCTCGAACTATTCCGATTGGAAATTTCTGATGAAAAATTTCTTAGTTGATGCTGGACTTTGGGGGTGCATTGAACCGATAAGAAATGAGAAAATTGGTCCAGAATTAGATAGAAGAGCACAGGCAAAAATAAATTTATCAATTAAACCGATAGCGTCAGCCGAAACCAAGAAATCGAAAACAGCTAAGGAAGCCTGGATGTCACTACAGAATACCTATGAAGATAAAGGGGGGATTGGAAGAATTGGACTGTATTCATCGCTATTTCGAACAAAATATGAAGATTGCTCATCAATGTCAACGTATATTGACAACATCAAGAACAACTCGAAAGTATTGGAAAGCCACTAGATAGTGAAACTGTTGGTGGAATAATACTTGGACTACCAGAAAAATTCAGACCACTCATTCTCAGAATACAAGGCGCAAATCAAGCCATTACAGTTGATTTTGTCAAAAATTTGCTGTTACAAGAAAATGTGAAAGATTTGTGTTCTACATCAACAAATTGTTCTGAAAGTGCATTTTATGGAAAATCCCGGAAACAGACAAATTGATATAGCCAATGGCAACATGGTTCCAGCCTTGGCGAACAAAGAGCACGGGGCGAGCTCATATGATCAGAAGGTCGGGTCCCCAATCGTGGTTGCCGGGAGAAAAGTGTTGAACCAAGCAGACTCCTCAATTCTGCTTTTAACATGTAAAGTCTATGGCGGGCTTGTCATACTTTGAATCCATTTTTCTTGTTTAAGAATCGGAGTGATCAATTTTAAAAAAATCCTAATAATTTTTTCAATCTTTCCTATCCACGAAAATGTAGGTCAATTTTTTTTATCTTTATTACTTTTTGTAATATTGCCTTTGAAACTCAAGTCACTTTCTACCTTTGAGTAAGGGAGGAAGGCAACTTCCACCCCCAAGTTCATTCTCCAAGAGAGGATTGCGGTCTAATCTTCTCCGTAGGTGGTCTTGTTCTTGCTCCCTCCCTCCCAAATACTTTTACTCTGTTCAACTCTTTTGAAAATCTTTTTCTCTCTCTGTCCTTTTGAAGAACTGATATGGGGAGCTTTTATAAGCTTGTAATTTATTATGGAAATTATATTCGCTGATAATTCGTTCATTCTACATACATTTTATTTATTTAGTAGTAATACTTTTTCTTGTTTTTATTCATTTTGAGAGTGGAATTTATTTTTTAAATACATTATTCCCCCTTTTTTTAAAACTTTTTTCCTTGTTTTTTAAAGATGTTTCAGAATAAAAAAAAAATTAGCTTCTGAATAAAGTGAGATTAATTAAAATCGAGACAATGACTTAAAGATATTCCAATATACTATAAAGCATCATAAAACTGCAGTTTTCCTTTTTAAAAATATATATATATCGTACACTCATTTGTAGGTTTAAAAAAACATTTACATTATAAAAATTTAAAAGGTTGCAATTTTTAAATTCCATAAATAGTTTTAATTACTCCAATAGCTGGGATAGTTTGTTTTTCCACGGTAAGGAAAAAAAAAATAGCTAGTACACAAGAGCACACATCATCCAAACGTGAACAAGCACTTAGCCCTGTGTTTAGGGCTTTAATGTACATACACAAGAACACTAAGTATTATGAAAATTTTATTTAAATCAGTAAATGAAGAAAAATATGAAAATATACCCATGTATTGTAAAATTCTTAAAAAAAAGGAAGTAAAAGAACATTAGTGGACATAATTAATATTCACGAGAGAAAAATAAAAACGGTATAAAAATATAATGAACCGCTGCTTAGGAACGCAACACTGAAAATATTAAAACCAGTTTGATTGCCAGATGAAATAGAAAGAATGAGAAATGTGATTATTATAAACACCACGAAATTTCATTCACGATATATTAAAAAATAAAAATAAGTTGTAATACTTAGAGTTAAGTTTCTCTTTGTTACTTCAGACAGTCAAACTGGTTTTGATGTTTTCAGACCTGATTCCTTAGTTGATTCACTAGATTTTGAAACTATTAGTCTTTTTTTTATTGCTTTAACATTAATCTGTAATTCCTAATTAATACACTTTTTAAAACTTTTTTTAGCAATATTCTAAAAATATATATTAAAACTAGTAATTATGCAATATCTTAGTATTTAATAACGAGAAATTTTACGAATTCCTATTAAAAGTGTGTAATGTAATTTTTATTCACAACTTTTTGCTCTTTTATATTGATAGAACAAAGTATGTAATCAATGTGTTATTTTAATTTCGCTTCCCTGACCCTCTTTTGCCATTCATGGAGAAGAGTTTTCTGAGTAGAAATTTCTGCACTGCAAACTTTAATTAGTGTAGTTATAGTTAATTAAAATCCGCATTAGCATTACATGGAGAGAAAAAACACGAAAACCTCCCAGGGTTAGTGATAAAATTTTGTAAAGTAAACTTGTCTCAATCAGTTGTTATGTTGTAAGTTTTAAAGAAAATCAATAAATGCCTTTTCTTTCAAAAATTTCTGTATCGTACTTTTTTATAAATTAATTTCGATTTTTTTGATAAATCTTTATATTAATTACAGTGAGCAGCTTCACAAATCTATATATTAAAATGTAAAATAACATAGAATTGTTTTTAATGATCCATCGAAATGATCTATTAGAAAAATGGTACAATCTTTAAAAAAATTGAAAAAAATTTATTAAAGTTAAGAAAAAGAAAAGGTTGTGAAAAATATATGTATTTAAATTGTAATTGAAAGAAACAAATTAAAAAAGTAATAAAAAAATAAAATCTTGAACTCAAGGTTTTACTTTAACAAAAAAAGTTTTACAAGTTAGCAAATCAATTTTTAAAAAAATTAACAAACTTTATTTGATTTAAAGAGAAAATGTAAATTTATTTTTAATGTAGTTACTTTATATGAATTACTTTCATATGACTACATAGTAAAATTTTATAAATTTAAATACTCTGGTTATTATTAGTTCTCTAAATAATCAAATCAAAATAATAAATAATTCAAGATATAATTAGAAAAAGTGCATGTTAAATAAAATGATAAAACCATTTTGAAAATAAATAAAGCCGTTTTAGAGTTTAAAAAAATTATTTTCTTAGAAGGAGAAAAAGCATAATGTAGAGTGAGTCTCTTCTGATATCTTTTGAAAGCTATTTGACCCCCGCAGGTTGCAATAGTCGATTAGTTTCAGATTACTTAACACCCCAGGAAGTACGCGCACCCCCACCAAAAATGTAGGGGAGACAGTGGAACGGGTTTTGGAGGTGCTATATTTTTCGTCCCTATTCGGGACTAACTCTTACTGAAGGTTAGAAGGGAAATGAAGAGGCCTTCTCACAGTATCCTTTGGCCAAGGTTCCAGCAATAAGTATTGGAACAGTGGATATTGCATTAAAGAACAGTACTATCACAGCTAGTGTTGTTATACATGCTCCGGAAGTCACCACTAACCTGCTCTCCCTTTCTCAAATCGCCAAAAAGGGTAAGTCAATAATTTTTGAGCCTGAAGGATATTGGATTCCAAAATTATAGTCCCAAATAAAAATGTAGTTGCTACTGCATCAGAAAATAATGGACTATATGTGTTGGACACTGCTAATTTTTTTGCATCAACTGCCATACTAAACTTTCAAAACATCTGGCACCGTAGACTTGCTCACTTAAATAGAAGAGATATGAACATTTTGATAAATATAATGTCCACTGGAATTATCTGTGACACTAGTAAATCTGACACTTGTATTACATGTATCGAGGGAAAACTTTCAAGAACACCTTTTCCTAGTGAATCTAAAACCAAAACTAACTGCATTCTAGAACTTGTACATTCTGATCTGTGTGGGCCAATGCAAACATTGTCTATTGGAGGAGCACGTTATTTTCTAACATTCACTGACGATTTTTCAAGAAAATCTTTTGTTTATTTCCTCAAAAGTAAAGATCAGGTAAAAGAAACTTTCGTGAACGCTCTTGTTGAGAATCAAACCAACAGGAAAATAAAAACTTTAAGATCTGACAATGGAGGTGAATATGTCAACACTGACCTCAAAAACTGCCTAAAGCTTTGTGGCATCAGACATCAAACAGCTGTGCCAAGATCTCCAGAACAAAATGGGACGTCAGAACACTTGAAGAGAACTTTAGTTGAGAAAGCTTGTACTATGCTAATTGATTCAGGACTTTCAGCTGAAGCTGTTTACACAGCCAACTACTTAAAGAATAGATCACCCACTAAAGCATTGAAAAACATGACACCTGAAGAGGCCTGGTCAGGAAAGAAACCAAACCTCTCCCACCTAAAAGTCTTTGGATGCAAAGTCATGGTACATATTCCTGATGTGAACAGAAAAAAGTTTGATCCAAAAGCCAAAGAAGGCATCTTTGTTGGATACAGTGAAGAAACAAAAGGATACCGTAATTTTAATCGTTCTACGAAGAAAGTTTTCATTAGTTGAGATGTCATATTCCTTGAAAATGACTTTTTAAATAAAGCAGATGACTAAACGTCAACAGAATCCCAAACTGCAGACATGACTGAAATTGAAAACATTTTCACTCCAGTCATAACAGAGAAATCAGACACCACAGACAAGTCTTCAGACAGTGAAGATGAAGATCATTCTACTCAAGACAAATATAGATACCCGAAGAGAGCTACAGTACCTAACAGAAAAATCTTTAGCGATGACTTCGTTGCGTATCAAGCAAATCTCTGCAGAGCTCAGGATCCAGAAACTTACAAAGATGCTATGCAATCTGACCAAGCTCAGACATAGAAAGCTGCCCTGAAAGAAGAGATTGAAGCTCACAAACTAAATGGTACATGGGAACTTTGTGACTTACCACCTGGAAGAAAAGCCATTAAGAGTAGATGGACATGCAAAACAAAATTCAAACCAAATGGCGAAACAAAAAGATACAAGGTATGCCTGGTAGCTAAAGGATGCTCTCAAAAATATGGAATAGACTATGAGGAAACCTTCTCACCAACAGTCAGAAACAGTTCTATCAGTTTCCTCATTGCTCAAGCAGCCAACTTGGATCTTGATTTAGATCAAATGGATGTTTTAGCCGCATTCCTACTACCAAAGCTGGAAGAAATTTACATGGAACTCCCTGACCTTCCTGAATATTTTCCCCACAGATACTGCAAACTGAACAAATCAATATATGGACTAAAACAAGCAGGTAGAACCTGCTACATGGAACTAGCTGAAACCTTCAAAGACATAGGACTGAATCATCAGTTTAGACCAAAGCACCTATATCAGAAACATGCTCAAAAGATTTAACATGCAAGATTGCAAAGAAACAGCAACACCCTTCCCAACTGATCAAGTACTAACCAAAGAAATGTCTCTGAAAGACAAAAAAGAAAGGCAAGAGATAGGACAGATACCATATAGAGAAGCAGTCGGAAGTCTAATATATGCAGCTCAAGAAACACGTCCAGACATCGCATTTGCAGTGGGGATAGTTAGTAGATATGCCAACAACCCAGGAAAACCTCATTGGATGGCTGCCAAAAGAATTTTTAGATACCTAAAAAGTACATTATCCAAAAAACTAACTTTCCGGTAAAATGGACAACTAACTACAAGGCTACACTGACTCAGACTGGGCCAACGACAAAGACAACAGAAAATCAACAACAGGCTTTGTCTTCTGCGAATAAAATTGTGCCATAATTTGGAACTCCAAAAAACAACAAACAGTCGCCTTATCAACAGCGGAGGCTGAATACATGGCCACTTGTGCAGCATCACAAGAATTACTTGGATTAAACAACTCAAAGAGGAACTGTTCAACTAAAAGATGGATGCAATAGAATTACACTGTAACAATCAAAGTGCTATAAAGATCAGTACCAACCCTATGCTATCATCTAGAGTGAAGCACATAGACCAGGGGTGACCAAGCTCTTTAATAGTCTAGCCATTTTTCAAAGTTTGAAATTTTTCGCGAGCCGCAATTAAATGGTATGCAAAAAAACTTCTTTTTTTTTTTCTTATTGAAAACATATAAATAAAAGTATAAAATATGTGTATTGAATTTAAATATTAAAAATTAAACACATTTATTTTACTTTTCTTGACAATTCTTTAAAATTTGGTGAATAATTGGTGACCACTTCTCAGTAATTCTTTGAGACGCTGGTTAGTGAATACTGATCGGTGTTTGGATTTCACGAATTTTAAAGTGGAATAAAATTATTCACATAAGTACGTTGTTCCGAATATTGAAATAATTAGACAAGCAGCCTTTTTTAATTCAGGATACTTCGATTTTGGTACAAATTTCCAAAATTCAGTAATCGACCTCGACTTGTATTTTAATTGTAGAGCTTGATCGTCTTGCATTGATTAATTCTAATTCTTCAGATACTTTTTGGGTTATAATTATATTGGAAATGGAAAACCCACCTTGAATTATGTTAATTTCAAATGGGTTCAGAAAAATATTAACACACAAAACTGAAAAGGGAACTCTGGTACATTTATCTAGAGCCACAAATAATCGTTCAAAGAGCTGCATGTGGCTCGCGAGCCGCAGGTTGGCCATCCCTAACATAGACATTCGTCACCATTTCACACCATTTTCTCTGGTGACATTCGTCACCAGAGAAAAAGTCGAACTTGGAATGATCCAGTTGTGGCACATTGATTCGAAATCAAATGCTGCTGATGTACTCACCAAACCAGTGACTAGTGAACAATTAAAAAAATTCAGTATTGTATTGAGACTTTCGTGAAGTGGGGGTGTGAGAATATCACTCAACTCCACTGTACCTTTCAGAAACTAAATCTGGCAACGCCATGGCTGAAACTCATCACTCTGTTTACAAACACTGCGTCTTTCGGACGCTCATGTCATTCGTTCTTATTCTTTTATTTTTTTACTTTCATTAAATAAATATTTTTAGTTGATTTACTATGTTTCTCACGTATCATTACTCAAATTAAGCTCTCGCTAACAATGACTTGTAAGAAATCTGCTGAATTCTACAGTATTAGTAAGACCACTCTGAACTGCAATTTTATTTTCTTTAAAAAAAGAGAGTAGCCAAATTCTAACTATAAATATATTTTAAATGTACAGAGTCGCAAAATATTCACAGATGAGGAAGAAACAAATTTGGTACCCTATATGTTACAAACCTCCAAGTACCATTAAGGATTAACAATATGTGATGCATGTGGACATACATATGACAGAGCTCATTCTAGGCAGAAAAAAGGGCAGGGTGCAAAAGTTTAAAAAAAGGGCATTATTATTCTAAAAAGGCAATAATTTCTATGGGCTTTATACGTTCTATTAAAGAACATTGTCAATTAGTAAAAGAATAACTAAAAATAGCAAAGTAATCATATTAATTACTAATTTTTATTAATAAATTAACATATATATATTGAGTAAATGGGCTAATTAGCTTAGTGATTTATTTAAAATGCATGCATATATTAATAAAATAATAAATGTATGTTTCTAAGTGTCTGTAGGTATGCTTTAATAATTAAAATTATTAATAATTATGATTTAATGATAGTGGAAGTAACTGCAAACTTTCAAAGACAAGTGCAACAAGGGGGTGTGATGGCTATTTTTCCTTTCCCATATAAATCTATGCATTGACAGCAATGACAAACTAATTAAAAAGAGTTGAAAATAACAAAAGTTTAAGAAATCTATAGTAGAGTTTTGGGAAAAAACAAAGGGTTGAGGAAAGAAAGGGCAAAAAGGGTATAGAGTATTATATCAGGGCGCTAATTTACTTCAGGGGCAACAGGGTGAATTCTTTTGACTAAAAGGGCAACAGGGTGGATTCTTTTGACTAAAAGGGCAACAGGGTGCTGCGCCCTGTTTACCCTGCCTAGAATGAGCTCTGCATATGAGTGTGCTTCGTCAAACCAAATGAACAGTCCTCCATAGTAATTTCACTTATCCTCTGAAAATAGCCTTTCATAAAATTTAAAAGGTATACAAAAGATTAAAAAAAAAAAAAAAAAAAAAAGATTACAATGTTGGAAAAGCACTAGCACCGGACTTTGTGTAAGAAGCACTAGCACTGGACTATGAGACCAAGTATTACGAAAATCACTATTTTACTTTGGTGATTTATACAATGTGATTATTAGTGAGAGAGAAATTGATGTTTTCAATTACTACAAATATAGAATCTATCCCTGGTGGTGAATTTAAGCTTACCAAGCTTCAGATAAATAGGTACCAGGGATGTAAAGATAGCTGGTGTACAATACTGACTTAACCATTAATTTTGAAATTGAGCACTTTTAACCTTCATGTTCTCTTGACCAACATCTGGTTGTGCTTAAAAAGTTTTTCCTTTTAATATATAAATTAGACATTACAGTCTAAATTTTTTTTTCTTATTGAAGATCCTTTAAATACTTTTCTGAAAGTAATAATTAATTAATAGGTAAGCTGAAATTTTTGATGTTTTTATTCAATCTGGGATAATGTCTCAGGATAAGATTTCAGCACTGGTACCTGCGTCAAAATAATCACCTAATTTTTAGCAACAACCAGGCAATGGCATAGGAAAATTTAATAATAATAATGCATCACAGAAAGAGGCGCATTCAAAAACTGTAACTCATAGTCAAGCCCAAAGTAATTATTATTTTTTCGTGGATATTTTCGTAGCATGATCTGTCGCACCAACTACATTTTAAAAAAAACAAAAAACATGTGGATGTTTGCCTGCAGGTGGCTACGAGTTATACCTTTCGAGTTGGTCCCTATCTGTGATTTTTTTTTAGTTTCTTGTAGCCTGCTGTTGCAAAGACTGATATTATTCTGCCACAGATCAGGATATGGAAATCTCCCTATTGTTTTCTTAAACTTTTTGACAATATCAGAGACCGATATAGAAATATGCCCTGCCCAAGCATACTTCTGGCATTGATGTCTTGTTGATTCTGATTTAGAATAACGTTTCTCTGCCGGATATTGTCAAACGAAAGAAATCAAAATCTGATAAGGTTGCTTTTTAAGTACCGAGCTTTTCAAGGAATCCGTTATTGTTTCAAGGAATAATTGTTAAGGGCCAACAAGCACCAATTATTTATGTCTAAAGTAAGTAACTATCTAACGTTTCGTAAGACTTCAAGAGATACGAAGAAATAAAAAAGGTATTACTTTTTTAATTTCAAACTCGGTTGAAAACTCAAAACAATTCGTATGTGACTACTCTAGAATTAACTGTACTTCTTTACTTGTTGTTCAGATATCCTTAGACAGTAAAAATTTAAACATCTATTGCTGATTTAAAATCATTATTGACTAGACTTCCTAATGAATAACAACTATCTTCGCATTCAAATAGCTTTAAGAATTTAATACCAATTTATGCATCTTCCAGACCTAAAAATAAATATAAAACTTACAGTGTTGAAATGATTGCAGAGATCCTCTAAATTTTCATGAGATAACATAAAACTTCGTCGATTCGCCATCATCTATTAGCGGCTTAACAACTTTAAGCACAAAATAACATTAGAATGTGTAATAACGTAGATACTTGTGTCTCCACGTACACCAGGTACTTGGAATGCGCATGCGCCAGCGACAAAATTTTGACTCCTAAGCCAGGTGTGAACTGCGATAAAAGGCCAAATATTGTAAATCTTCATGTGTACTAGTACTACTAGCTGAGAAATTTTCAACTCCGGTCGCGTTCGATTTCTGTAGATATTAGACTAAGAGTAGAAAGAAATCAGTGTCTGTTTTTCTTGTTGGCAACATCGTGCAGTGTTGCCAGAACTGGATGTAGATGTAGTTAATTTATCAATTCACAATTTTCCATCACAATTTTGATCCTCTGCAGAGGGGATGGCACCCCTGCCAGAACTTAAGATTAAAAAGTAGCGAATGGGAGCTCCAAAAGTAGCGGATTCGAACATTTTGTAGCCCAAAATTAAAGGAATAAATAAAAAACGTTTATTTATATATATATATATATATATACCCATACAGCACATTGACTTCGTTATGACATCCTAAAGTTGTCATCTTTAGGATTGTGTGACTTCCAGAGGAAGTCCTATATTTACCGCTAAATGTCCTACGGATGTCATCTGCGTGTTAGAATGTCCCACCTGCAGATATCTTAATGATGTCATAACTAGGACAGTTTCAGGATACCTTTAGAACGCTTTAGGATGACATTAGGACAAAAAAAGACCAGTTTAGTAAGGATTTAGGTAACTTGTGGGATGCATGTCGGAAATGGTATGATAGTAGTAAGAGTGTCTTATTTTGGAAATAAATTTCATCTCTGAAATTTTTATTAATATTAGTAACTTAAATACTTTGTATTGTAATAAGGTTTTTCTTTTAAATTTTCTGAATTAGAGTTCAGAAAAATGTTTTCTAAATGAAAAAAATGGTGATAGTTTTTAATTTGTATACACACTAACTAGGCATTACTAATTTTCCAGAAAAATGGGCTATTTCTCAACTATTTTTTTTTAGGAAAATTAGCAACGCAAAAGTAAGTAAAACAGTTAAAAAACAAACATATCTAAAAAAAGAACAATGTGTCATTTTAATCCGAAAATATGCAAGTTTATTGGATTTAACATTTCTATTGTTTGGAATAAAAACTTGGCCATTATTAAAAAGTCTAATTGAATGTACCCTTTGAACACCAAGGAAGGTTATAAGTAAGGCCCGGATTTTGATGACATTTGCATTTTTGGACATTTTTTGTTCTTTAGAGCATTTTTTTAGATTTATAGGGCATTTTTCTTTAAATTTTGGGGCATATTTTGCATTTTAAAGCATTTTTTAAATTTTTTGTTAATTTTTTCCAATTTCTATTATTTTTTTATCATTTTTCATTATTACACTGGCTTCCAAACAATGAAGAAAATCTCTAGGATATTAACATGGATAGCAACATCTCTAGGATAGCAACATCTTTTCAAATTGAAGAAGAATTGTCAGTAAGTGAGACCATCTTTTTCAAGTACGCACCAATAACATCAGTAGACGTTGAAAGAAAGCTTCTTCCAAGGGCGGCGCCAGTAGGGGGTCAGGGGGGGCAATTGCACCCCTGTCGGGCATGGCCAGCCCCCCCATCGGGAAAATTTTAAAGTCTCGTCAGGAAAATAGTCTGTTCACATTCTAAATTATGTAAAAAATTCATTATCAGATGCCTAATAAAAAATTTTGTAGTTAACTTAGTTTTTATTTATTTATTAAAGAATCTGTAACAAAAATTAGTAAAATATATTGTAAATTCTATGTAATTGTAGTTTTACTACACTACTCACAACTTTGCCCATACATTGTTAAACTAGAGATCCGGTGTGATTAGACATGGGTGAAATTGACGACTTTTCGAAGTCCCATAGAAATCTTTTCCCACAGACACATCTTCATTTTCTTGGAAACTTATCTTTCAAACCGCTATTCTTTCTTAAGAAGGGGATAATCACACCCTGACAAAAGCCTGAGGGATAGAAAGAGAAGCAGGTCCTCTTCTTTAGGAATTCTTTTTTATGTAATGTGTTTATCAATGGTTTATGGGATCACATAATTGCTTTTTCCTATTTTCAAGCAAAATGAAAGTTTAAGAATAAAACAAAATATTTTTAATTTTTTCATCTTTTTTTTTATTAATACTTTTAAATGAGGAAAATAATTTACTTATTAGGATTCAAGGTTTATATTTTTATCGACGCAGTAAATTTGCTGTCGGGGAAAAAAAAAAGAAGCAGTAACAAAATATTTTTAATTTATTAATTTTTTTTTTTATCATTTTCTTAGTAGTAAAAAGATTGTTGATTGATTCAGAAAAACAAACTGTTCGTATTCAATCACTTAAGATATAAACTGCTGTTTGTAGAAAATGCAACACCATGAAGGAATCATCAGAATCAAATGAAATTCGCAGCAAATGTCAATTATAGGATATTATGCAAATTAATAAAGTTTCAGAGCCATCGCGCGTGCGTGGCGCGCGCAGCGCCCTCTGAATTGATGCTGAAAGCGTATAAATAAAGTGCTGTAGCGGGACGTTGAAAATAGTCTATGATTATTTGTTAGTGGCAAACGTTTAGTGAGACCTGAGTATGCCTCCACGACGGAAGAATAAGAAATTCAAGCAACTTACGGAGTTTGAACGAGGGAGGATAATCGGCCTTCGAGAAGGAGGATTTTCCTATCGCGCAATAGCAGCTCGTATGCAGCGGAACAGTTCCACAGTGATGCGAGTTTGGAAGCAGTGGACCGACGAGCACCGAACAACTCGAAAAACAGGCACTGGACGACAGAAGGTGACGTCAGAGCGCGATGATCGACACCTGCTCCGCATGGCGGTGAATGATCGCACAGCTTCCTCCAGGCAGCTGGCAGCACATTGGTCTACTGCTACAGGTGTACAATTGTCGGCTTCGTCAATTCGTCGTCGTCTGCTGCGCCGTGGATTGCGTGCAAGGGTGCCATTATACAGGATTCCCCTCACGGCGGATCATCGACGGCTGCGTCGGCAGTGGGCTCTTGAGCACAGAGACTGGCGAGCTGATTGGCACCAAGTTGTCTTTTCAGATGAATCACGCTTCAATTTGTGGACCCATGATGGCCGTGTTCGTGTTAGACGTTATGCCGGTCAACGCTGCCTTCCTGAGTGTATTATTGAACGACATAGTGGTCGAACACCCGGAGTTATGGTCTGGGGTGCGATTTCGTATCATGGACGATCCAATTTGATACGAATTGAGGGTAATCTCAATAGCAACAGATACGTCCGTGAAGTGCTACAGCCCGAAGTCGTTCCTTTCCTTCAAGGCATCCCTGGAGCTATCTTTCAGCAGGATAATGCACGCCCACATGTTGCGCGGACTGTTAGAGACTTCTGTTCAGCACAACGCATGCAACTTCTTCCTTGGCCTGCTTATTCGCCGGATATGTCGCCTATTGAGCACGTGTGGGATATGGTTGGTCGGCGTCTCACTCGTGATCCGCGTCCTGCAGTTTCCAAAGACGAACTTTGGTTGCGCATACAAGCGATATGGAATTCTCTTCCTCAAGCAGATATTCAACATCTGTTTGACTCCATGCCACGTCGTATAGCAGCACTTATTGCAGCGCGTGGTGGCTGCACCAAATACTGATTTCGGACGCTTAATTTGTTTCTTTTGTTTTGAAAATTTCATCATTTATTTGTATCAGTACAAGTCGTTTCTGCATTAAATTTCATTTGATTCTGATGATTCTTTCATGGTGTTGCATTTTCTACAAACAGCAGTTTATATTAATCAACATAACAGATTCTCATTGACTTCTTTTATGTACAGTGTATGAAATGGAAAAAGGGAACACCTTGACTAACTTTTGATTTAATCATATTTTCACGTACAAAGAGTCAATACCATATTTTAAGTTACGAAAATGAACAGAAAAGCGCATTCTGTTCTGAATATACGTACAAGTTTATGTATAGTTTTAGGTTTTTAATTTTCGAAATGCGGAAAAAGTCGCAATCTGGAAGATATGGTCTGAAGTTATGGCAAAAAGAGAGTTGGAAAGTTTGGGTCCTTTAATTTTAAGTTCACTCTTCGATTATAGCCCATTATCTCGAGAACTTTTTGAGTGTATTGAAAAATGTTTGCATAAAATTACAAAAAACATTTTATACACAAATTTTAAAAAAAAAAAAAAAAATTTTATTTTTTATTAGTTTTTTAAATAATAGTAAAATATATTGAATTGTATGTTCTACATATTTTTACATCCTTTTAATTTCAAAATACAAACTTTCAGAGCATAATTCGATGAATTAGTTTCTAAGTTGTCAAATTTTTAAAAAGTCAGTTTGCTTAACATTTTATTTATTTCGAATTATTCAACCGATTTCATTCAAATTTTGTATTATACAATTTAAAATTACCTTCCATAAAGTTATACAAAAATTTTTATATCTTGCTATTTTATTTTATTTTATCAGTCATTGAACAACTGACCCAATTTTTGGGTTTACGACTACTAATGTTCAACTCCGGAGCCTTGTAATTTTGAACCAATCCAGAAGACAAGGAAACTCCTGGATAAGTACCCTCAGAGGTATTGATTTGTTATGTGAACGAACATAAGGGACTTTGCGACTCGACAGATTTAACGTGCATCAGTCACCATTTACGACACGGGGATTTCAAAAATTGGGATTCAGAATTTTTTCAACGCATATTATAAATATAAATATAAAAAATATTAAATATTTTATAGCTATTTAAAACTATATTTTTTGCATGGCATTACCTTTGGAAAAATGAATTTTTGCTATTGTACGAAAAAAATTTCGATTCATTCAAAACGCAAAATGTTCTTGAGATATGACGAGATTCAGATATTATCATCATTATCATGGAGCTATTATTTTGAAGCTATTACTATGCATTTACTATTAAATTAACAAAAGAGGTCAAAATGAAAGACGTTTTTATTTATTTATATCTGATATTAATATTGAAGGTGAACACCATTTCACCTTATTTTCCTCTTTCAATCATAGTCCTTAAAATTATCAAAGCATATATATATGGATAACTACCAGCTAAATTATCTTTCTGTATAAAAAAGAAAAATTATTTTGTTATTATCAGCAATATTGACATATACTTCATATAAATGTACAGTGTGCAAAAAAATAAATTGACCCACCGGAATAAATTTTAATCTTAAGTTCGGATCTTCATGTTCTAGTACTCATTCTTAATGGTTCGAGAGGGTGACATCAAATATACTAATTAATTAGTCCAAACGATATTTTAAGTTAGGAAATTAGACTTAAAAACGTTATCCGATTAAACATACCTTTTTTCGACGGATTCGGATTTCTGATTCCCAAAATATAGTTGTTTCAATTCAGAAATATTCCCTTTAATGTTAACTTTAGTTTTTGCGTTTTTCACTATGTCCCAATTTTTTTTTTTTTTTTTTTTTTTTTTTTTTTTTTTTTAAGCGAATTGAAAAAGTTTTGCATACAATTCCAATCAGATCAATCAATTCCTATTTGTTTTTCTAAAGATAATTTCATGCAAAATACTTTTAGTATGCATTTATTATTACTTTATTTAAGGGAAGTTGAGAAACTTAAGAAATGTAAGGTGTGCAATTTTTTCTTAATTTGCAATTTTAAATGTGAAAATAAAAGATTTAAACAAAATCGGACACATAAGTCCTGAGAAATAAAAAAATAAAAAACTTTTCTTTTTCGAAATTTGGTCCCCTAACTTCTTAATTTTTAGTGTCCATTTTTTGTGACTTAAAATTCATAACTATGAAAGCAAAAGCAAATTTAAATCGTAGAGGAAAGAATGTTTCGCGTTGATATGTGGTAAACAATAATTAATTAACTGTGTGAAAAGTTATTCGTTGCAGGCGTATGTCTATATCAGAGCCGTTTCTAAGGATGGGCCCTGGCCCAAGGCCCCGAGTTATGATGGGGCCCCCGAAAAGTCTAAAATCACATTGCATTAATTGTTTTTTTTTTCTTTTTTTTTTAATTCTAACTCACTAATTATTTATAACTAAAGAGGGTCCCCAGATCGCACTTTTTTCTTGTTTTTTAAAAGTTTAATTCGGAGCTGGGACCCTCTGAAGCCCATAATATATATATATATTTCTTCCTTACATTGTCGGATGCTTTTCAAAATCTAATCGAAGTGTTTACAAACATAAAATAATTGTTACTCTTCACTTTTCTAACCAAAAGAGCAATAAAACACTCTTTCCATTGATGAAAATATCCCCACTTTCATAACTACCACCCACAGAATTGTTTACATTGCCTTGGGGCTCTTTTTTCCTAACTTAGGAAATATCAGATATCCACAGAAACACCCCTTTGTCTGATTTCTGGTCATAAATTTCTAAGAAGAAAACATTTCTAGGGCTGTAAATAGGGGCTGTAAATGTAATTTCCATAGTGCCTTTAAATTGCGCCTTGTTCAATTCCTAATTTTCTGTCTCACAAAATTTAGATATTTTTTCTAATTTATTATAAAAGCTTTTTTTCCCTTTAATCATCCTAAATGTTTTAACTAGCCTAATTGTTTCATTTACTTAATTATTGTAGTTGATTTTATTTTGTTATTTTTCAAATTAATCGTAAGAGTGAACAAGGAATTTCTATATTAAATTTTCGTAGGATATTAAGAAGACATAAATCTTTCACGTTGGAGGTAAGCAAATGTTTTCATTAAATCAATTTTTCTTGTGGTTATGGAAAACGTGGAAGGTTTGCGCAGTTTTTTTAAAAATGCATTGTGAGTTTTTTGTTTATTTATTTAAATGGCTGGCCACTATTCAATTCCCTCTTTGACTAGCCTGTCTGCCAAAACTTTTGATTCGGTGTTTTCTGGATGAAATTGAGATAACAAATGCAAATTTATTTTAATTTTACTTACTGCTAATAGACAGAAACGACATATGATTTTGTTTAATAGAGCATTGAAATCAAATGATCATCAGCTAAACAAATGTTTAATCATGAGAAAAAAAATGTTTAAAACTCCTGTATGGCCAAATTTTCTATGTTTCCCCTATACATGAAATATATTATATTTCGTACACAAAATTAATTTATTTAGTTAGCTTATGATATTATTGGTCATATTTGTTTCATTAATAAGGCTTTTAAATTTCCAAATCAAAGTCGAAACAATTTCTTAAAATTGTCAGTCGAAACTATATACGAAATTTTGACAGCTTTGTGCTTATTTTAAGCGTGTGCATTTAATTTAATAAAATAAAAAAATAAAGAAAGAAGTAAAAAAAATATAAATAAATGACTGAATAAAATAAAAAACTTCGTTGTCATATCATCTTTTAAACAATTTGAGTATTAATAATTTATTTAAAAATAAGCAAATTTTGAGTTTAAAAGGTAAAAAAAAAATTTATTTGTATAAAAGGTAATTATGCTCGATCATGAGACTATTTAATATCTGTTCCTAAGGATCAGAATTCTTTTTTATTTTACATTATTGTAAAAATGATATATTTAATACTTTCATATGATATGCTGCAATTTTAAATGCCTAAAAGATGACTAAAATTGTCAAATCAAAAACAATTAATACTTTTAATTTTATATTATCGCAGTATTTAGAGCAGACAGTTGCTTGTGGGTGTGGATGATAGAAGTGAAAGAAACATGCAAAAAAAAAAAAAAAAATTAAAAAAAAAAAAAAAAAAAATTCCAATTAATGCCCTCAATATTATATTTTTAAACTTCTCGCAAAAATGTAGTAAAAAAATAATTCTCGAACAAATTTATATTAGGTAAGAACGAAAAAGAAAATGATATCAAAATATGCTGAATCACTAGTGAGACAGGTGGGATGAAAGACATCGAAACCAATTTGATTGAATAGTAAAAGGTGTTTCTAAAATCCGGAAATCAATCAGGCTTCAATTTTTTTTTTTTTGGTCACAAAATTTATCAGGAGCTTTTCGTAAGATTTTAATATGGGTTATGTTTTTTCTTTAATTAATTATTAAACATTAACAAATATTTGTCTTTTGAAACCCACCATTCTGTAATAAAAATAATTATTCTATGATTGTAATTCTAAAACTAATTGATACAAAGCTTTAGTGTGTTTCCATTGATATATTAAATGTCTTCTATCGGTGGAACCCCGACATTACGATTAAATTTTATTAAGGTAATTACGAATATTATGACCTAAAAACAGACTTTTTTTTAAATATTTTATTAGAGGAATGTAGATTTTTCATCGTTTTATCATTATCAATCTTAAATAAGGTTTTATATCTGGCAGTTAAATTTGCAGTCCTTGTGTTATATCTGTCCCCTGATCAAAATAGCTTTTTGTTTTGTCCGTAAAACTATATACTATGTAACAATTGAAAAAAAAATCGAATTTTACAATTTCATTTGCATGACCATTTCGAAGTTCGTTAAAAACGGGGCATGATATCTTTAGATAGAATACGTGGATGCAAAAAATGTACTTTATTTGCGAAACATTTAAATATTTCAAAAGCCAATCGATGCATATAAAAATAACATTTTATATCAAAATGTTCCTTAAATGTTTTGTTAAATGTGCGCGAAATTTCTAATTTTTATTAGCGAATAATTTTTGCGTTATGAGAGTAAGAAGGGTAGAAATTTTTTGAAATAGCGGTCACTGCTACAAATATTTTTTTTTATTACAGAAGTAATTTTTACGCTTACAATGTATGGTAAATTGCACCATACAAAACAAAATACATCGATAACAGAAAAAAAATTAGATTTAAATTTACATTAACAGGTATCACATTATGGTATCAATATTAGTGATTTTAGATTCTTAAAAACACACTTGAATGATGTGAGAAAAAGATGTAAAGTATAAAATTCGTTTTAATTTAAATATTTTGAATTAATTTGTTTGAGCCCCCCTGTCGGGGAAGACTTGACCCCTTGTTGGGCAGAGTCTGGCGCCACCCTTGGCTTCTTCAGGTATAAAAATTAACTTTCAGACAAGAGACGCTCGTTTACATTTCAAAATATTAAAAAAAAATTAATAATCCAATGTAATTCTGATATTTAGTAATATTATGAGATGTAAGTTGTTATATTCATTAATGGTTCTATACAAAATGAATTTGTTTTGGAGTCAATATATTTTCCTTTTTTATTTATTTTGTTTTTTTTTTGTTTTTGTTATTTTAGGATATAAAACATATTTTTCAAGCTTAAATGAACGTAGAACAAGCATTGCATTGCTTTATATTTGTTGAAATGACTCATAATAATTTTAAAGAGTAAAAAATTGTTTTAGTTCAATATTTTTACTTTATTTAAGTCATGTCATAAGGCATTTTTAGCGCAATTTTCGCATTTTAAGGGCATTTTTTGCACTTTTTAAGGGCATTTTTGCACTTTTAAAGGGCATTTTTTGCACTTTTTAAGGGCATTTTTGCACTTATAGCACGTGTGTGCTTTTAAAACTAAAAAAAATAACATGCTATATTAAAATTAATTAAATATAGTAATTACAAAAAAATAAAGAATAGAAGGTTTAAGGAAAATAAATTTAATTCACAATAAAATAAAGAGAAACATATAATTAAACTTACATCGTAAAAATTAAAAAATAGTTGGTTTGGGAAACGCGTCCCTTCTCCACGCGTGTCAGTTTGGAAGTGAGTATGAGGGGTTTTCAACCGGTTTAGCCGGCTGGGTTTTCCTCACTTCAGTTCGTCTTTTTTTGGAGTGGATTTGATGGTTGCCGAGGCACATACAAGGGGACTGGATGGTTGCCGAGGCACACCACAGTACTCCCCCCTTAGTACCAAAGGTACGAAACAGTCTATAAAGTCACTAAAAGTCTATAAAGTGATTTAAGAAGAATTACAAATACCTAGGATTAAACTTGACGTTTCTACCAGAGCGAGTCATAGCAGGTAAAGGTTTACCCTGCTCACATTGAGCTTGTGGAGTTGAAACCGCTGAGTCTGTTCTTTCCTCTAGTATGGGATCTGATGGTGCTGAGTCGGTGTTTAAGAGAAAAGCTGGTTTGAGACGGTCAATGCTTATGGTGGCTTCCTTCCCATTTTTCTTAATCGTGAAATGTTTTTCAGTTCTATGGAGAACTTCGAAAGGTCCATCATAAGGTGATGACAGTGCAGGTTTCAAGGCATCGATTCTTACGAACACATGGGAGCACGTTTCTAAAGCTGGATGTACGAAATATGATGATTTTGAATGGCAGGACGCAGGTGTAGGTTTTAGAGTTCTAAAGGTTTCTCTAAGTTTCGAAATATAAGTTGAAACTTGGAGCATCGGAAGACGGCTCGAAGAACTCTCCAGGTAAGACGACAGTTTGTCCATAGACCATCTCAACACAAGATGCATTGAGATCCTCCTTGAAGCACGTTCGCAGTCCTAGTAAAACTGCTGGTAAAGATTCAGTCCATTTAGTGTTGTGGCACCGAAGAGCTTGCTTTAGAGAACGGTGGAAATGTTCAACCATACCGTTTGAAGAAGGATGGTAGGGGGTGGTACGGATTCGCTGTATTCCAAACATAGACCTCAGGCAGGAGAAGAGATGGGATTGAAATTGTCGGCCTTGGTCTGTAGTCAAGATGGCAGGAACTCCAAAGCGAGATATCCAATGAGCGACGAAGGCCTTGGACACTGTTTCCGCTGAGACGTCACTGAGAGGGATGGCCTCCGGCCACCTAGTGTAGCGATCAACACACGTCAGCAAATAGTTAAAACCATCAGAGGATGGAAGGGGTCCTACCAAGTCAATATGCACGTGTTGGAATCTCTCAGAAGGTAGGTTGAAAGGCTGTAATGGACTTATAGTGTGCCTTTGGACTTTGTTTCGTTGGCAAGCCAGGCAGGAACGAGTCCATTCTGTTACGTCTTTCAACATTGACGGCCAGATGAATCGATCTTGGACCAGGCGCTTGGTAGCGCGTATTCCAGGGTGCGACAAGTTGTGCAATGAGCAGAATACTTCATGGCGAAGTTCTTTGGGTATATAAGGTCGTACTTTTTCCTTACTGACATCGCAGAAGATTTCGAGATTATTTCCCATCTTAAAAGGTTTTAAATCTATTGATAAGTTATTGGAAGAAACTAAAAATTTGAGTTCCTCATCAGTCTTTTGACAATCTGCCAAGCTTTTAAGGTCAGTTGTGGAAAGGTTAATTGCGTTTATTCTAGAAAGAGCATCTGCAACAGTGTTATCCGAACCGGAAATGTGTCTGATATCTGTGCTGAACTGTGCGATAAAGTCTAACTGCCGAAGTTGGCGTGGAGAACAAGATTCGGATTTTTTATTGAAGGCGAAGATTAAAGGGCGATGATCAGTAAATATGATAAACTGTCGGGCTTCTAAAATATATCTGAAGTGTTTTATTGTAGAGTAAATGACTAATAACTCTCTATCATAAGTGCTGTAGTGTTTTTCTGTTGCGGTTAGTTTACGGGAATGAAATGCTATTGGGCGAATGCCAGATGGTGTGTGGGATTGCAAAACAGAACCTATGGCCGAATCAGATGCATCCACCATTATTGACAAGTTATGATTAGGTGAAAAATATGACAAAGTAGCAGAATTAGCTAAATTAAGTTTACATTTATTAAATGCTTCCACTGCGATATCGTTCCAAGGGATCAAAGTTTTATCATTTTTCTTGGAGTTTTTCAAAAAATCATGCAATGGGGCTTGGGTTTGAGCTGCATTGGGTAAAAATCGACGATAAAAATTGATCATTGCTAAAAATCTGCGAAGCTCCGCAATATTTTTTGGTTGGGGGTAATCAGTGATCGTTTTTACCTTTTCAGGTAAAGGCTTAACGCCTGATGGTGTAATTAAGCACCCTAAAAATAAAACTTGCGGTTTACCGAGAACACATTTTGAAGGGTTGAGTTTCAACCCGTGTTCTTCAAGTCTTGTGAAAATTTGTCTTAAATATTTTCTGTGTTCATCTGAATTTTTGGATGCAATCAACAAATCGTCAAAATACGGGATGCAAAAATTAAACCCTGACAGAACTTGATGTATATATCTTTGAAAAGTTTGACCAGCGTTTCTCAAGCCAAAGGGCATATATACATATTCAAAGAGGCCAAATGGCGTTGTAACCGCTGTTTTTGGAATATCCCCAGGAAAAACAGGAATTTGATGGTACGCTCGGGTTAAATCTAAAGTTGAAAACATTGTCATTCCTTCAAATTGTTGCGTACAATCTTGGATATGTGAAACGGGATATCGGTCGGGGACGGTTATTGCATTAACACGACGATAATCCCCACATGGCCTCCAATCACCATTTGCTTTCTTTACCATGTGGAGCGGACTAGCCCAGGGGCTTTTTGATGGACGAATAATTCCCTGTTCTAACAAATACTCAAATTCTTTCTTTGCAGCCTCAAGGATATCAGGCGAGAGTCTTCTGGGTTTCGCATAAACGGGTTGTCCGAGAGTCTCAATATGATGATAAACCAGCGACTCTGAGTTCAGTTTACCTACTATTGAAGGGTTTGTCAATGATGGAAATTCATTTAAAATTTGCTGAAAAGGTGAATTATTTAGAACGGGAGTAATTTCAGTAATTTGAGTTGATTTGTTTGAGGGGAAACCAGTTGATTTTAAATTAGTTAATTTATCAATTAAACAGTTGTTACGAACATCGACCAATAAATTGAAATGATTTAAAAAATCAACTCCAATGATTGCCTGAGTTACATCGGCTATAATAAAGTTCCAAGAAAATTTCCTGAATTAAGATTTATTAATTTAGTACCATATGTTTGGATTTTAGAACCATTTGCAGCATATAGCACCAAAGTTTCTGGATAATTAGCTTTTGAACAAAATTTCGGAATGACTGAAACATCTGCGCCTGTGTCTATCAAGAATTTTAATTTCGTAGAGGAATCGGCCAAATAAATACGATCAATATGGCGTTCGCCACTCATGGCCGAGAGTGGCTACCCTGTTGGTTTCCCGAATTTTGAAAAGTGCACGGGGGTTTGCATTTTCTAGCTCTATCTCCAAAGTTAGTGTGAAAAAAACACATGTTATTCTGTGGTTCACGGTAATAATTTTGTCTAGAACGTGACCTACTACGATTTCTATTACCCCGATAGGTATTAGTGCGCTCACGTCCTTGTCTATTTTGCTGGGTTTCCTGAAAACTCATCTTTAGCTCATTAATTTGTTTGGTAAGTTCAGAAATTTGATCATAAAGTGTAGTATTAACGCTAGTTACAACTGATTCAGCAGAATTTATTTGAATAGGGCTAGCGAGTTCAATAATCTTATCAGCCATTGCAGCTAATTGAGTCAAATTTTCGTTTGACGCAGCAAGAATAGCTTGTATATTTTGAGGCAATCTGGCTAACCACAGCGATTTAAGAATGTTTTCGCTAAGATGGGATCCTGCTAGTTCTCGCATTCGAGCTAACAAATAGGAGGGACGCTGATCACCTAATTCCAGTCCTTGCAAAAGTGTTCTAATTTTTGAAGCTTCGCTCTCTGAAAAAATACTAATTAATCGTTTTTTTAACGCTGAATATTTGTCTGCAGCAGGAGGGTTTAAAACTAAATCCTGAACAGAGTTAAGTATATCAGATTCAATAGCCGCTACAACGTGATGAAATTTGGTAGCGTCGGTAGAAATTTGAGAAATTGAAAATTGCGATTCTAACTGTGCAAACCATAACACTGGATTGTTTTTCCAAAACGGAGGTGGTTTAATTGCTACACGAGAAATTTGAGAAGGTTGAATGTTAACTGAAGCTCCTTCATTCACCACGTCTCCTGGCTGTTCGATTTCCGGCATTTTTTGACAAAGAAAAAAATCAAAACAATAAATAGAATAAAGGTAAAATATATAAATTAATATGGAAGCATGCCCTACGCTATATAAACACTAATCCATGAGATAAAAAAAAAAAAAAGCGCACAGTACTACCACAAAATCAGGCACAAACACGTGGGTATAACATACAAAGTTTTGAACATAAAAAAGAATATAAATAAAATTAAAATAAGCATATTGCTAATAGATTTAAATCCATAATATTGCTAGGAAAGTTCCGATTACATAAAGATTCAGCTTAAATTTTAAGTCCGGGTCTACCAATTATAGCACGTGTGTGCTTTTAAAATTAAAAAAAATAACATGCTATATTAAAATTAATTAAATATAGTAATTACAAAAAAATAAAGAATAGAAGGTTTAAGGAAAATAAATTTAATTCACAATAAAATAAAGAGAAACATATAATTAACCTTACATCGTAAAAATTAAAAAATAGTTGGTTTGGGAAACGCGTCCCTTCTCCACGCGTGTCAGTTTGGAAGTGAGTATGAGGGGTTTTCAACCGGTTTAGCCGGCTGGGTTTTCCTCACTTCAGTTCGTCTTTTTTTGGAGTGGATTTGATGGTTGCCGAGGCACATACAAGGGGACTGGATGGTTGCCGAGGCACACCACACACTTTTAAAGGGCATTTTTTGCACTTTTTAAGGGCATTAATTGAGATTTTTTAGGTCATCAAAATCCGGGCTCTAGTTATAAGTCTCCTACTTAGAAATATTCTTTAAAGAAAACTAACGCTAATTAAATTATGAAGCTTGTTGAATCTTTTGTGAACATTGTAATTTACGATTGCTTCATTATTGCTCATATTGTTTAATGTAGTAGATATATTAAAGATCTTATAATAAAATAATGAAGAATTTTCTTTTTAACGTTGCTCGAATACCGAGAACTTCACATTAATATATAATTTTCTCATATTATCAATTTAAACTATTTAATTGGCAAAATAATTCTCATTCCATTCTCCTGCAAAATTTACTAAAAACATTTTATATTATAAATAGTTTAAATGAAGTTTTGACTATTTTATAAAAAAACTCAAAATAGATATTTATGGATCACATACTTTATTGTTTAGTTATTATGTCAATGATGCAATTTAAAAAACAAATAAAACTAGAAAATTATCTGTTTTTATATACAAACTAAAACAGCTGTTGCTATGTTTTGCTGAAGAATTGTTAGCCGAAGGCATACTTAAATCAGTATCTTGAAGATATTAAAAATAACTTGTTTTAAGGATTTATAAATTTTTGCAGCATTAATTTAACGTATGCAAATAAATATGAGAATAGAAAAAAATAAACAATATTAGAGTCACATATGTAAAACTTTTATTTACACAATTATTTTTAAATTTTTTTTCAGAACAAACTCTTCTTTCTTTAGCATTGCGCAACCAGCCTTTAATAATCCCACACAGCCACAACACATCTTAGAGATATCTCTTGGATAAAAGAACTGGATATTGCCATATCCATCAGAGATCCCAGAGACATCTGAATATCCAACAGAAATCCAGGTGTCGCATCTGTGTGATGTCTAGCAGATATTTGGATATTGATGTCTGCTGCATATCCAAGAGACATCTGACAGATATCTTTGACCTACCACGGTTATCCAAGGGATATCCTAAGTTAAACATTGATATCTCTCTTACATCGTTCAGATGTCTGTTATATTTAGTTTCTGGATATCCCAAGGATATTCTTTTAGATATCTCAGAGACAACCCTGAATGTCTGAGACATATTTCATTTTTGTTTACTAAAGTATTTAAAAAATGCATCTTTACTAATTTTGTATTATTAAACGATACAAATTTTTAATTGAGCATTTCTTATTAAATTGAATTTATCTTGTATTATGAGTATATTTAGATTATATATCATGTAAGTTTTGAGGATATTAATTGCAAAATATTAGGATATATGTAAAATACTCTCATAATACCTGATTTACTTTATTTGAAAAATCGTTTCAGAATTCTAATTTGAAATATTTGTATATTTTAAATTAATTTTTGCTTTGATTGCTAGCTTAAGAAGTTTATTAAAACAATTAATTTTATAAAATACTGAATTTAGTAAAATTTTATTAAAATAAATTTTTTTCCACGGGGATTGTAATATTCAGAATGAGTGTTTTAAATTGGAAAAGTAATTACAATTCAATGCATAAACATTTTTATTGGAAGAAAAGAAGTGGTTGTATTTGAAAAATAAATAGTTGAAGGAATAATATGAAAATATTTCAAAATTCTGAATTTTTTCAATTATGAAAAAAATTTGTAAGACATCAATGATTCATTTTCTAAAATTAAAAAGTTAAATTAACTCGAAGAAATGTTTAAATTATTATTATGAGCTTTAATTTAAATTAGAAAAAAAGGAACATTTCTGAAACTGAAATTTTTTTTTATTTTCATGCTTATTGAAAAGGGTGTTAAATAAATATGGGTATAAATCTAAACAATCATATATAAATAGTTTATTTACAAAAAAAATAGTTTATTTACAAAAAAGTAAATTCACAATTTAAAATTTTTTAATGAAGAAACATTTCTTGCTTTTGCATGCCGCAACCAGTTATTTTTAATAGAATTTTCAATTTCATGGTCTGTTGCATTATCTTGGATCGAAAGATTTCTCCTCGCAGCACCTAAAAACAGAGTAATGGCATAGCATAAGTTTTAAAAATGATGGAAATTAAATATTTATGAATGACATTCAAGAAAAATATTTATTCTTTCCTTAACAGATTTTTTTTACCCCTCCATTCTCAATTAGAAATTTTTTTTAATAAAAATAGCTAAAATTTGAAATTTTTTTTATGTAGTTTACTTTGTTCACAGAAATGAGTAAAAATAAAAAATGTTTAAAAAAGTTGAATGTGATTTTTTTAAATAGCATTTACTCTTAATAAATGCTAACTTTTTAATTGCATACAGAATGATATGCACTATTTTGCCACTATAATGTACACATTTATCTTTTCTATAATCTGATTAAAAGCAATAAGCTAAAACTAATTTGATTGATAAAAATAGTAGGAATTATGGAGAAGTCTACCAGAAAGAGCATGAAAATCCTTCTAATTCATACTAAGAAAAAAATTCTAAAATGTGTGCAGGAGAAAATAAAAAGATCAGTGGTTAAATGATTAGCATATTAGTTCCAAACATTTTTGCTGCTTAAAATTTACCAAAATGTACTTTATCATTTAAGGATACAGTAATAATACAGCATGCGTAGTAAAATGCATGCGTATACAGCATATGCGTAGTAAAATTTTTCAAGAAAAAATGAGCACTTATAAAATATTTTTTATCACTTTTTCAAAAAAATACAAACACATTTTTAAAAACTTAAATATGTTTCGGTTAAATACTGCAAAGAAAATTGTGAAAATCACGTTTTTTTATATTTTAGTAATTTGAGACAATCGGTACGCTAAAAAAAATCTCTTTTTAAAAGATAGAAAACTAAGCACTTTTTACAAACCTACAATAAAAAATAAAAAAACACCTTAAATGGCTCTTAAAATATGAAAATCAAAAGTAAGCATCTTTTAGCACTTTTTAAAACTGCTAGGCAACCTGTTATGTTAGAAAACGAAGGTAGATTTCATCACACTTCATTACCTAACTTGGTTATATATATTAGATAATTATTTTTCAAATTTAAAATATTATTTATATAATAACTGAAAAAGAAAAATCTTTTGTTATGCATAATTTTTGCATCCTGTTTAAAAAAAAAAAAAATCAGGGAATTTACAGGAAAAAAAAATCTCCCAATATTTTTGCTTGGAAAGTTTTATTTTTTTATTGACCAAAAAGAAAAAACTCTCTATTGATTTTTTTCTTTTATCTGGAAAAATATGATTTATATAAAGTTATGTTTAAAAAAATGATAGGATTGTTAAAAAATTTTATTTCGGAAAAATTTCCAGAATAAAAATTTTAATTCATGCTTTTAAATATAAGTGTATGTATGTATGTGTGCATATATATACATATATATATTTTTCTTTTTATAAAATTTATACTTCTTACTTATTTTATACTTCTTACGTCATTTTGATTTATTTAATCAAATCGGTAAACATATAAAATAAATGAAAATTTTGTTGAAGATTTGTAACATATACTATTTTTAATTTCAAAACTATTTTGTTCAGAAATGGGAGTTTTAACAGTGTCTAGCATTGGGTCTGGTAATAGGTTTAGGTAATATGAATAAGCTTTAAATTCCAAAGTTGGTTAAGAACAATTGTATCAGATTGAATTAATGTATATTCAAATTTTACATCCAGATCTGGGCTAGAAACCAAAGGGAGAAAAAAAGTAAGAAAAGAGCAAGGAAGTAAATAATAAAATAGTGAAATGTACAGAACTCTGAGGTCGTACCTGAGAAGAACAAATTAATTAAATAACAAAAATTATACTATTAAAAATTATACCTCATCTGTCAATAGAAATTTCCCAATTACAAAATTGGTCGGCATTATCCGTATATTGCAAAATTAAAAATACTTTTAAACAGTTACATATTTCAGACATATACATGAATAAAGAAATTACAATATTAAAAAAAAAATTAAAACTAAGAAATTCTTAGTTTATGTTTTTTTTTTTTTTTTAAATTAAAAGCTATATATAGAATGATAATCCATTACATTCAAGCAATCATGTCTGTGCATGGAAACATTGTTTTGATACACTTGGTCATTATCCATATAATGCAAAATTAAACATACTTTTGAACATTTACATATTTCAGATATATACATGAATATAGCAATTACTATAAAAAATGAATATAGGATATAAAAACTATTGCGAAATCAATAGTTGCCAACAATTAGACAGAATGATTGCCTTAAAAAGTAAATACTCAAATGCACGATTCGAATTTTCCATATAGTGTGAAATAAATCGAGATATTTAAAAACCAGGTGAAAATCAATAACTGCCGAAAATACAATCGAAACATTACATTGATTTACTATACTATCGACGTAAATTAAGCGTGTCAAAAAGTGATTATCTAAATGCATAATTCAAATATGTGTAAATTTCTGTAGGAAAGAAAATAATTTTTTTTTTACTTTTCAAAAGAAAAATCTTTCTGCAAGAACCCTAACATTCTGGGACAATGTTGCTGTGATTCTGCCACGGTGATGACCACAATAATAAAAAATTATTAACAATTTCAGCAGCCAATATTACATTTAAAATATATACAAATAAAATAATGATGCATTAATATATCATCAGCCTGACAAATGGCTAATGTATTTAAAATTAAAAATTTGGCTCTGCAATTTGTAAGTGGGCAAACAAAATAGAAGAATCGTATATATATATATATATATATATATTGAACAGAATTCAACGCTAATATTAAAGGAATGATTTTGTCAGGAAAACGGGAATTCTCTGTTAAAACTTTCAATTCTACAGAGTGAAAAAAATTAATGTATTTAGACTTGTCAATCTGAACTACAAAATCTGGGAAAAGGGGGCTATTTATATTAATAAGTCTCTTAACGAGAAGAGAAAAAATTAGTTCACATTAAGTGTGTTCACATGAGGAAGATTAAGTACATTGTGAGAATTCATACAAGGGAAAACGATTCACTTTTATTAGCAATAAGATATAAAAAGTATGAAAAATAATAAATATGTATATTATGCAATATAGGTAAGAAGCTGAAATCTAATTAGAATGTAATTAATAAGCAGAAAAATAATAATAATATAAAAAGTATGAAAAATAATAAATATGTATTATGTAATATATGTAAGAAGCTGAAATCTAATTAGAATGTAATTAATATTCATAATACAACGGAAATATGTCGTAATTATCATTTTCTTTTAAGGCAAGGCATTTACATAAAATATGATTGACAGACACATAGATATGATTGAACCACAAGGATATTTCTTTAAAACTTTTAACAAATTAGTGATCGTAGATTGAGGCACATTATCAGTAATAGCCCATACTGCCAAATCATTTTTTAAATTCGATGGGTAATCTCCTTGATTATCTTTAATGGTGTTATTCAGAGTTGAATTTATTGAGGATGAACCTATTTCGATTGAGTCAGTTACATTAGAATTAAAAGAAGGTAGTATACAGATAGATTTATTATTTATTTCAAGTGGTGTTGCTGGCGACTGAGATTCCGATTTTGAAGACTCAGACAGCCTAGCTACATCAGTAACATTCAATGATGCATTAATTTTTGTGTAAACTTCAGAATGAAACGTTTTTTAATTTTGGGCATACCTGCCAAATGAAATGTTACACACAATAATTTGTAAGCTAACTGACATGGAAATTCAAACATCTAAGGGATGTCTGCATACATTTCGGAGATAAGCAAAATGCATATAGGAAAAATAAAAATGACAATATAAGCAATAGGAAGAAGAAAAAAATATTTAAATACAAAAACTCTTACTTACTTCAACAATAAATGATTTTTATATCAAAAAGAGATTGTAAAATGAAAAGAAGACGCTTAAACTGAATTCTGCGGTTTCGTATTTGGTATCAGGTTTCAGTTTTTACTGAGTACGGTTAGAATTATAGTTATCTAAGAATATTCAAAATTCCGTTTTAATTCAGAATAAAAAATCTGCATCAGAAAAAGAAAATTATATCAGAGTTTAGAATTGTAAATAAAAGAATATTTATATCCAAAAACTGACATCTGTGAGATATCGAAAACTCGATCTGCGTCAGCTATTGAGTACCATTTGAAACGTCGCATTCTACAGACATCCAGTGATCCATGTCTTAAATTGATCTATATTAAATATCCAAAAGATATCCAAAATGTCCATATCTAGGACTTAGATATGCCTGGATATCTCTATAATAACCAAATTACCCTATCCTCTAGATATCCAAAAATGATATCTCAGAGATGTCTAAAATATCCAACTCATGGACTTAGATATCTGTAAGAAGTCTGGAACATATCCAAATATCCACTGGATATTTGGATAGGTAACAGACGTGTTTGGATATCCCTGGGATAGCCGTGGCTGTGTGGGATGCTTTCAACTTCATTTACTTCAGTGTTTGTGAAAACACTGTAAACAGCCTCTAAAACATAAGAAAAAGAAAATATAAGCAAACCAGTAGATATTTTTATGAACAAACATAAAATTATTTCAGAACCTATTTTAAAGGTATCTAAAACTTAATTAGTAGAAGCCCAGGTTTCTGTTACTTTCAGGGAAAATATTATGAGGTGACCTTCTTACGCTGCTTTTTTAATTAGGACTAAAATCACTGTAAATAAAAAAAATGACTAGTTTTTTCAATTGCCCATCACACATAACAGTATACTAGTTCACAAAAAATAAAATGATGTGATAAAATTTATATATAAAAGTAAACTAAGAATTAAAATATAAACACATATATTTAAACCAGCTTCACATTGCAAGAGGCGAATGATGACAAATATATTTACAAGAACTTTCAATTTATTAAAAGAAAATAAACTCCTCACAGATTCAACAACTTGCCGGTAGAATTAGCAGATTTCTTTGGTCATTAGGGATGATTGTGAATGCCGATAGAACCTGAAGAAAAAAAATGACAATATTAATTTGATACATATTGATTACTTATTACTTGTGTTTACAATGCTTAAGGTGCTAACACTAACATAACAAACAATATTAAACAAATGGAAAGAGGCCAAATCAGGACTGCCAAAAAAGGGAGTTATTCAAAATCTAGCAACCCCATGTCACCTTTTTAACAATACATCTCTAAATAAATAAAACAAATTTTCACTTCTTATTCACCAGAATTACTTTACTTATTATCATTAATATCTTATGAAATACAACAGATTTGAGCTCAAAAGTATATAATTTATTTCTTTTGTTACAAACAAAATTATCCATTTGAAAATATCGCCTCGCAGAACAGGCTGTAGTAAGCAGTTGCAGAACTAGAGCAAGTATTGGGCTGGAGATTGTAATTGTTTACATTTCACCATCATTACATAACACCATCAATAGACAATTTATAGAAACAAGAAACAATTATGCAGAAGAAGGTAAAATAACAATATATAAATAGTGAAGATGAATAGCAATATTGAAATAATTTAAAATGTCATTTCATTTGTAATTAGAAGAAATGATTAATTTAGGGTTACCGAAAAACAAGCCAAATAACAAGTTGAACTTAAAGGAAGAAAACAAAAATAATAGAAAGAATGAATCATCAGAACAGTTAAAAACTTGGCTCACGAAATAATAAAAATAAAGCCTCCTCAATAATTATGAAAAAATTAAATAAACCGCGCATGTAAACATTTAAATTGCAATTGAGATATTCAAGATAATGATGGGGTTCAAGTACACTTATAAATCAATTACATAAATAGATTATAAAAAAAAGATAAACAAATAAGAAACTAATAAAGATATTTGAGCTTATAAATACCTTATTATTTTGATTTCACTAGCAGAATTGCTCTTGTCACTGTCGTCACTGGGTAAAATAACATTACCGGTAAAGTTGAAGTTAACACGCATGCGCTGAACGACGATCCTACATGATTCCTAAAACACTCCTATGGAAGGCCTATAAAAATAGAAATAAATGTAGAAAAGAACAAAATTAAAAATATGACCACTGAAGCCGACGTCTTCAGGGGGTACCGGCCCCAGTGGCCAAAAAACAAAACCTTTTCTATTGAGGAAGAAGGCAAAAGCCTAAAAACCTTCCTCAGTACCCCGAAGGTTTTGTTTAAAAGTCCAGGAGAAAATCAAGCAAGACATAAAACTAATACAGAAAAGAAACTCATACATCTCATCAAAAACACAAATTATTCAGAAAATAAAAATAAACAGAAAAAACTTACATAAACAAGGTCAGACAGCAAACTCTAAAGCAAACCAAA
Organism: Parasteatoda lunata; assembly: GCA_949128135.1. Lineage (NCBI taxonomy): Eukaryota > Metazoa > Arthropoda > Arachnida > Araneae > Theridiidae > Parasteatoda > Parasteatoda lunata. Next base: position 10,042,057 of record OX421980.1, on the reverse strand, counting down.
TGAAAAGGAATCACTTAAACCAAAAGAAAAACAACGCCCTCTTTTAAAATGCGCAGAATGAAAAAAAGATAGGTAGAAGTTGTCAAAGAAAATTTACGTCACATATTAATAGAATGCTTAACTGGGGCTGCTCAGTTAAGTCTTGAATTGCGCCCTGTTAAAAGAAATAAAAAAACTAATATTCTTCAATCATTTTCTTAATTAACAAATTAACATTACAAAAATTATAAGGAAAATCATTATTACTCAAATGATTCAAAAAATTATTCACAGCCTCTTGAAAACTTTCAACATTATTGCAAATATTTTTAATCCTAACCAATTGTGAAAAAACTAAATTTTTAAAAATTTTATTACACAAATTAGTATAAAAGTTGCAGAAAAAAATAACTTTAAATTTAAAAGATTTTGATATTAATTGTACTCTTTTAGTATTTCTATGGAAGGCCTGTCATATTGCTGTCTATTTGTGATATCCTACGAAATTCTTTCTTCTGACACTCTACGGATATGACAGTTACAGAAGTGTTTGGAATATTTTGGGATGTCTTTAGGATGAAATTTGCTGTATGGGTATATATATATATATATATATATATATATATATATATATATATATATATATATATATATATATTAACATGATAAATTTAACAAAATTAATAAATTAATATCGCAGCATAAATAAAGTGTAAAGTTTGCCATGTTTTGAGTGTTCTAATTTATTTGGCTATATTTCTGTAAAACAGCGCCGTTTGCTATACTTTGGGTAGCATCGTAGCAAGCTTGCGGAGTCTCCCGAGTTCATTTGTGGTTTGTTTTGCTGAAAGTGTTAAATTGAAAGAACGCGTTATATGGAAAACACTAAAATTATAATAATATAGGATAGCGGGTTTTTTCAAGATTTTTTATGAATAAAAATCAGTCAGAAAAAGTAGCCCGGAAGTCCTACAGCAAATAATTGACACACAGTGCCATCTGCGCTTAGCTTTATACGGTCAACCATTCATTGAATTCTAACTGTTTGAACGTGCTGTATGAAACAATATTTTAAAGTAACTACGAAGCAACAAATACTTTAAAAAAAATTTTTTTTTCATTAATAGTAGCCGTAACATCTGTTGTAAAGTTAAAAAAATAACAACGATAAAAAGATTGGTTTGCACTAAATGCTCGTAAATTTTTTTTCTTCTCACAGCTCGCTTAGTTGCTGTGCTTGCACAGTGAAACCTGAGAAGTTGACCACCTCTATAAGCAGAGCCTGACTAAGGCAAGGGCATACGGGACAGTTGCCTCGGGCACCCAAATCAAATAGAAAGTTTATTTCACTTTTGATGAATTTGTTTAAAACAAAATATCTGTACAGTGTAAAATATGCCAGATATATGTCAGCCAGGCCCGTCGTCAACGAGGGGGGGGGGGGAGAGAGGGGTGTCTCACCCCCCCCCCCCCCCCCCCCCCCAGCGATATCATCCAGTCGGCAAATTCAGGTTGAGTCGGCTTTTTTTTTTTTTTCACACCCGATTTGGCAAATCTTGTTGTGAAATGTGTTTTTAAATTTAATCTTTTTTTTTCTCCTCCAGGAGTGACCATTTATGATAATTCAAAGCAAGATGACCGATAATACAAGCCAAAATCCCGACTTTGCCGAAATTATTTTATTATCGGATTTTCATCGGTGATATTTACACGGATTTCAATGTTATCTGAGTTTCGTCTATTTCGGGATCCCAGACCCGACTCGGTAAATCTTGTTGTGAAATGTGTTTTTAAATTTAGTCTTTTTTTTTCTCCTCCAAGAGTAACCATGTATGATAATTCGAAGCAAGATGACCGATATTACAAGTCAAAATCTCGAAAACCATTTCTCTTGTATTATTATTTCAACGACACATTCTTAAATTAAAAAAATTTTAGTGACCTTAATTTTTAGTTAGCTAATAATGTATCATAAAATTCAGATATTAATTATCTGAATTATATTAACTCTTTATTAGAGGTATAAGTAATTTTTTTTTAAAGGAAGTGATGAACTTACATGAGTCTTTTTTTAAAGAATTAATAAATTTTAAATGAAATAATCGTGCCGGTGATGCTGTTGAAGCCGGAATGTATGTTGTACTAGTAGCGCCACCTACATTAATTAGAACAGAAAGTTACTTCCTTGTTGAATTCAATTTTGCGTCTACAGAGATAGACCAATGCGCAGCTATTAATAAACTAACTAATTATTAATACGCAATTCATTATTTTAGTTGTCATTTATCTAACATCAGTTCTGCACTATCTTTATGAGCTCGTAATACGAACCACGCAAACGCAAATCAAATACAAAATATCAACAGGGTAAGTCGAGCCGCAGCATGGCTCGTGAAGATAGTGTTGCGCATTAAATAATAATCAACGCCCAACGCCTTCCAGTGGATTACAAACGCATGATATGGTAATATATTCTAAACATTTATCCCGAAGAAGGGGTAAGTAAACTTTATAGTTATTTTAAACTATTTTAGACATTAAACATGGCAAAAGAATTAGAACTCCAAAAAGTAAAAACAAAACTGTCTTCTATACGAAGAGCAGTAACTGGTTATTTGAAAAAAATCGAAGGTAATTTATCAGTAGAAGAAATTAATTTTGATGAACTATCTGAAAACTTAGAGCTTTTAAAAATAAAAGAAACGGAGTTAAAAAAGATAAACTCTGCAGTTGAAAATCTTATTGAAGATGAAACTGAATTGAATAACGAACTAGATAAGGCAAACGAGTATGAAGAAAAAATTATATTATGGAAATTTCGGGGTGAGAAAAAACTAAAAGAGCAACCGAGAAATGAGTCAGATTTTTCTGCTCCAAACTTCGAGAAAAACGCGAGTGAAACTATAAAACTTCCGAAACTCTCCTTACCTTTTTTTAGCGGTAATATTACCGAGTGGCTAACTTTTAAAGATTTATTTAAGGCGACTGTAACAAAAAATGACTCGTAATCAAACGCGCAAAAGCTTCAGTATTTAAAAACATCTTTAAAAGGTGATGCCTCGCGAATCGTTCAATCTATCGCAATTTCAGATAATAATTTTGAAATAGCTTGGAATTTGTTAGACGAAAGGTATTCAAATACGAGAGAACAAACTTTCGCTCATATTAAACGTTTTTTAAATCTTCCGAATATTCATAATGAATCCGCTACATCTTTATTGAGCTTGGTTGATAATGTAAATGAAATTATTCGTTCATTAGAAACTTTAGGCCAAAAAATGGATACTTTTAGTGACTCTTTAATGTTGTATTTAATATTGCAAAAGTTAGATAGTTCCACTAAATTGTGGTGGGAGCGCCAATTAAATAATACTGAAATACCCAAACTCAAGGATTTAATAGAATTTTTGAAAAGCTATGCTAGAACTCTTCAAAACAGCAAAAGTTCGTCCAGTAAATTTCAAAAACCTATTAATGCTAAAGTTAATTCTTTTGTTTCGCTTTCTACATGTGTGTATTGTAAAGATAATCATTACATTTCAAAGTGTTCGAAATTTTGTAATTTACCAGTTCAGCAAAAGATTGATTTCGTAAAAAATAATAATCTTTGTTATAACTGTTTATCGGGAATTCACACTATAAAAAAATGTAAATCTTCTAACACCTGTTTTAAATGTAATCGCAGACATCACAGCTCTTTGCATAGAGATGAGAAACCGAAACCCTTTTTTCCCTCTTTAAGTGCCCCTGAATTTATACCCAGAGCAGATGAACAGAATTCAACGACGCCATCAGCCGCGCCCATTAATGAAGTTTCGTCTACAGTTTGTGCGAATTATTCGAATAGTGAGCAATTGGGAGATAACATAAATCAAAAGAATTCTTCGGTTCTTTTATGCACAGCTATAGTCAAGGTTATAAATTCTCAAAACGAATTAATTAACTGTCGAATCCTCTTAGACTCGGGATCTGAGAAAAACTTTATTTCACGCGAATGTGTCAGCAAGTTGAAATTAAAAATAAATCCAGCTCAAATATCTATTTCTTGTTTAGGAAGTTGTAATACTTCGAGTAATGGGCAAGTAGATTTATTATTTTCGCCTCATTTTAATGATAATTTAAGATTTTCAACATCCGCATATGTTATTGATAAAATTTGCGGAAAAATACCGAACTCTTCCATGCCAATTGATTTGTCCAGAAAATATCAAGATCTCGTACTAGCTGACCCATATTTTTGGAAATCAGGAGATATTGATATTTTATGCGGTGTAAATGTATTTTTTACATTAATTAACGGAGAAGTAATTAAACGCGATGAAAATCTCCCTTTCGCAGTATGCTCTAAGCTAGGTTGGATAATTTCCAGAGCAACTACTTTTGAATGCGCTAAACCCAACCAGTTTTCAGTTAATAATTTTAATATTAGTACTGATGACTTAGTTAAAACATTCTGGGAATTGGAACAAATTCCTTCAACACAACCGCTAACAAAGGAAGAAAACCTTTGTGAAACACATTTTGTGGAAAATGTTACGCGTAGTATAGAAGGCAGGTATTCCGTCAGACTACCAAATAAGGGGATTTTGGGAAATTCAAAGGCCTCCGCTTTTAAACTGCTTTTTAGTCTAGAAAGAAGACTTTTAAAAACCCCAGATATTTATTTGCAGTACAAAAACTTTATGTCAGAGTACCTTTCTCTAGGGCATATGGAGGAAACTAATATCCTAAATTTAAATAGCAAAAATGAGCACTATTTTATCCCGCATCATCATGTAATTAATGATTCTAGTCCAACCACAAAATTGAGGGTTGTTTTTAACGCCAGCGCAAAAACTACATCAGGTTTATCACTGAATGAAACGCTAATGAATGGTCCTAAGGTACAAGACGATCTTTTCGCTATTCTTTTAAGGTTTAGATGTTACAATATCGCTATAACATGTGATTTGCAAAAAATGTATCGACAAATAGAGATTCATAGTGAAGATCGCAATTTTCAAAAAATTCTTTGGAGAGATGATCCCATGAAACCAGTTAGGGAATATCGCTTGTGTACCGTAACTTATGGTACTGCGCCGGCCAGTTATTTGGCAACGCGAGTTTTAAAACAATTAGTCATCGATGAAGGATTGGGTTTTCCTAAAGCAGCTAATTTAATTTTACATAATTTTTATATAGATGGCGGCTTTTTTGGAGCAGAAGGTGCTGACGAAGCCGTTGCATTAATAAATGAACTAGGTGAGCTGTTGAGAAAAGGAAAATTCGAGCTTCACAAATGGTGTACCAATAGTTCTTCTGTTTTAGAATTTTTAAGTCAACCTAAAAATATAGACAATACACCATGTAGAACTGCTGATTCTAAATTTATTAAGGTGCTAGGGTTGAGATGGGACCCAAAAAATGATGAGTTTACCTACAATATTTCCTTTTGTGATGATTTTAAGGATGAAAATCCTACAAAAAGGTCCATCCTTTCCTGTGTGTCAAAAATCTTTGATCCACTAGGATGGTTATCCCCTATTATCATAACGGCAAAAATTCTAATTCAGGAATTGTGGAAGCATCAGTTGGCTTGGGATGATCCAGTGCCCCAGGATATAAAAGAGCAGTGGATTAAATATCGAGAAGATATTTCCCAAGTTACGTTAACTGTACCTAGAAAGGTTCTTCTACACTCACCATCTGGAATAGAACTTTATTGTTTCTGTGATGCGTCGGAAAAGGCGTACGCTGCCGTCATATACTTAAAATCAACTACCATCACCACTACGCATGTTAGTGTACTTACATCCAAAACACGCGTCGCACCATTGAAAACGATATCAATACCGCGCCTTGAACTTTGTTCAGCCGTTTTATTAGTGCACCTTTTACAAACGGTCCTCAAGTCCTTGAATATTCAAATTGACGCAATACATGCTTATACGGACTCAACTATAGTTCTTTCATGGTTGAAATCTGAGCCATCACGTTGGCAAATTTTTGTTGCCAATCGTGTTTCCGAAATTCAGTCTATTCTTCCAGTTCAACATTGGAATCATATCAGCTCTGGTCAAAACCCTGCTGATTGCGCTAGTAGAGGTCTACCACCAAATGAGCTAGTTGATTTTGATTTATGGTGGTCAGGTCCTCATTGGATGAAAAGTGGTGAAGTATCTCATTTAGAGGAAATCCCTCTCTCAACAGACGCTCTCAAAGAAGAGCGCAAAAAAACATCGTGTTTGATTGAAACAACTCCTATTGACTTTCCTATCATTTGCAATGTTTCATCATATGTTAAGTTGAAAAGAATTATAGCTTGGTGTCTCCGCTTCATAATAAACTGTAAATCTCCGAACAATCGCATAAATGGTTATTTAACTAGTAGTGAGATAACACTAGCTAGAAACGTTTTGGTTAAAATAGTCCAAAAACAAGAATTTCCAAACGAATATCAGCAGCTAAAAAATAACAAACCAGTTTCTTCGAGCAGTAAGATCCTCTCCTTGAATCCGTTTTTGGATGAAGAGGGCCTTATCCGTGTGGGCGGTAGGTTAGAAAATACACACTTATCGAATGAAAGAAAACATCCTATTCTCCTACCGAAAAATCATCACTTAACTAATCTAATTATAATTCACTATCATGAATCCTTCTTGCATGCTGGATCACTTTTACTATTATCAGTTATTCGCAAAGAATTTTGGATAGTAAACGCTAGATCAGTTATAAAAAGGCAAATTTGGAAATGCATAAAATGCTTTCGATTAAAAGAAAAAACCGCGACACAGATAATGGCTCAGTTACCACCTTCAAGAGTAACGCTTTCTAGAGTATTTTCCAAGACTGGTCTGGATTATGCAGGTCCATTTTTTGTGAAACCACGATCTGGACGTGGAGTCAGATCAGTTAAAATGTACATTTGTATTTTTGTGTGTTTCGCGACAAAAGCAGTGCACATCGAAGTTGTTGGAAATTTATCTGCTGAATCATTTATTGCAGCTTTAAAAAGATTTGTTGCGCGAAGAGGAAAACCAAATGAATTATTTTCAGACTGTGGTTCAAATTTCGTTGCTGCAAATAAGGAAATTAATCGAGTGGTTAAATCTCTTCAAAAAGAAGAATCCATCCATCAGTATTTTGCCGATGAACAAATTAAATGGCACTTCAACCCACCTTCAGCACCTCACTTTGGAGGAATTTGGGAAGCTGCTGTGAAATCCGCAAAATCGCATTTGAAAAGAACAATAGGTGATCATAAATTGACCCTTGAAGAGTTTCTAACTCTTACTGCACAAATCGAATCCTGCTTGAACTCTCGTCCTTTGTGTCCTGTGTCGGACGATCCCTTTGAACTTTCAGCACTTACCCCAGGACATTTCCTTGTGGGAACCTCTCTTTCTTCAATACCAGAAGAGAACTTTCTGGACAAAAACATATCCCCTTTAAAACGTTGGCAGTTGACTCAAAAACTTTTCCAGAATTTTTGGAAAAGATGGGTTAACGAGTATATTTCCAGCTTACAGCAGCGCCCCAAATGGTTGCGAGTACAACCTAATTTGAAAATTAACGATTTAGTTCTCATTAAAGAGGACAATATTCCACCTTTGAAGTGGAAATTAGGGCGTATACAAGAAGTTTTCCCTAGTGCTGACGCTAAGGTAAGAGTCGTCAGTGTCAAAACTGAGACTGGAACTTATAAAAGACCCATTCACAAACTGTCAGTTTTACTTATTGACTGATTAACTTTCTTTATTTTAGACTGTTCTTTTTTTTTTTTTTTTTTTTTGCTTTGTGTTATATATAGTTATCCGGTTTATACCAAGGAATCTATACATCTGTTTATGATACATATTTTTAATTTCATGTATGTTGCATTAGTTTTTTATAATTATCTTTTTATTAGATTTATACAGTTTAATCTTCCTTTGGTTAATTTATGTGTAAATTTTGAAACTATGTTTCAAGGTGGCCCGGTATGTTGAAGCCGGAATGTATGTTGTACTAGTAGCGCCACCTACATTAATTAGAACAGAAAGTTACTTCCTTGTTGAATTCAATTTTGCGTCTACAGAGATAGACCAATGCGCAGCTATTAATAAACTAACTAATTATTAATACGCAATTCATTATTTTAGTTGTCATTTATCTAACATCAGTTCTGCACTATCTTTATGAGCTCGTAATACGAACCACGCAAACGCAAATCAAATACAAAATATCAACAGATGCAACCTATTTTTTTTTTTTTTTTTTTACTTTCAAAATATTGGGGGAAAATTACAAATAAGAGTACCTTTATTATTCAAAATATCTTATTTAAATTGTTAAATTCTGTTTAAATAACACAAATTATTAAATAATTTATATTTTCAATTAGTAAAAGCTATTTTTCTACTATGACGAATTTTACTAACTCCAAAGGACTTAAAACACTTAAAAAAAAATTAAAAAAAAACATTTAATTTGTTAACTATCCTTTAGTTTATAACTTTCAAAATTCTATGATGATTGGATTATTATTTGAGTTAAAAATTTTTTAACCTGAAATAAATTGTTCAAGGACCAATTCATATCTTTAGAACAAGGGTTTCTAACTTACATGAGGCCGGAGGGGGGGGGGGCACAATTAAAAACACAAATCAAATGGCGGGCCGCAACTTTATCAAAATTTTATGTAGGAATCTTTTATGTTTGAAAGAACATTAAATATTACTGTCAGATTTTTACCAAGTTGTACAAAACATAAGAATTGAATTACAAATTAAAATAAGAAGTAGAATTTTAAAAATATTTGATTGCATATTAAAAAATTCGGGCTACAATAACTTTAATGTGCACCCACGTATTTAAACAATTTATGTGCAACAGATATCTAATTGTTAAGATATAAAACTTTAAAAAGGTTGGTATTAAAACTTACATAGTAGCACACAAAATGTTCAATGACAAAATTGAGGTTTGTCTGCCAGAGAATAGATATTTACATTTTAAATTTACAAATGTGTGTGTAAATATTTTTGTCCAAAATGAGTGGTTTCAAAAAGTTAAATCGGAGAATTTCTTCGAGAAAATTTCTGATACACACATGCTAAATTATATTCACAAAATACAAAAAAAAAATGAAATAAAAAAGAGCAACATACACGATTATTCTTGCATTTGAATAAATATTTTCTTGGATGCAAAACCTGAGAAAAATTTTTTTTTTGCACCGTTGGTATGATAAATTTCACAGAAACGAAGAAATTAGGTTTTTATTAACGAGAAAAGTATTTTAAACCCATATAGATTTTTTACGAAAATTGTCCGCAAAAAAAATGACAACTGAAATATTTTAGTTCGCTGGCCACAAAAGAAGGCTTAGCGCGTCGGATGCGGCCCCTGGGCCGCCAGTTGGAAGCCACTGCTTTAGAACAATTATTCATCACAACAAAATTTTATATTCTCTATGGAAAATAGTTAACATATATGTGATCCTCAATTCACCTTTATAAAAATTTCTGTTTTGAAAATAAAATATTACATTTTGCTTTTAATATTTTTTTCTCAAGAATCCTAAGAATTCTGAAACATTAAATTGAGTTACACTCAATCGAATCGACACTTCAATCATTTCACACAATTTGTGGATGGTTGTCGAGTTGAAAGTATTAAATGTTGTAATTTTGGATTCATTATTTCAATAAAAATACGGTGAAAATAGAGGAATTCTTCGATTCCGCGTATTCACGGAGAAGTGGCAATTCTGTTTGATCAAGCCGTTACCGGCACTATGAAAAGGCGAAAAAAAGGATGCTGCGGCGACTCCAATCTTGAGAAGCAGAACACAAAAACCAGGATATTTCTGTTAACTTGAAAAATCGAGGGTGTTTTAAAAATGGTTAGCTAGAAATGCCCTAAGCTATATTTTCTCATGTTTTCTCTTACTCTTTCTAAGAATAAGGGCTCAATGCACATGCAGCTGTGGTTCCAATTACTTCACTGACCTGTGTTTAACTGTCTAGTATGGGTACTTAGTTACTCAAAACGTATTTTATAAATCCGTATTATTAGTGAATAAAATAGAAAGCTTAAGTTTTGAATGTAAGTATAATTTTTTTATGAATACAAATTTATTATTTGCAGTCTTATTGTTTTAATCTTAAGTTTAATTAAATTGCATTAAAAGTGTTATTATTTTCCAATTAAATTATTTTCTCAATTATTGCTTAAAAATTTAGGTATGAGACTATCTCAAAAAAGAATTTTTTTTTTTTTTAAATATATACATATATGGGTAAAAATTGATTTTCATGAAGCAGATAAAATTATTTTTTTAATCTCTTTTGTGCAATAAAATGATTAAAAGAAGGAAGAGCAATTAAAAATGTTATTTATATTCATTAGTAGGAGCTAGGGATAGAAATAGATAAATCGCATTTGAATTCCGAAAATTGGAATTCTTTTTCCGTTTTTTACTTTTTACTTAGCTTTTTATTTTGTGTTTGAAATAGTATTTTTATTTTTTATTTTTATTTATTTTTTTTTAGTTGAAATTATTTTTTATAGATCTTTTTTAATGGAAATTTCAAATTATATGTTTGTTCGTAGGCTTTGTTTTTATAAGTCAAAACTGCAATCCTTTATGAATAAAAATGTACTAATGCTTATTTTATTGAAAATGTAAGGTGTTTAAAAATAGAAAAGTTTCCGTTTTTTTGATAAATAATTCTTTTTAGCTATTTTGTTGTATTTCTTATGTATTTAATGTTTTTATATTATATTTTTGACTAAAGTTAACAGTTTTTCATTTGTTTAAGTTAATTATTAGTCGAACAAAACTTAATAATTTTGTAATTATGTAAAAATTCAATTCACAGTTTTGTATTAAAAATGCAGAATAATCATTTTAGCATAAATGCTTTCATAAGTTTTTATTGTTAAATCTATTAGCGTTAACTGCACCAATGACAGTTGCGACAAATGAAAGAATTTTCAGCAAGATGAAATTGATTAAAAACTATCTTCGAACAACAATGACCACTGAACGCCTAAATTCACAGCTTTTACTCAAAGCAGAAAAATATATTGTTGACAATATTAAGCTAGATAAGTTGGCAGACTATTTTTCACTTTTAAAACAACGTCGAAGTAAATTTATGTACCTAATATAATATAACGTAATTTTACTAATATCTTAATTTTTTATCATTTTTATGTGAATTTCTTCATTTATAATTTAAATGCCAAATATTTTCAATGTTTTTCTACATTATTTTTCTTATTTTTTTAAAAATGAAAGGACAATTTACTTTATGAATGAATTTTGTTTTGAATCAATACCTTATAGAAGACTGTATTTGCTGATTATGACTTACTTTCTTATCTTCAAACAGTTGCTCTAATTAGCTTATGGTAACAACGTTTAGATGAAACGAAAGATACATTTTTATTACTGAGTGATTTTTCAAAAAATATTTAAATATAGAGTAAAAAGTATTTGAAAGTTGCATTGAAAAACATTTAAATTTTAATTTACAACTTTATTTTTTAAAATTATTTCCACAAATAACTATTGATTACTATTACTGAAAACTTATTATAATTTAATAAGTTTCAGTTTAGTTAAAAATAGTTTTTTTTCTTCAATATTTTGTTACGATTTTAATAATTAAAATTAATAGAAATGTAAAAACTATATTTTGTTTGTATTATTTTGAATAATTACTGGTTCTATTTAGTTCAATAATGCCACATTTTTCACCTATGGCGGTTGCATTTTTAAGTGCTGTAAAAATTATTTCGACGAATAGCATTATGTTTATAACTAGTCGAAATGATTTCAAAATAAACTTTGGTAGCTCAAGTTTTGTAGCGTATTTGAACTCTTTTAATTGTTTTGTTAAATTGTATATATATATATATATATATATATATATATATATATATATATATATATATATATATATATATATATATATATATATATATATATATATAATAGGTTGAACTCCGACCCACCCCAGAGGGGTATACGGAGATAAAAGTAAAATTATCACAATAAACATTTCTCTAAAAACTAAAATTACAATAAAATTTTGCCAAATGACAGTGGTGGTGATCAGTTAAAAATGTATAAACCATAACACTTGACAATTTAAAAACATGTTTTAAAGACAATGAAATCCAATGGTGCCGGTGTAATTGTCGAGAATTAAATGATTACAATAGTAGGGAACAAGAGATAAAAAATCTCAAAACTAAAATCAATGAAATCTAAAAGTCCTAAGTGTAAGTGTCTAAAGTAAAAGTCTGATTATAAGTCGATGAAATCTAAAATCAAAAGTAGATAAAATTTCAAAATGAAAGGCTAAAAGTTGATTAGTAAAAATAAACGATGACATGCACTATTGTTGATTCATGACAGGGGTCAGTTGATCTGGGGCTAAAATGTCCTCGAGAGTTTGTTTAATTATTTGAGTCACAATTTTCCTGCAGGTCAATATAGCAAAGAATTGATGTTCCTCTTCGCAGTTATTCATGTGGGTTCCACGAAGTGCCCGGAATCTTGGACAGTGCTTAATTAAATGTTTAATGTCCTGTCTCACTCCACAGTAATTGCATGAAGCTGATTTTCTGAAATATTTTTGTTGATAGGTCCCGAACACTCCGTGGCCAGTAAGGAGCTGGTTTAAGTAAAAATTGGCCTGCAGGCGCTTTATGCTAGGGTCTTTAAAAAATTTATAGGTTTGTCTTCCCTTGTCACTGGACCTCCAGTCATCTCTCCAGCGGTTAAAAGTGATGTTCTTAATGTAAGATTTAATTTCACATTTTTCACCCGGGATCTCAAAATCAATCTGGCCAAGCTTAGTGGCTTCCTTAGCAACCCAGTCAGCCTCTTCATTCCCTTCAATGCCTGAGTGTGCTTTAATCCAATTTATATTATAGTTACTACTCCACATGGCTTTGGTGTCTTCTATAAGTTTGAGGTGTTTACGTGGGTCCTCCAGGCTCATGAGTGAAGAAAGGGAATCTGTGTGAATGTTTGCTATTGGAGAACCCTGATTCTTAAGCCATTGGAGAGCTGACTGTATCGCAAGGAGCTCAGCCAGATAAATACTGCAGTTGTTATTTAAACGCGCCGAGATGGTATTGATGGTTTTGCCATTTATCTTCATTACAACACCATATGCAGTTTTATTTATAAGTCTACCATTGTTCTCAGTTTGAATTCTCGACCCGTCTGTGAAGATTTCAATGCCATGGTTAGTTGGAAGAAATTTCCCCCAGGGCAACGCGAGAGAGTTCGAGGGATGAACCAGTTTGGGAGGTAGTAAGAGGTGATCAGGAGAGTACATATGATTTTCAAGCCAATTGATGTCTTCTATCCTCCATTTCCAGATATTTCTTTTAATGTAGATCTCGTCAATGATTTTATAGTAGATTGGTTTTACCCCGGCCAGTATCTGGAGTGCATCAGTACTGACAGTCCTATAAGATTTGGTAATGGTGATAAGCGGAATTCTTTGAATTGATTTTAGTTTTTCTCTAATTTTGACTGTGTTTCTAAACCAGACACAGGCCGCATAGGTGATGATTCTCTCGGTTGCCTGGAGGTAGATCTTTTTTAGAACATGATGGTTGAGACCCCAGGTGACTCTGGCAATCCTCTTTAATTTGTGATTAAACATTTGTACACGATCCTTAACTTCGTCAAGATGGGGAATTCAGGTGAGTTGTGGATCCAAGATAACACCTAGATACTTTAGTGTTTTCACATTCTTTATATTAGCGTTATCCGGAAGATCCATCTTGACACAAGGAAGCCTAGCATTTTTTTTGTTAGATTTCGGAAAAGTGATTAATTTGGTTTTTTCCTTGCTAAAGTTGAGATGCTGGGTTTCAGCCCAGGTCAAGATCGTGCCGAGAATTTGTGTAGCCAGAGAGTCAAAATGATACAAGATGGTACGTCTCAAAAGTAAAAACATGTCATCAGCGAAAATGATAAGTTTAAAATCAGTAGAATTAAAATTATTGAAGCGGTTAAAATATTCCTCGTTAAAGATATTAAAAGTTTGATCAATAAGGATCAGCCATAAAATAGGCCCGAGGGAAGAACCCTGCGGAACACCAACGTTAAAAGGTCTTCGAGTTAAATTGTGACCAGCACTGTTTTCATATAAAACACATCTGTCTTTTAAAAAACTGAAAAGAATCTTGAGTATGTTGATTGGAAGATCCAGGTTGTTAAGTCTCTCCCTGAGTATACCCCATCTCGCGTTGTTAAAAGCACCCTTGATGTCCAGGGCCACACCAATTGTATGTTTGCTTGATTGTTTAGCCTCACCAATAAAATCCACTACAGCCCTCAGTGCGTCATCCGTCCCCCTACCAGATCTAAAGCCATATTGATTATCATTCAAGCTATTTTTACTTTCCAAGTAATATGTGAGTCTTTTGCATAAAAGTTTATCTAGAATTTTTCCCCAGACTGGCAGTAGGGAAATGGGCCTGTAGGAATCTGGATTGACAAGATCTTTGTTTGGTTTACCAATTAGGGCAACCCTGGCAATTTTCCAGCATTTTGGGAAGTGACCGAAGGAGAGACATTTATTCATGATACTAGTGAACCAGATCTTATTTGTGTAAAATATGTCTCTGATGACCTCTCCCGGGATTCCATCTGGTCCTGGAGCCTTGCCACTTTTTATGTCTCTAATTACACACTCAAGTTCATAAATGTTAAAAGGATCATCCTCAGCCTCCTGTCCAAAGCATGTGATCATGTCTTCATCTACCTCTTGAAAATGATAAGCAAGGATATTATCAATCGATTCTTTAAGCTCCATTGTGGTGGTCCCATCAGATCTGATTGTGTTATAGAGATTCTGTCTTCTAAGGTCTTGACCGTCAGCAATCTTGTATGGCGATCCAAATGCCTGTTCGAGGTTAATACTGTTGATAAATTGCTTAAAGTGGTCTCTTTTTGCTTTTCTGATTTCACATTTATAGTTGGCCAGAGTCTGCTTATACCTGATCTTCTGTGTCACTCTGTCTTCCTGTTCCCGGGCTCTCTGGTACAATCTTCTATGTGCTCTGGTTTTATTTCTAATCTCACTCAGTCTGGGGCTCCACTAGGGACAAGTTGGTCTTTTTTTTATAGAACCGGATCTTCTCCTAGATTCGTTGCAAGCCTTATTAATGTCATTAGTTATACCCTCGATAAAATCTTCCAGTTGATCAATATTCTCAATATTTTCAGCTTTCCATTTTTCTGGAATCTTATAAAGCTTTGCCCTGAGATCAATCCACCTGAGATTCTTGTAATTGTGTGATCTATTTTTAAGTTGAATTTTGTTATGTTGGGTGATTATTTCAGCTGTAATTTATTCGTGGTCAGACAAACTAATGTGGTCATGAACTGTATAGTTGTCAAGCAAGTCAGAGTTAGTAGCAATGATATCTATCCAGCTGTGTCCCAGTGTGGATGAATAAGTCGGAGGAGCCCCAGGATCATTGATCACATGAACATCATGGCTAATCAAAAACATCAACAGGTCATCTCCCCTATTATCAGATCTCGGGCCCCAGACCGTAGATTTAGCGTTAACATCAGCACACAGTATTACATTGTATTGGGAGTATTTTACCAAAAGAGAGTCCAGGATATTAAGTGTTGGATCCATTGAGTCACTAGGTGGTAGGTAGAAAGACACAAAGATAAACATTTGTGAGTCAATTTGGAAGGTAACAGCGCACAAATCTCTATAACAGATAACAAGGGAATCATCGCTAATCCCTGTTCCCACCAAAACCGCCGCTCTAGGTTTCTCTCTAAATGAATAAATTTTAAGATCGTTTGAGAAGAATGGAATTTGACCATCTTGTTGAAAGTAGGGTTCATTAAGACCAATTATCTGCAGATTTAGTCGTTTTATATCAAGATTAAATTGTAAGTTAGCCAGGTGCGAATGATGAAGATTCAGGTGCCCTATTGGAAGATGATTAATTATACCACTTGCCATAGTCGGTGTTTCTTACTTGGACAGCCTGTGCTCTCTGATACTGGTTGCACTGCTTGTCAAAAGGGCCATGGCTGGTTTCGAGATTTAATCCATATTTTTCATTCGCTAGTTGGCAATTCACGCAATATGATCTCTCCTCGCATTCATGGATCTTTTGTTCATTTGAGGAACAATGTCTGCAGATTGCATCTCTTTGACATTCTCTTGCGAGATGGCCGATGCCAGCACAACGGTAGCATTGGCGTACCGCAAAATATTCGTCGTAGTTGTGTCTTCTCCAGCTAATGTTAATTTTATCCTGGTATTTGATGTAATGAAAAGCATCAGGTGAAAGTTCCACGATCCAGTGCCGGGTACCTTTCTTTCCTCCCAAGGAGCCTCTCACGTTTACCTCCTCCTCATCAACACCCTCATGCTGGGACACCAGTGACTCCCCGATTGTTTCCTTGCTCACCTGCCCCTCAACTCCAAAGATGATAATAGAGGGTTTTTTTAATTTAGGTGGATTGAAAGTATATTCGTTGTTTAATCCAGTTTTTTCCATTTCGTTTCTAAATATTTCAAGTTCTTTTTCTGTCTCCGTTTCTATTATAATTCCTCCATTTCTAACTTTCCCAACCCTTTTCACTGCAATTTTCAACTTGGCAGGATCAATTTGATTTGTTATATCTGTTTTTGTTTTGTCCGATCCCACATCATTTGCCATTGGTCTTATAATTGCTATATGTTCCTTCTTCTTTTTGGTATTTATGGTTCTGTCATTCCTATTGTTCTTGACGATTTCTGCATAAGTTTTCCTGTTTAACTCTCTCTGCTTGTTTGTGTCTTCTATTAACGGATCTAGGTAAGTACGATTTAATGCGGAGTATTCATCCATCTTGGACTGTAGAACTGCAATTTGAGCGTCCTGTTTTGAAACCAGAATCATCAGTTCCGCCAAGTAGTTCATAATAACCTCCTTATCGCTTTTGGTCATCCTACAATTGTCTCTCAACAAGATTGAGTGGATTCTGTTCTGGAGTGTCATTGCAGGCGTAATTAATGGAACAAACAAGGAGTCTCCCTGAGGCGAGTCATCCTGTTCCTCTTGTTCGCTCTGGTTCAAAGATTGAGATCCTCTCAACTGTTCAGTATCCATGGCAGTGGCTAAAATTGATAGTCACCCACATCGATGGAAGACATTGAGGGAGCCAACCAATAACTGCAGCAACTTGTCTCCGATACGACGTTTACCACCTTTCACAACAGTGAAACTTTCCCTCTCACAATCAACCACTCATTAGTTGAAATGATCCCTAAGTTGCAGCAGGAGATAAAGTTCGATGCGAGCAGGAAGCCAGGTAGTTCAGAAAGGCAACATTTGAAACATCCGGTTTCATCAAAGGTATCAGCCTTATCCTGATCCAGTTTCGCTCTCAACTCCCAATTATGAAATGACCCCCAAGTTCAAAATTTTGAAAGAAAATAAAAAGTTGCAAAAATTTGATCAGAAGCTAAAAACAGTCAAAATTCATTAAAACTTTGCAAAAACTCCAATTTTGGGAAAAGTTTCAAATAAGCAACGCAAAGTTTAAATTGACCCCTCAGTTGAGATTTGACGCGGTTGCAAGTAATTGATCAACAGGTACTGATCCAGTTACATCTTCAATCAATTGCTACAAATATCATGTATTAACCATCAATCAATCAATTATTTAAGGTCAGCAATTTATTTATCGTCGCCATTTCGGGCGCCATCTTGAATCACACAATACACACAATGTCAAATAAGATACTACGAATTTGTAATTCAACTCACCGACTGTAGACACTCTAAAATCCAGAGTATGGTGCAAAGGTAAGATTTTGACACAAAATAGGAAGATAAAATATCGAAATCACCAATAAATTTAACATTTATCAGAGCGAAATCAAAACACCACCATCATCGGCAAAAACCCTATATATATATTTAAATATATATATATATAGTTTTGAATTTTACCATATTTTTCCATTTACCATATATCAATCAATAAAATTCTAAAATACTTTCTTAATGATCGCAATAGTTTTTGTTTAAAGATATCAAATAGATTCTCTTTACCTTTAGGTATGCTAACAGAATGGAAATGGGGTGTTTATTATTACTTTAAAAACTTTGTTTTCAATAATAAGGATAATTTAAATAACAGTAACAATCCAACAATTTTTTCTAATATTGTTCAATCAATTAAGCAACTTCAAAATTTTTTTTTAATTACTCCCATAGACAAAGCTAACAATAATTATGCAATCTTCTGTAAAAAATTCTATGTTGAACTTTTAAATACGGAATTAAAATATAGTAAAAATTTTTAACTTGGCAATTTGAATAATAATATTGCCATTAAAAAAGTTTTAGCTTTATATAAGAGATTAAAAATTAAAATTAGCAATATACAATTTCCTTACTTAATTATCAGTCCGAAATTTCATAAAATTCCTGTAAAATTTAGAACTATCACATGTGGATCGAATACTTATCTAACTAAACCTGGCACCAATTTCTCTAACTACTTAAATAAAGTTATTAACAATATTTCTAAAGAAGGTTTCTCTTGGATTATCACTAATAATCAACCGATTTTAGATTTCATTAAACATAATAAAATTAATTCTTTTGCGACCTTTGATTTCCAGGATCTTTTCAATAGCATTCCTCTTCCTAAACTAAAAGATGCCCTTTTGAATTATTACTATGATTTCAAAAATATCCTTTGTTGCGATTTTGATTATTGGGAAATTCTGATTAATTTTTGTCTTTTTAATAATTATCCTTACAATGGGAGGGATATTTTTCTTCAAATTGATGAAATACCACAAGGATCTAATTATTCATCTCTCTTGGCTAACTTATTTTTGCATTATTATGAAAAAAATTATACTCTTAGTATTAAATTTGTTTTTAGATATATTGATGACTTAATTATCTTTAATTTTCAAGACTATACTATTTTATTAAATTATATTTACCCCGAGGAACTAATCTTGCTTCGTAATCATGATGATAATATTAATTTAAATTTTTTGGATTTGGGTATTATAAAAGAAGAAAATATCTGCCTTGTTGATTTATACGATAAAAGAAATGATTTTAATTTTAATATAAATAAACTAATTACTTGGAATTCTAATGTTTTTAGGAGCATCTATTTAAATACTACTTTTAATGAAATTAATAGAATTAAAAGAATATGTAGTAATATTTATTTATCCAAAAAACAAATCGATAAACTCTTTCAAAATTTGATAAAAAACAATAGATACCCAACTAAAGTAATAAAATTCTATATAAAATCATTGAGTTAATCGCATATAAATGTAAATATATTTACTAAAAAAAATTTTGTTAATTTATACAATTTTCTCATGTGCAAGTCCATTTCGGGTAAATCCGTGGCCAAAATTATTTACTAAAAATTTCTTCGTTAGTTTGTATAATTTTTCCATGTGCAAATCCATTTCGGGCAAATCCTTGGTCAAAATTATTTACTAAAAAATTCCTTTACTAAAAAAATTCCTTTGTTAATTTATATAACTTTTCCACGTGCAAATCCATTTCGGGCAAATCCGTGGCTAAAATTATTTACTAAAAAATTTCTTTATTAATTTATAAAATTTTTACATGTGCAAATCCATTTCGGACAAATCCGTGGCTAAAATTATTTACTAAAAAATTTCTTTATTAATTTATAAAATTTTTACATGTGCAAATCCATTTCGGGCAAATCCGTGGCTAAAATTATTTACTAAAATAAGTTTTTTTTTCTTTGTTAATTTTTATAATTTTTCCATGTGCAAATCCATTTCGGGCAAATCCGTGGGTAAAATTATTTACTAATGAATTTCTTTGTAAAATTATACAATTTTTCCATGTGCAAACCCATTTCGGGCAAATCCGTGGCTAAAATTATGTGCAAAACAGGCAATTCATGTTTCTTTCTCTTTTCTATTTTTCTCTTAAATAAACATTTATTTTCTAAAATTATTTATAGTCAACTTCTTTAAATTATCCAATATAATATTACCTCGCGCACATCCATTTTCTGGCCCATCATCGGTAACTAACAAATCAAACGCACTTCAGTGATGCAGCAAGAACGCACTTTAAACTCCTCTAGTTACGCTCAATTTGCGCTTTTGTTTTCATATTTTGCAATCTGGCAGTCTTGTTACAAAAATATTTTAAATCATTCTTGAAAAATTTCCCGTTCATTTTTATTTCGTTACTCGCTTTATAGATTTTGTTTTATTCTGCTCTTTCTTTATATTTTATTTTCTGTTTTTACGTGTTATTTTTACTTATTGTGTTTAATTTTATTTGTCGTAATTTTTGTAAAAAAAATTTTTTTAGTGCTCCTCACACTATTGTATTGATGTATTTTGCTTTGGCTATATTGATACAATATTAGAAAGCACTCTTTTTTACGGATATAACTGTGTGGGCTGATGAAATGATTATATCTTTTATTTTTCGGATTTTTTAAAAAAACTTTATCCTTTTTTTTTCTTTGATTAATTTTTTTAATTAATTCTTTTTCTTTCCCCAGTTGTTTGTTATTTTTATTATTATTATTTCCCCCCCCCTTTTTTTTCATTTGTCTGTAATTTACCTTTGTTTTATCTTCATTTTGAACTTATATATATATATATATATATATATATATATATATATATATATATATATATATATATATATATATGACAGTCGGCAAAATAAACTTCAACACCCCCCCCTCTCGAATCGGTTAGCGACGGGCCTGATGTCAGCTTCTTCATTTATCTATCGCATGGTCGACACAATCTATATTTCGTAAATCCATGACTTTCTAGGACTAAATTCAGCTAAAATTTCGTAATTACGATGGACAAATTTGGCCAATCAAAAGCCTGTAGCTTTACATATCGCAAAATGCGCTATGCTTGCAACAATTCAGGCTTCTGACTGGCTTCATTGCGCCATCGTAATGCGAAAATTTAGTTGAATTCCGCCCTAATGTCAGCAAGGTTCTGAATTCTTCGCAGCTAGATGACAAAATTAACAATCAGAAAACTGCATTCGTCATGATAGACATAGAATTGTCCGAAAATCAATAAAGTGGACAGAGCGATATTTTGTCTGACCATAACAGGGGGGGAGGGGAACTTTATAGCTATTTTAGGCTCTAGTTATTTTTCTTGTTATCTATTCTGAGGTGAAAAATTTAAATACCTCCATAAAGTTCGGTTCTTCATTACTGAAGTTGTGAAGCAGAGGGGGTCCCCAAAGAAGTTCTATCCCCGGGCCCCAATTAAGCAAAGTCGGGCCCTGTCAATAAGTTAATAACCTATCTAAGATTTTGTTGTTTTACCAGTTTTGTTCTTGTTTTACCAGTTTTGTTCTTGTTTTACCAGTTCTTCTTGTTTTACCAGAAATCGTTTTGCCAGTTTTGTTCTTGATCTCTTAGATCTATCTAAGAGATCAAGAACAAAACTGGTAAAAACAATTTATTTATTTATATTATTTTTATAAGATAACTTCTCTTATAAAACCATCAAATTGTAGTTCAACTTGTGATCAGTTTACGCTAGTTTCACAGTAGTAGCTTTAATAATTTTCAAAACTTCTTTTATAACACACAGTATATACATTACCGTGTTTATCATTCAAAGTAATTATCTCGTGATTTTGCAATTACTATAAATGTTTCGAAAGGTTTAAAATTTTGAAATTTTCGAATTAAAAAATTTAAAACTAAAGTTAAACAAAACTAACTGAAACAAAACAAAACTAAAGTTAAAGCGCTTTCAACAACAACAAAAAATGTTCTTTTTAAAAAGGGTAAAGAAACTGCAAACTTTCAGAATATAATGGTAAGGGGCAAAATTAAAATATATATATATATACATTTCTCTGAGGAAAAAAAAGTAGCGCATTTTTAAGATTTGTAGCGTTCGGAAAATAATAAGTAGCCCAAAAAGTAGCGAGTAGCCCAAATTCGATTTTTAGTAGCGGGGACTTTTAAAAGTAGCCCAATCTGGCAACACTGTCATCGTGTCCTTAATCGTTGTTTCCGGTTTATGTTTGGTAATTTCTATCCCTTACTGGCGACCAAAGAAAATCCCCAAATTCGTTGACTATCCTGTTTGACTCATTTGTCACTTGTCTCTGTGGGTACAACCGGCTGAGCAACTGCGCATGCGCAGGGCGAAAATTTTTGACGCCTCAGCCAGTTGTAAATAGCGAAAGGATGCCGAATGTTGCACCCCCATCATTTTACAACTGGCTGAGAGATTTTCGGCTTTGGATAGAATAGTTCATTAAATCATTGCTAGATGGCGCTAAATTTCAACGACAGATGGCGATTAGAGTAGCTATTTGCAAACTTTTTCTGTGCTAGTGCTCCCAGCTATAGAAAACTGAAGCTAATGAACCCTTATTTTCAAAAGTTGGCAACAGATAAATATTTACATTAATTTTTTTATTATTCTTCACTACTATCAGGGACTACTATCTTCTTACTTACAGAAAGAAAAATAAGAGAAAAAAAAGAAACTTAGTAATAATAAAAGGAATTGAATAGCATATGAATTAATTATACATATATCAATTAATAATGATATTAAGTTTTTATTGAATTTTCAGAAATTACATGATTTGTTAAAACTGTCTTATAATATTCATGACGAGAAAAAAATAAGTGTGCTGAATGCTACAGTAATTAACTCGATTCTTATATAATAGTATCTTTGGCTATTCACATATCTTTAAAAGTTTGCAAACTCATAATAATTTTCTATTTCAAAGAATTTTTCAAACATATGTATATATATGCATTCCAAATCGATGTGAATAGTTAGATGTATAGATATATATTAACAAAATATATGAGTTAAAATACTTACTATTTTTCTCATTAAGACATTGTATACAAATACAAAAATCGAATAATTGGTAACCGAACTCATAAACTAAGTTGTATCTGTAATTACCATATATAAACCCATGTACACTTAAAAACTGAACAGTACGCTTTTTATTTGGAATTTCATGCCAAATGTGAAACACTTGTATAAGCTTCAAAGAAAAAAAGGCCTGCTACACTTGGAAATAAAAATGCAACCCCTTGTAATTACAGTTGCACAGTATGTAAGAGAATCACAGACCTTCTGAATTTATAATTAAAAGAATAAGTAATAAAAGTATTCCATTCAAATTGTCATGTTTCTTTTAAATTTTTATATACAGACATTCCATTTTAATCTATTTTATGTTTTGTATGTAAGTTTCACAATATTTACCAGCTACCATTATTGCTCCACAAAAAGGCAATGTTTCTTCTTTGGCAATGTTCCAGTGCAAATTTTTAAAGCTAGTGAATCGGATAAGCTGACCCCTCCCTATTTGCTTTCTAAAATTTTCTGCTCATATGTGGTAATTTAAACTATCTTAACACATCGGGCACCAATGAATACCTCACTTACCTACTTTGGCTCATAGATTTTGTAAGATAATGTAACACTTATTTTGCACCATACAACAATGTTAAAACATGAATATTGAATGAACTATTTATAGTAGCTGCTATATGAACTTAGCGTATGTATTTAACAGGTAAATCATATTTTATATTGTGACATGGAATTCCACATACAATTTATTAATACAGTAAATATCTTCCTTCATATGATGTAAACAAAAACTATATGCATATAAGGTAATATACTCACCATTATACTTACTAATATACATATTATACTTAGTTCATTCCAAATTGAGAAAGATGTTAGTGGAAATTAAAAGATGCGGCTTAGAAGGGGCAATAGAAGGAAAGACTTGATATTAAAATAACAAGTTCCCTCACTAAAGCCCCACTGAGCCATCGTGCATCATAGATCATCTCTACACAGCTCACTTCACCACAGCTAAATATATTGCTTAGAAAATCATGTAGGCTCCAATTTTCAAAAGTAACTAACTGCAACTAGCCCTGTTTATCAAGCTATCGTAATGAAGGAATTAAATTTAAAGGGAAAAAAAATAAATAAAAGACACCAAAAGGTACTATCACATATAATTTTTTCTTGAAGTGATTATAATATATTCAATAAGTTTTACTTTTGAGAGAGTGGCAACTTAGTCGATGTTCCATGAAAAATAAATATATGGTCTTCAAATTCTTGCAAATGAAAGTAGTTGATAGAATCTGCAGTTCTAATAATTTTTACTCATTCAAGTCATTTTATGAAGTTAAATATCTGAATATTTCTTTCGAACAAACAGTAAAAGAATGATTCTCCCATTTTGAATGTTGCGTGGTATTTACATGCATTTTTGATATTTTTGTCAAGTAATAATTGAAAATAAAAATAATTATAAATTAATTAATAACTTTATGAATATTCACTGGGTGTATGTACTCAGTTGAAAATATGTAACCAAATACATAAATTAGTATAAACTACACCATTTATTAAACAAGACTTCTATTAGATAATATTTACGAGGATTATTGTGATGCTCTCTTTCAGTAACTTTCTTAACTAAGATTAATACAATGCAATATATAGGTCTACAGTTACCACATTACTAAGTAGGCTCAATTATAGTAGTAAATTATTTTCTTCAGAAAAACAATAAGGATTATATACTTACAACATTTAACAATTTCAATAAATTTATATTTATAAATAACATAATTCATTATAACATAATAGGAATAAATAATCTTGAAGAAAAGTAATTATCAATGTCATTTAATGTACCAACATTTTATGAACTTAGCTATAGGTAAGAGATGTAACAAATAATTGACTTAGTGATCTAATATTTTAATTTCTACATACAAAAGAATTAAACAGTCCAGAAAAATTATTCTTGCTTATATTACAGATTTCTATATATTCAATAGAATAATCAATCTTGATCAAAAGTAAATCTATAAAGATATGTTATATAAAATAAACTATGCACAGAGAGGACTTCTATAAAGGAAAGTTTTGAATATTTAAAATAAGACTTTTTAGTGGAGACATTTCTTATTATAACCAAGATAAAATCAAAAGCGTTAAACACGCTACTAAGCCTAACTAAATCACGTGAAAATCTTTAACTACATTAAAACAGATAATTAGCATGAAACTGTTTTAACCATTAAACAAAACATTGATGTAATAATAAAACAGAAAAAAAATTTTCAAAGCAATTAACTTACCTTATTTAATGAATCGTAAATTAAGAGCCTGCACGATAACTGTCAACCTAGCAACACACCATTTCTTCAACAGGGTTACTTGACTTTTTCGAAAATTCTTTGGTGAGAATTAAATTCGAGCCAAACAATTGTAGCGCATGCGCATTAGCTCAGCCGGTTGTACCCACAGACATAAATTGCTATCAATGTAAACATTAAAATTGCCGATGCTAGCGCTAAATCCTGAATAGCTCTCTTTCACCCGCGTTCGTAAACAACGAAAAAAACGGAATATTCTGATTTTTGATGCTGGTAAAATGAAAACAAAGTGACTATTCTCCCGAACAGTAACACAAATTAAATGCTGATTAAAATGTCTTAGAACTGCTTTTGGAATAAAGCCAACAATCTGTATTAATACCTAAAAGAAAAAGAATCTACAATTAATGAGAATATTCACCTCGTTTTCTAAATAAACAAACAAACAGCTAGTTAAGCGGAAGTAACTTCACCCGGTCCGTACAAACTTCCGCTACATCGCTATAACCTTCTTATTATTATGTCTTGCATTAGATTTCCAAACATTGTTGGCGTTTTTTCTTATCTTTCTCTTATCTATTAACGCTTGTTGTTTGGAAATTTAAAAATCTGTTTTATTAAATCGAAATGAGCTTTTCCTATTATCACAAGTTCAATGATGATGGCAAGAAAAAATTGTCAATAAAAATAATATAAAATAGATATTATAGAAAAAATAATATTCAGTTGTCTGATCTTTTTTCTGGAGAGTTATTTTAAAGTTTAATACATGAAATACAATTAAGACACTGGTCTCTAGCAGTTAAATATTAAGTTAAGATATATTTATCTCGCATATATACTACTTATTCATGGCATTCTAAAAACATGCACAGCTTAAAACTTGTGACTTTTAGATATGACATTAAAAGAAGTGCAAAATGTGGCTTTATTGTCAATTTGTAACAGAAATTTTATTTTCTTCAAAAAATTTAATTTCATTATGGAAGTATTTCTTTTTTCTTTCTTAAATAAAAGCAATATCTTCAATTCCCGCTTGCAAACAAAAAAACAAGAGATATGTTACTTCATGAAATTTTCTTAAAATGCATTTATTTTCTTTTTCTTAAGGAAGTTTAATTGTTTAAAGCAGGGGTGGTCAACACTGAGCATCTTGTGCACCACTTTTAGTGTAAAAAATCTTGAACATGGCAATTATTAATATAAATTTTATGTCAAGTCAATAAGTTTTGTGTTTTTCATTAAATTATTGCACGTACACTAGCTTTTTTTCTTGATCAAATAAAGCTATAATTTAGCAAATATCACAGATGTTATCTTTAAAATCTTGAAAAATTGAATTGTTTCTAGTGAAATTTAAACAATGGCTAACATTTAACCAATCACAGTTTTTTGCTCATCATTTTTATGTATTTAAATGAGCAAGAAAATAATAAACAGAAAATTACTTTTAATTACCTTTTTTTTAAATGAAACAATTTTACAATTAAAAATAATAAAGGAGAAAACTTGCAAGGATACAAACACTAATGTGATTTCTATATTGTTTTAATTTTTATTAATTATTTTATATTACAAATTTTTTTAAAAATTATTTTTTTTCAATTTAAATTGAGTTTGTGTGCCACACAAAATGCCACTTCTGGTTTAAAGTAACTTTATTTTTTATATGTCAAATATAGCATACACGAATCTGAATTATTTAGTGTTAAAGTCATGTTTCTCTATTTAGATATTACCTTAAATTTTACATTACATTATGGGAAAGTACCAATTTTATTTTAAATTACGCTTGATGAAATCTTGAAATTTAAAGAATAAGAATACCGTATATATTAGATAAAAAATAATTTTTGGAAAAATTTTAAGAAATATATACAGAAAAGTTCTTTTTGTTGAGATTATATATATATATTTTTTAAACTCAAAATTTCATGCGAGGGATAACATGGGCCCTTGGCTTCATCACTGAGTAGAAACAAATATTGCCCATGTTAAAAATTAAAAAAAAAAAAAATAGTGTAGAGCTTTATTCTGTAATAATTCCAGGTAATGTTTGCGTATAGATCTTTATATTCAGTTATTTA
Source organism: Parasteatoda lunata (assembly GCA_949128135.1). Taxonomy (NCBI): domain Eukaryota; kingdom Metazoa; phylum Arthropoda; class Arachnida; order Araneae; family Theridiidae; genus Parasteatoda; species Parasteatoda lunata. Next base: position 10,014,769 of record OX421980.1, on the reverse strand, counting down.
GAGACTTTAAAAACAAACACACTTCAAAGAACCTTTATTTCTTTTTTAACTTTTATGTATTCAAAGAACCTTTATTTAACTTTTATATATTTTTCCTAAAAATGAATTTTTCATATTCACCTTATCTGTAGGCGTTCATATTAATCAACAATGATTGAATCAGCCTAAGTAAAGACATTAGAAAGGAAATAAGTTCCTGTTGCTCCGGAAGTTTATGCGGACCATTACGTCTGCATGCGAAAATAAGCTCCGCCTACAGATAAGGTGAATAAATATGTATTTTATGCTTTTTTTTGCAAATTGCTCTCGCAATCAGAAAACACGCCCTTTCTGTAGCATTGTAGCGCCATCTGATTTCTAGAAAAAGAACTACAATATCAAATGTAACAAATTATTTCTATGCTTTTAAAAAAATTTCAAAGCCTAGTTTTCCAAAAATAAATATTTTAGGTTATGGCTAGCAAGATTCTTGAACGTCGTAAAAAATTTCGAGACAATTAGTACGCTATTTAATCTGTTTAACTGTTCGGCGATTTTTAACATTACAGGTATAGGACTTTAGGACCACCTTAAGCGGTGCAAATCGAGAGGTGATCTAAAAAAAGGTTGGATTTAAATATTCGCCTTTTTTAAGAGCAGATTTAGACTAAGTTAGACGCATCCTAGGTAAGTCTACGAAATTTGGCAAATCAAGTAGAATAAAGAGGATGTAATCAACACCAAAAAAGATTTAATTATAGGTATTTTTAATCATTGTTTTTAAATTCTTCTCTGTTTCTTGTTCATTACATCCATTCATAACATCTTGTTCATTACTTTCTGTACTGCGATTAGTGAAATTTCGATGTGGTAGACGAGTTATGGGTTAGAGTCTCCTAGCCGTCAGGCTAAGCGTGGGAGGTTCTCGTGATCTTCCTCTCAATGTAACGCAAATGCGGGTAAGCTTCATCAAAAACTCCTCCACGAAGGCAAATTTCTCCCAATACTGGATCCAGGAGTTCCCTTGTCTTCTGGATTGGGTTCAAAATTACAAGGCTAAGGAGTTGAACATTAGTAGTTGGGTTGGCTGTTCAACGATGGTAATAAAATTTTTAAAAAAATTGCATGACTGTGACATAGTTACGGAATTAATATTAAAACTTTAATTTTCTATTATTAAAACTTCAATATTCTATTTTTCAGCAATAGCAGGGTGCAGTGGAATAAGTCTCCCAAAGAGTTTGAAGAAAAGAGGACGCCCAAAAGGCAAGTTGTTTAACAAAAATAATGTGAAAGTTCAAATAATACTAACACTAATAAAAAAAAAAAAAATTCTAACTGACTTTTCTAGCTCAAACTTAAATTCCACTCTTATATGTTTTGCAGGCTTTGGCAAAACTGTAATCGGTTTGAAACGAAAGAAAAATTCCATCTTCTGTGTCTGAACAAACGCCTTTGTTGATAAGACAAAAAATAATTTTGTCTTGGTTCGTCGGAGGGCACAACAAAGTATTAATAATGGGGATATGATTGAAGAAATAGAAGTAATGCCCGAGAAAATCCCTCCTTCCTGTGTCGATCCTTCAACAAACCTAAGTACTGTGCGAAGATTTTTCTCAGACGATGCATGGAAACTGATTGAGGACATTATCAAAATGAAGAAAATTAAATAAGTAAGTGTGTATTAGATCAGCGGTTTACAATTTTTTCAGCTATGGAACCCTACTGGATTCTTCTTTTGGCGGAATCCCGAATAGTGATATATTGAATGTTGATATATTAACCAAAGAAAGATTAAGGCTACTAACCATTTTGAAAATATTAAATACGCTGTTGAATGAATTCATGCTATCAATAACAGTTTTAAAATTAGGTTTGATGTCAGGCAGGACAAGAGCAGCATCTTGTCTAGCTTTGAATTTAGTTTTCGGTATATGCATAAAATGTGGGTCAGTGGATTACGCTTTATTTCTGTTTATCCAGAAAATTACACTACCCAGTAGAAGTGGTTCATAGTAGACCTCGCCTAAAGTTAAGCTGTCAAGATAAGGATAATTGCTTTCAGGTACGTTAAAAAGCCCCCCTAGATCGGGCTTGGCTTAATACTCTCTTGGCATGATATAGCTATTTTCTCTTGGCGCTTTTCTTATAACAAGGTTACTATTTTTCCTGGTATGAAGAAGGATTTTTCCTCTCCGCAAGAGTGAGATCGAAGTCTTAGTCATGAGAGGGAAAAGTCTTAGCTATCAGAGGAAAATTTTTCTAAGAATGAAAGACTGTACCTTGACTTACCACCATTTCATGAATAGCTTATCTTGTCTAGCGAATTAAAATAGATTCATGTAGTGTTTCTGTAATTTTAAATAAACTATAAAATAAAATAAAATTTCAATTATCAGAAAATTTTTTTTAAAACATTTTAAGTCGTTATTAACAATCGCATTAAAGAAATATTTGAAATCTTTAAGAATTTTTTTAATTGTAGTTCAAATCCTAATTTTCATTGAGTACAATTATTACGTCAATTAAATTTAATGAAATCGATCATAATGTTATTATTATAATTATTAATTTTAAACCATAAAATTTATCGTCTGTATGAATGAGGTTTGAAAATGTAACACATATAAGAATTTAACATCATATAGTAACAGCACCGTAAAAACATAATTATAAATATAAAAAAATTTCTAGATTTTATGGGATAATGATTGAACCTATTTCTATTCAAGCCGTGATACAGACTTGCGAACTAAAGAACTAAATTAAATTCATGTTCAGTACAGAACAGAGAAATCATTCAATAGTCTTTAATGGTATTAACAAAATATTTTCACGGCAATTTTATTTATTATTATTAAGCACAACATTGTTAAATGCGGTTTTATAATTAACTCTCTTTTTTTTTCTCCCAAACCCAAAGTTTTTTTCTTACTTTTTCAAAAATCTTGATCCTGAAGCTTTTCTTTTTAAAACTTAGTAGTTCTTTTTCGCAAATAAATTTTTCGACAATTTATTAGTGTTCAGAAAAACCACCTTTTACTAAAATAAATTAAATATAGTTAGTTGGTTTTTGTCATACGAAATGAAGGAATGTAAATCAATTTGCTCAATCCAAAATTTTTTTAAAATTGAAATGAAATTATATTTTATACAAAAAGAAAAGAAATTTACAGAAAACTTTTTTTACACATAGAATATCCCAATAAACAACGCCTGTAAACTACATTTTTAAAATTCTTTTAAAAGTAAAGTTTAACTTAGTTTTTATTAGATGTCACAAAATAACATTGAATCATGGAAAAATCTAATAAAAACTGGACCAATAATTTATGAGATAGGAAACATTGAGAAAAGTTTGAATAGCAGAATTAAAAGAAAGCAGTTTAAATCCAATTAGAATTAATTCTCAAGAAATACTTTAGTCGTGTTTAGGTCATGAAATTTCTCATACTTAAAAAAAAATGTTTCAAAGCTTTCAAAGAACAGCAATGAATTACAAACGAAAACAAGTATTTTTGAACACCCTATGCCAAAAAATAAAGCAATTAATTTGAATGAAAGATTAAAAAAAGATTGATGATGGATAGATGCAATAAAAGATTTTAATTTGCATTGATTACTTTGGTTGTTGTTTGCAAACCCCTCCATACTTAAAATTTTAATAAAATAGTAATTTTTTTCTTGCATCTTTTTGGGCTATAACTCCACAGATAATCAACGAAATTTTCGTAACTATTTTCAATTATTATTGAAATTGCTATTTTAAAGTTTATATAAAAAATTGTTAAAAATTTCTCAAGATATGAGCTTTTAAAGTAGTTTTTTCACTCTATGCATGCGCGGAATAATTTTAGAAATGTTTTTATATATAACATTTTCATCCATTTAACACTTTTATATATTTATTATATATTAAACAGGTGATTAAGAATTTAATGCATTCTTTAAAAAGTAATGAAAATCACGTCTCCACTCCAAACTAATCATCATGTAGATTAGGGAAAAGATATACCATGTGATTGCTATTTTATCATGGAAGCCAACTCAGAAGATAAGGAAACCCTTAATTTCAGAACTAATTTTTTTGTGAAAGGGCTTTAAGAACTGAGTTTGCGCTACTTGAGTGATAATTCTATTAATATTATACAACTAATTCTATTAATATTATTTTGTTAATTTTTCATGTGTACTATAAAAAAATATACAATTGCAAAGTTCAATTTTTTTAAAATTTGTCTACTATATTAAATTTAATGACAATTAAATGAATACCAAGGTGGCCCTTGGACGACTAAATTTTTATTGCTAAATTAAACCCTACGAATGACCTAAGTATCTCTAAAGTCATAAAATAATCTTAGTATTTCTTGAGAAATTAATAAAAATGTCAAAATCTGAAAGTGTCTCGCCCATCATTGTAGGGCAGTATGTATTATTGTAACTCAAAAGTTGTATTCTCTGTTGAATAATTACTCGCACAAACATGTGGAAGTAGAGCGTCTATCAATAATCCACAGTAAATCATTCTCATCTCTAAGAATATTTTGAAGTCACATTAAATTAATTTTGATAGACTATAATAAAATGATCACTGACAAAGTGTCCATCTTAAGGGTTTAAAAGACCTCAAAAATTAATAATTTCTGATTTTTTATTTATTTTTTATTTTTTTTTAAATTTAATTTTTATCTATTGAGAGATATTTAGAGATTATTCTAATGCACAAAATATTCGTAAAAGTTCGTAAGCATTAAAAATAGCCTTGAATGTATGCACAAACTGTAATTTGTTTCAATTTTTGAATTTTTATCTGATTGACTTGCATAATCAATAATCTGAAGAATATGTAAACTACTATTAATTCCATTTCACATAGGATCAATATTCCCCCCCCCTTCAAGTTTAGAATATTTGGTAAATTTGGCTTGACGACTTTTATTAAACGATTAAAAAAAAACAATGGCCTATCGGGGATTGATGATGCTTTGCAATCATCTGAAATACACTTATAATATATTTTCGTTCTGTGTTTCTTCCTTATTCTAAATAAAAATTCATTAAATAAAACTAATTTACCACCTCGAATTGGTTTGACTTACTCAAACTGAGCCATTTTGTTTGCATGTAAATCATGGAGCCAACCTTAAAAAGTGATAAAGATAGTGATGTTATCTCTCTAGTTAACCTTTCTCTCCCCGCTTTTACAAACAAAACTGGAAAATCAACTCCTTATCAACCCATACCCAATATAACAGGTGCTCATAAAAGAAATTTTTTTTGTTTTGTTAATTTTTAATACTTTTTATTCCTGTACTGATTCACTCTTACTCTTTCACTTATTTTACACTACAATATTTTAAATCATTAATTTTTTAACTGGAATTTTTATATTTTTCTCATTATTTTAGAATAATTTAAGTCAAAATAAGTGAAAATATTATATTTAGCATTTTAATAATTTATAATTACGAAATACAAAATGAAACACTGTTGAGGGGCGTTAAAATTAAAATTTTCTAAACATGACACTTCCAAACAATCTTCAAATGTGCACTTATTTAGATTTAAATTAAGAAAAATAATTATTCATAATTGAAATTACAAAATTAATTATTGATATACTTTTTGAGTAAGAATTATTGATACAATTTTATATATATATATATATATATAAAACTTTCGAATAACGCTTTTTAAAAAAAATGCACAAGGTATTTCCTGATAATCTAAACGAATTTTTAGTAACTATTCGAGTGTTTTTTATAAATAAAAAATACCTAAATATATTTTTGCTTATAATTAGAGCGTCAGAATTTTTTTTTTTTTTTAAACGGACACCAGTCTCCAATCCACGTCAAAAGATTATTAATATGCTACCTTTGTAATTTTTCGCCTACACTTTACAACGACGACAAATGAATCAACAGCAACAAAAGCATTCTTTTTTTTTTTTTAAAAAAAAAAAAAAAAAAAAAAAAAAAAATGAAAGCATTGCTTTATAAAACTGAAGTGCCACAAATATCTTTTTTTAATCTTTTTTTTATTGTTTTGTAAAAAAAAAATTTTAATCGAGTCTTTTAATGTTTATGAGTTTTTTGAATATTACATAGTAAGAAATAAGAAAATTTTAATCATAAAGCATCTTTTATGGTAATATCATGTTACTATTCATAAAGCACCTTTTATGAACGGTAGCATCTTCACTTGAATTCCATAAATAACTATCATTGTGGTATACTGATTTTTTTTTACTATCATTTTGAGGTTTCAAAAAAAATAAATAAAAAAGCAAATGCTACAGTTTGATTATTCCCAGCATTTTCAATCGGATAATGCAATGCAGTATGCCCTATAAATTTAAGTATAAAAAATGCACGAAGACACACGATTTGTAGAGATAATCTTCAAAAAGTTAGCATCGGAGTTCCTCCCCCCCTCGTCATTTGAACGGTACCCATGACAAAGACACTCGGAAATGTCCTGTAATGTTTTAACTCAAATCCCTAAAAATCCCTTGCGCATCCGAAAAATTCCGCCAGTTTCACTCTCCCACTAAAGGAAGAATTAATCAACTATGTCTCTCAAAAACGAGGTAAATCGGTTTTCCATTTGAGACCCTTTATCGACGTTGGCATCATAGAGATTTGGCGAGTGATGATCTACGTGAACAGGTGCGGTTTTTCAATAGAGCTCCTCCGCCCACTCCATCAGTCATTCAGGTAGGGGAGAAACTTTTAGGCGAGATCTATAAGACAGCAGTAGAAGTATATTTTTTAGGCTTTGTTACATTAAAAAAATAACGCAAATAGGTTTGTTGAGTTTAATCAAATGAACATTAAACTGATGTCATTTGAACCAATTTTCTAGAATAAACATATTTTTTCCAAAGGAATCAGAAAAATTAGATGAAATAAAAGAAACCTACAATGCTATTTAAAATTTCTCTAAACTGAATTATTGAGCTAAAGCTTACACAGGCCCAAAAGAGATTTGATTAAAAAATATAACTAAATGAGTTAATTTATATTAATTTAATTTAAAAGCTAAAACCCAATTTTTAAGCTGAAATAGTTTATTTACTTAAATATCTAATTTTAGAAAGCGATTTTCTATCCTTATAACTTTTTTTTTATATCTAAATTTAATTTGTCTGTCAATTAAATATTAGTTCAAAATAAAATCAATTTATATATTGTTTACATAATCTTTACAGCATAATCTTTATTTTCTTAAAAACAATAATTTTATTTTTAAAATTCAGTAATATTTTTGTTGAAAAAAAGAGGTAGTTATTGTTTAGAAAATATAACCTACAATGAACTTAAATTTATTCCTGTTCTGTTTTCTACTCTAAATGAACTATTGATTATTCCAATCATATTCAGATTATTAACTTTACTTAATTAAAATAACAAATTTTAATTTTAATGTTAATTAAATGTTTATTTAAATTAAAATATTTTTAATGAAGTAAATATAATGGGCAACATAAAAAGTTCACGAGTTTTTATGTCATTTTTGCATTCAATAAAATTGCTAATTTGAGTATAATAAGATGTTGATATGTTCCATAGCAATTAATTAATAATACTCCACCCTAACTCCCGAAGATTCCGATGCAATCTTATATGGAACATGCTAATTCGTACTCAATTGCTTCCATCCAGCAATAAGTTACATCCAGTCAATAAGTTATTGAAATATAAAATTTTAAAATAGAATAAATAACATGGAATAGAAAAACTTAAAGATACAAAAAAATAATTTTGCTTTCAAAAAGCAATTGCAATTGAAGATTCACAACTTTCTTAAAACCACAATTATCAATTTCAAAAATTTTAATTTATCACTGCAAAAAAATTTTTTAAAAAATGTATAGGTGGCTAATCTTTATTAATGAGATGCATCTCTCTTCCATAGTAATTAATGCATCATGTAGCTCTAAAATATAATTGAACCTGCATAAGAATAAATAAAACATAATATAGAACACTTTTTTTCATTGATATGAACCAAATTTTCCCAACTAATAGATCAGCTTGTTTCAACTTTTCGTGACCCACACGAGCATAGAATTTTCATTCAGAAATTTGCTGACATGTATATTTATGCTTTCATGCTTAAGTCAATTCGTTGTAACCAATGGAGGAAAATATGAAAACTTTCTTTGTTGCAGCGTGTATATATATATATGTGGTGACAATTCCTGTACACAAAGCGGCAAGGTGATATCAGTTCTCTGATCCATCAGCTAGAAGTCGCCTTTAGCCAGAAGTCCCGCCAGACTATGTAAGCTGTAGGTTGATCCCTGTGAGCACTACTTGGAAGGAATGGGGATTTCCCTGAGATCAAAAATGACGGTTTGTAGCGAATGAAGAAAGACGCTGATGAACTCCAAAGAGGAGTTGGTTGTGATTATGCCGAACTTTTTTGAAATTTTCCTCATTTATATTTATGTGTTATCTATGTGTTTATCGTCCGTCCTTATGTAGATTTAGTTTTAATATATGTTTATGTTTAAAGAACAGTGCCTCTTTTTATTTTCAAAGACGATCACTCATGCCGTCCCCACAAAATCAGAAGTGGGATACTGAATAAATTGATCGTGAATAAATTGATGGTGAAGAAATTAAATTGTGAAAAAATTGATAGTGAAAAATTGATTAGTGAAAAATTGGATATTTCATTCTTGTGAAAATAAGTAACGGAATAACGTTCTGATGAAACTTTCATTTTTTTTATATCATCTCTGCAACTACAATTGGGGTACGTAGACTTTTATTCATTAATCAAAAATGATTCTTAACGATCTTAAGCAAATAAGCAAAGCATTGAAGAATTTTAAGAAAGACAAAATAAGACTTCTACATAAGTTTATTTTCGATGTAGAAGGTGATCGTTCAAACAGAAAACGATTAAGAAATTTTAATGGTTTCGATTTTACTTTAGATAGCGAAGAATTTAAAAATAAATTAAAAAATATTGAAAAAGAATTTACTCTTAATCAACTAATAACTGTCTCCAATATTCTAAATGTTTCTTATGAAGGCAATAAAACAGAAATAACTAAATACATGTTGACCTTGTTAATGGATTTGAATCAATTGGCAGAGCTCGTTAACGACGCCAACGCGTCTAGCTCTGAGTCAGGCGAAGAAAGCGAAACTGAAACTTTGAATAAAAAGAAGGAACATAATTTTTCAATGCTGTGCAATGATGAAAATAAAAACATTGATTCTTGTTTAAAAGATAAAAATAATTCCTGTAGAAATTTTGAATTTCAAAATGTTGCTATTAATTATTCTGATATCGAAAGTACTATTTCTAAGTATAATGCAGAATCGCATGAAAATATTGTTCATTGGATCGAACATTTCGAAAATATTTCAAAATTATTTAATTTGTCTGATTTACAAAAATTTATTTTTGCTAAAAGATCTCTTGGTGGTAACGCCTCTTTATTTGTCAGAACTGTACCGGAAATAAATTCATGGCGAAAATTAAAAGAAGCTTTGATTGATGAATTTTCTTTTGAAATTAATTCTGCTAATTTGCATGATCTTTTGAGTAGACGTAGAATGAAGGATTGTGAATCCGCTCAAGAATATTATTTAAAGATGAAAGAGATCTGTAATTTCGGAAAAATAGATGATGCTGCTTTTATGCATTATGTGATTAAGGGGATTAACGATAAACATGAAAACAATATTGTTTTGTACGGCTGCAAAAATTTGTCCGAATTTAAAGAGAAACTTAAAGTTTATGAAATAATAAAAAGTGATTCTGCAAAGAGTAAAAGTGCTTTCGATAAAATCAAAACAAAACATGATGATAATAAATATAATTCTTATGATAGAACAAAAGCAAAATATGATGATAGGTATAATGTAAGAAAAGATGTTTCAAATAGGAATAAAAATAAATATGAAAATAATGATAAGATAAGGTATAATACTGATGTTGAAACTTTTAATAATAAATCGTGTTATAATTGTGGTTCAAGAAATCATATTTCAAAATATTGCATACATAAAGATAAGGGTTTAAAGTGTTTTAAATGTGAAGCGTTTGGACACAAAGCTTCGCAATGTCCAAAATCAAATGCAAAAACGGAAGTTGCTACTTTAAATGTTAGTGTAGAGCCAAAGTTGTTTAAAATGGTAATAGTTGATAACTTAACTGTCAAATCTTTGATTGATACAGGAAGTCAAGCCACTTTAATCAGAAAATCAGTTTTTAATAAATTAAACTCTAAAGAACTATTTCCGTCTAATTCTACTCTAAACGGATTTGGTAAATCAAAAGTGACTCCGTTAGGTTATTTTAAAGAAAGCATTAAAATTGATGATTTCAAATGTTTTGCTGAAATATGTGTTGTAGAAAATGATATGATGCCTTATGACGCTATTATAGGCCTTAATGTTTTAATGCAGGGAGAAACAATTATCAATGAAAAGGGTATCACAATTAAAAATAAAATTCAGTGTTTTGATGAAGTAAACTATTTGTCTATTTTACCAATTGATCTTACTATATCTGATGAGGTTGAAATTAACATAGATCCTTGTGTTCCTAATGTTTTAAAAAATAAGTTACAACAATTAGTTTTTGATTATACGCCAGATAAACTTAAGACAACTAATGTGGAAATGAACATTTTGGTTAAAAATCAGGAACCTATATTTCATCAGCCACGTAGATTGCCGTTTTCTGAAAAAAAGACTGTTGAAGCTCAAGTCGCTGAATGGTTAAAACAAGGAATAGTGGAGCCTAGTTCTTCCGAATATTGTAGTCCCGTTGTAATAGTTAAGAAAAAAGACGGATCTCCTCGTGTTTGCATAGATTATAGAAAACTAAATAAGGTAATTGTCAAAGATAGATTTCCCCTCCCATTAATTGAAGACATTTTAGATAGACTACAAGGCTCGAAAATTTTCAGTACGATTGATCTTAAGAACGGATTCCTACATGTCGATGTAAATAAAGATAGTAGAAAATACACTTCATTTGTGACACATGAAGGACAATATCAATTTCTTAAAGTTCCCTTTGGACTATGTAACTCTCCCGCTGTATTTCAAAGATTCATAAACACCATTTTCCGAACTTTGATTAATGAAGGTATAGTTTTACCATATTTGGATGACATAATTATTTTGTCTTCCTCTCTTGAAGAAGGTATTGAACGGCTTAATCTGGTATTGAATATTGCTAGTGAATATGGACTTGATATTAATTTTAAAAAGTGCCATTTCTTAAAGAAGCGCATTGAATTTTTAGGTCATGTGATAGAGGATGGAAAAATATCCCCATCTACCTTAAAAACCAAAGCAGTTCTTAACTTTCCGGAGCCAACAAATTTGAAAAAAATTCAAAGTTTTTTGGGATTAACCGGATATTTCAGAAAATTCATTCCCAATTATTCTATAATAGCTAGACCACTGAGTGACCTGCTAAAAAAAGATCGTAAGTTTAAGTTTAGCATTGAAGAAAAGAAAGCGTTTCATCAATTAAAATCTTTGTTAGCCCAAAATCCTGTTCTTTCAATATATAACCCTAAATACGAAACTGAATTACACACAGACGCCAGCTTAGAAGGATATGCTGCCATTTTAATGCAAAAACCCCCTGATGAAAAACATTTTCACCCCACTTACTATATGAGTAGGAAAACGACTGATGCTGAAAAAAAGTATTCCAGCTACGAACTTGAAGCTCTTGCTATCGTAGAAGCCCTTAAGAAATTTCGCATCTATCTGTTAGGCATTCCATTCAAAATAATTACTGACTGTGCTGCTTTTGAAAAGACTATGTCAAAACGAGATTTGTCGACTCGTGTAGCTCGTTGGGCACTTTTGCTGCAAGAATTCAACTACATAATTGAGCATCGTTCTGGAAAAAAGATGGCTCACGTAGACGCCCTTAGCCGATCTCCAATTAATGTATTTTGTGTTACAGTCGATAAAATTTTACCAAGACTCAGATCAGCCCAAGATAAGGATACTGGAATCAAGACTATAAAAGAACTACTTAAAATTTCGAATTATGAAGATTATTGCAATAGAAATGGAATTTTGTATAAATTTGTTAATGGCAAAGAATTGGTGGTTGTGCCAGAAAATATGCAAATCGAAATTATAAGAACAGCTCATGAGAAAGGACATTCAGGAATTAAATATACGGAAAAAGAAATCGAAGAATATTATTTCATACCCATATTTAGACAGAAAATAGAAAACATCATAGCAAATTGTGTTCATTGCATACTGGTGAATCATAAAAGAGGAAAGAAAGAAGGACTATTACATCCATTGCATAAAGAAGATATGCCTTTGAAAACTTTTCATATTGATCATCTCGGACCTTTGGAGAGCACCCATAAAAATTATAAATATGTGTTAGCGATAATAAATGCTTTTACCAAGTTTGTATGGATTTATCCTACGAAATCCAACGGATTTATCCAACGTCAGCTGAAACTTTAGCCAAATTAGAAATCCAAAAAACTGTATTTGGAAGTCCTTCCCAGATAATTTCAGATAGGGGTACAACATTTACCTCCAGTGAATTTGCTGATTATTGCTCGAAAGAAAATATTAAACATCATTTAATAACAACAGGTTTACCAAGAGCAAACGGACAAGTAGAGCGTATTAATCAGACCATCATATCAATTCTTTCAAAATTATCCATAGAAAATCCAGCTGAATGGTACAAGCATACAAATAAAGTTCAACAAGCGATTAATTCAACTTATCAAAGAAGCATAGACACTACTCCATTCGAATTGCTTTTTGGGACAAAAATGAATAATAATGAACTGGGAAAGATAAAAGAAATGATTGAAATTGAATTTCAGGCTCATTTTGAAGCCCAAAGAGAGGAACTAAGAAAAGACGCAAGGCAGCAAATTTGTAAAATTCAAGAAGAAAATAAAAATACTTACAATTTAAGAAGAAAGGAGCCAAAATCGTACGAAATTGGAAATTTGGTTGCCATCAAAAGAACCCAATTTGGACCTCATTTGAAGCTAAAACCGAAGTACCTTGGCCCCTACAGAATAACTAGAGAAAAAGGAGGAAATACGTATGATGTGGTCAAAGAAGGAAGTCACGAAGGACCCCACTGCTCGACAACTTGTGCAGAATACCTTAAGTCATGGAACAGTTGTCAAGAATTTTAGTGCTTGCCAAGACAAAAAAAAAAAGACTGTAATTTTTGAAGATGAAAAATAATTGCTAAAGAAGCGAATTTGATTTTTGAAGAAGACGAAAGAACTTAAAGACGTAAAAGAAGACGAAAGAATTTAAAGACGTAGAAGAAGTTCAAGACGAAAGACGTTGAAGAAAAAAGACGAAAGATGTTTAAAAAAAAAAGAAGACGAAGACGTTGAAGAAGAAACAAAAGACGTGTAAAGACGAAAGAGTGAATTTGCCTGAACTGATTGACTCTTAACTGAAAGATTTTTTCATAAAAGATGAAATTAACCTAAAACATTTATTTTTCAGAAATCAATTATAAATTTCAGTCTGCTCTGCTTTTTCTTTTTATTTCTTTTTAGAGTCGCTGGAGGGCCAGCCGAACTGCAGGACGGCCGATCTGTGGTGACAATTCCTGTACACAAAGCGGCAAGGTGATATCAGTTCTCTGATCCATCAGCTAGAAGTCGCCTTTAGCCAGAAGTCCCGCCAGACTATGTAAGCTGTAAGTTGATCCCTGTGAGCACTACTTGGAAGGAATGGGGATTTCCCTGAGATCAAAAATGACGGTTTGTAGCGAATGAAGAAAGACGCTGATGAACTCCAAAGAGGAGTTGGTTGTGATTATGCCGAACTTTTTTGAACTTTTCCTCATTTATATTTATGTGTTATCTATGTGTTTATCGTCCGTCCTTATGTAGATTTAGTTTTAATATATGTTTATGTTTAAAGAACAGTGCCTCTTTTTATTTTCAAAGACGATCACTCATGCCGTCCCCACACACACACACACATATATATATATATATATATATATATATATATATATATATATATATAGCAGATAACAATATAGAGAAAACATGGAAAATAACATTAAAAAATCTAATCTTTTTTATTTCTCGTTATCGTCTAATTTTAATTGTTATTTTTACTTCTAATTACGCATGGCAGATATTTTAATATCAATGTTCGCGTGCATTAATATTTACATTATTTTTGATATTAATCCTTAATCATACTTGTTAACTAAATTAACGACTTATTTGAGGATTTTCTTTTAATTGTTTTAAGCATTCCGCGATGCCTAACGAAACTTTAGACGAAAATCAAATTGCTCACGTGGCAGTTAAACCACCTCCGATTTGGAAATCAAATCCCGCCTTGTGGTTTGTCCGGCTAGAAGCACAATTCACTTTAGCTAAAATTTCCGCCGATGATACTAAATTTAACTACGTACTTGCAGCTGTCGACTCTGATGTTTTAAGTTCCATTAGCGATATTGTTTTAAAATCTCCTAACACTGAGAAATACGAAGCTATCAAAAAACGATTAATTGATCTGCATTCCGAGAGTGAGGAATCAAAAATCCGGACTCTTCTTCAAGGGCTGGAATTAGGTGACCAGCGACCTTCCCAATTATTAACACGAATGTGAGCACTCGCAGGTGATAACGTGGGCACTCCTCTCTTAAAATCTTTGTGGCTTGGTAGACTCCCTAACAATGTGCAAACTATTTTGGCAGCTCTCAATGATGAATTAGACCAGCTAGCTTCAGTCGCTGACAAAATTAATGATCTCTCCTCGCATCAACACGTAAACACTGTCACCACTGACAAAACGTCTGCACTCGAATTGCAAGTCGCTCAACTCACTAAACAAGTAAGTGAACTCACTTCTTATATGAGACAGTCTCGAAATCCGATCAGAGAAAGAAAGAATTCTCAACATCGCAGCAATTCTAGAACTCGCAGAAAATATAAAGAACCTGAAAACGGATATTGGTTTTATCATACAAATTTTGGTAATCGCGCTAAAAAAAGTAATTCTCCATGCAGCTACTCGGAAAACTAAACAGGCGATCGCACGATCGCCATATTAATCGTATTTTATTGGCCGATCAAAAAAGTAACCTTAATTTGCTTATTGATACTGGCGCTGATTTGTCAGTCTTGCCAAAGCGTTATGCATTACTAAAGTTTCTGATGATTTAGTATTATTCGCAGCAAACGGTACTAAAATTTTAACATACGGAACAAAAATTTTAACTTTAGATTTTAACCTTCGTAGGCCATTCACTTGGCGTTTTGTTGTTGCCGATGTTAAGCGGCCAATTATTGGTGTCGATTTTCTGAAACATTTCGATTTATTAGTTGATGTAAAACATAGCCGATTAATCGATAATCTAACTAAACTAACATCACGTGGAAAGATCGCTAATATTAATTTCCCAAGTAGTTTAACTATTCATTTAGGAGACTCAAAATTTGATAGGGTATTGTCACGCTTTCCGGAACTGACAAACCCATCGCATGCAAATCCTACGCCTACTCCTTCGACCGTTTACCATTTTTTAGAAACTACAGGACCGCCTGTATTTTCAAAATCAAGGCGTTTATCACCTGAAATTATGAAGGCGACCAAGGAAGAATTCGATTTTCTTTTATCTCAAGGGATTATAAGACCGTCAAAAAGCCCTTGGGCAAGCCCATTACATGTAGTTAAAAAATCGAATGGTAATTGGCGTCCTTGCGGAGATTACAGAAAACTTAATTCCATAACAGTTCCTGACAGATACCCAGTCCCACATATTCAGGACTGCACTCAATTATTTTACGGTAAGAACATTTTTTCAACTGTCGATTTCACGAGGGCGTATCATCAAATTCCGGTGAATCCTTCGGATATTCCCAAAGCAGCAGTCACCACTCCATTCGGACTATTCGAATACGTTTACATGCCTTTCGGTTAAAAAAAACTCTGGTCAAACTTTCCAAAGGTTTATGCACCAAGTTTTAACGGGCTTAGACTTCTGCATACCATACTTTGATGATGTGTTTGTTGCTTCAGCTAATGAAGACGAACACATCCAACATCTACAAGAAATATTTACCCGTTTTTCTCAGTACGGCCGTAAACTTAACCCATCGAAGTGCGTGTTAGGAAAATAATCCGTTAAATTTCTTGGTTGTTTGATTTCTTCAGATGGTGTTCAACCTTTACCTGAAAAAGTACAAGCCATAGTTGATTTCCCTAAACCTGAGACTGTTGCCCAACTTAAACGTTTTATAGCTATGACAAATTTTTATCGCCGTTTTTTAAAAAATGCCGCAGCCACACAAGCTCCTCTAACTGAATATTTGAAAGATTCTAAGAAAAACGACAAACGTTTAATCCAGTGGACAGACACAGCAATTTCAGCATTTGAAAAATGCAAACAAGAATCAGCTAATTTTGCTATTCTTAGTTACCAAACACCAAATCAACAACTTTATTTAATGGTAGATGCTTCCGATACCTCTATTGACGCTGTTTCAAATACTAATACTCCTAATGGACCAAAACCCCTCGGTTTCTTTTCCCGTAAGCTTTCACTAACTGAAAAAAAATACTGTACCTATGATCGCGAATTACTTGCCATTTATGCAGCTATTAAACACTTCCGTCATAATCTTGAAGCTCAAAATTTCATAATTTTTACTGACCATCGTCCCTTAATTTATGCATTAAAAAAAAACTCAGATTCATGCCCACCACGCCAGCTTCGACAATTAGATTTTATAGCCCAATTCAGTACTGAAATTCGACATGTTTCTGGAAGTGATAATGTAGTAGCCGACATTCTCTCACGATTAAACTCAATAAACCTTCCACCAGTTGACTTTCTTAAAATTGCTGATGCCCAAGGAACTGATGAGGAACTAAAGAAACTACTATCTGAATGTGAAAACCCTACAATGACTTTGAAGTTGCAGCCTATGAAATTGGATGGCCCATACCCCTTATATTGTGACACCAGCAATAACAGAGTTCGTCCATATGTGCCAAAAGACTTTCGAAAAAGTATTTTCATGTCTCTTCACAATTTGACACATCCTGGAATCCGTGCTTCGAAGAAGCTTGTCCTCTCTCGCTTCGTATGGCCGTCCATAGCCAAAAATGTTGTAGAATGCTCCCGCTCCTGTGTCAGCTGTCAGAAAAATAAAGTGATCCGACACGCACGGTCTTCTCTACAACCATTCGAGTTACCATCTCGACGGTTCGACCATATGCACATCGACCTTGTCGGACCGCTCCCTCCTTCTGATGGAAACCAGTATCTCTTGACATGCATTGACAGATTCTCAAGGTGGCCTGAAGCTATCACCATCCCAGAGATTACTGCCGAAACAGTTGCCCGAGCACTCGTCAATAACTGGTTTTCTAGGTTTGGCATTCCCTCTGTCATCACAACAGGCCAAGGCCGTCAATTCAAGAGTAGCCTTTTCCTTCAACTGTCTCGAATGATTGGAGCAACTAGAGTGCGCACAACACCGTACCATTCTTCTAGCAATGGTCTCGTCGAATGCTTTCACAGAGCTCGAAAACAAGGTCTCAAATGCCACCCCAATATAAAATGGACTGAATTCCTTCCTATTGTACTTCTTGGACTAAGATCGGCCGTAAAAGAAAACCTAGGATGCACCAGTGCTGAACTCGTCTATGGAACCCCCCCTACGACTACCAGCGGAGTTCTTCGATCCTTCAACTTCAAATGTTGATCCACACGAGTTTCTTCAAAAATTTCGAACCTGCATGTCAGAACTGAAACCAATTCCAACTTCTTCACATACAAACGTAAAAGTTTTCGTCCACCCAACTCTTGAATCATGCTCTCATGTGTTTGTGAGACGTGACAGTGTAAAGAAACCCCTTCAAGCTCTTTATGATGGACCATATAGAGTACTTAGTCGTTCAGAAAAGACTTTTTGCCTGGACATTTCTGGAAAAGCTTCAGTGATCAGTGTTGACCGCCTAAAACCGGCTTTTCTCCTCAAAGACATTGAGCGAACTGTGACATCAAAATTTCCTCATACTGTGATAACTCCAACGACCACACAATTAACTGAACCTCCGCAGACAACGACACGATCTGACAGGAGGGTTCGATTTCATCCCAAATACTAGTAGTATTTGCTGGAGGGGGAGTACTGCGGCGGTGCCCTGCTCCTATAATTTCACCTTTACTTGGTGATGCAAAAACGCACTTTCACTTCAACTTGCAGTGACTCATGTGAAACCAGTTTTCTACCAGCAACCGACGCTAGTCGCAGTTTACCTCGTGCGCTGGTCGGTGATGCATGGCTCTGCATTAACCTTAATTTCATTTGAATTTCAGTACTTTTATTTGTAACTCTCAATTATGTTTAAATTAAATTTATTCTTTAAATTTCTAATTGGTAATTTGTTTTAATGTTTATAAAAACTTAATTTACTAAAACTTATCATATAAGCCATCAGCTCTTTATATTATTTAAGTTATAAAAAACAATGGAAAAATTAAAATTTATTGTAAATTTTGTTATAACTTAAACGCCTTATATGTCGATTAAAAGAGTTTCTGAGCAGTTTTGCCTTTCTTCTATCTCACAATTTTTGATAAAGCGCTGTGTATAATAATACAAAAAGCAAAAAAATAAATTAGGTGTTATAGATTTTTATTTTTGTCTTATAAATATTTATTTTTCTCGTTTTTTTTTTCTAATACATTTTTTTGATAAGAGGATGGAGTTTTCCCACGAGAGCAGAGATTACAATCGTGATTTGCATTGTATAGTGATTATGTCCATTTTGTTGTTCATAATTATATTTAAAAAAAAGTGGTATCTTTTTCATCAGAAAAGCTATTTCTGGTGGAAAAGTACGTGCATTTTAACTAAAAAATAATTGAGGTCCTTTTTATTATTACAAGCCTTTTTTTATATTTTAACTCATATTCACCTCGTTTTCTAAATAAACAAACAAACTGCTAGTTAAGCGGAAGTAACTTCACCCGGTCCATACGAATTTCCGCTACATCGCTATAACCTTCTTTTTATTATGTTTTGCATTAGATTTCCAAACATTGTTGGCGTTTTCTCTTATCTTGATAACGCTTGTTGTTTGGAAATTTAAAAATCTGTTTTATTAAATCGAAATGAGCTTTTCCTATTATCACAAGTTCAATGATGATGGCAAGAAAAAATTGTCAATAAAAATAATATAAAATATATATTATAGAAAAAATAATATTCAGTTGTCTGATCTTTTTTCTGGAGAGTTATTTTAAAGTTTAATATATGAAATACAATTAAGACACTGGTCTCTAGCAGTTAAATATTAAGTTAAGATATATTTATCTCGCAGATATACTACTTATTCATGGCATTCTAAAAACATGCACAGCTTAAAACTTGTAACTTTTAGATATGACATTAAAAGAAGTGCAAAATGTGGCTTTATTGTCAATTTGTAACGGAAATTTTATTTTCTTCCAAAAATTTAATTTCATAATGGAAGTATTTCTTTTTTCTTTCTTAAATAAAAGCAATATCTTTAATTCCCGCATGCAAACAAAAAAAAAAAAAAAAAAAAAAAACAAGAGATATGTTACTTCATGAAATTTTCTAAAAATGCATTTATTTTCTTTTTCTTTAGGAAGTTTAATTATTTAAAGCAGGGGTGGTCAACACTGAGCATCTTGTGCACCACTTTTAGTGTAAAAAATCTTGAACATGGCAATTATTAATATAAATTTTATGTCAAGTCAATAAGTGCTACCGTTTTAATGTTGTTCATTAAATTATTGCACGTACACTAACTTTTTTTTCTTGATCAAATAAAGCTATAATTTAGCAAATATCACAGATGTTATCTTTAAAATCTTAAAAAATTTAATTGTTTCTAGTGAAATTTAAACAATGGCTAACATTTAACCAATCACAATTTTTTGCTCCTCATTTTTATGTATTTAAATGAGCAAGAAAATAATAAACAGAAAATTACATTTAATTACCTATTTTTTAAATGAAACAATTTTACAATTACAAATAATAAAGGAGAAAACTTGCAAGGATACAAACACTAATGTGATTTCTATATTGTTTTAATTTTTATTAATTCTTTTACATTAAAAACTTTTTTAAAAATTATTTTTTTTTCAATTTAAATTGAGTTTGTGTGCCACACAAAATGCCTCCTCTGGTTTAAAGTAACTTTATTTTTTATATGTCAAATATAGCATACACGAATCTGAATTATTTAGTGTTAAAGTCATGTTTCTCTATTTAGATATTACCTTAAATTTTACATTACATTATGGGAAAGTACCAATTTTATTTTAAATTACGCTTGATGAAATCTTGAAATTTAAAGAATAAGAATACCGTATATATTAGATAAAAAATAATTTTTGGAAAAATTTTAAGAAATATATACAGAAAAGTTCTTTTTGTTGAGATTATATATATTTTTTTAAACTCAAAATTTCATGCGAGGGATAACATGGGCCCTTGGCTTCATCACTGAGTAGAAACAAATATTGCCCATGTTAAAAAAAAAAAAAAAAAAAAAAATAGTGTAGAGCTTTATTCTGTAATAATTCCAGGTAATGTTTGCGCATAGATCTTTATATTGAGTTATTTAGAGACTTTAAAAACAAACACACTTCAAAGAACCTTTATTTCTTTTTTAACTTTTATGTATTCAAAGAACCTTTATTTAACTTTTATGTATTTTTCCTAAAAATGAATTTTTCATATTCACCTTATCTGTAGGCGCTCATATTAATCAACAATGATTGTATCAGCCTAAGTAAAGACATTAGAAAGGAAATAAGTTCCCGTTGCTCCGGAAGTTTATGCGGACCATTACGTCTGCAAGCGAAAATAAGCTCCGCCTACAGATAAGGTGAATATGAGCAATTATAATTGAATTTATTAAATTTATATTTTAATTTATTAAAATATAAATATATATGATATTTAAGAGCAAATTAAAAAAAAAAAGATTGACAGAACCAGCTTACTTTTACATTTCTTTCAAATAATTTAAAAATCGAATTCTTCACGTTAAATGGTGCAATGTTTAACAAAATACTTTTCGTTATTGAATGCGAAGAAAGTGTGCACGCATTATAGTAAGTCTAAAAAAGTGTGGTAAATTGAAGACGGTAGGGTAGGAGCTAGGACAGTCTTCTTGTCTCCCCCTATCATTCAGGGGTGTTAAATAACTTCCCATATGGACACAAACAAAACACTTGCCCCTCAGAATTTTCTGAGGAAAAGTGAACAGGAAGTTGGTGGTAAATAGTGTGAGTAAAAAGAACGCATTCTCGTCTTTATGCTTTTAATTTATTCTCACTTACACAAAAAAAATAAAATTTTTTAAGAATGTAGTTACATTCCTTTTCAGGACTGTAGCATTTTCCCAGGGATTTTTAAATTCGTCCAGATAGGGGAGCAAGCGTAGCTGAATATAAAATTTTTTCTTTTTTTATTTGATTTTAATAAATTGATATGATTAAAAATTATTAATAACATTCTCCCTTAGTCTCTGTGTCAGAAAGAGCTGAAATGTGCAAATTTTACTGATGTTGAACACGTTTCCCCCCCGATTTTATTTTTAAAGATTTTCAATTTGTAAATTTTAAAATTTTTAAAAAACTAATATATTCTTAAAAATTAATTTTAATTATATAATTCTGAAATTCAAATGCTTGAAATAAAAAAAAAAAAACACAATTTATGTATTTACAAAAAAAATGAATAAATAAATAAAATAAATAATATTTTTTATGCAATCTAATCTGCTGAAAACATTAAATTTCATGTAAAGCCCAATTAATTGGAAAATGTTAATAATCACTGAGATAGAGTCTCATTATCATCTGTTAGCATTGAATTAGGCTGTTATTAGAACGTTTTTGCGGTTTTCTTTTTTTGCGTAATGTAAATTCTAATTATTTTTTGAATCCCTGGACTAGTGATTGATCTTTCTGCCTTTATATCAATCGCAATCGCAACGTTTGAATACGCCGGAGAGAAGAAAGATCCATGTCTTGCTCTCCCCCCTTTCCCTATTCTCGTTTGTATAGAGGAATGCATTACGATATTTCCGCCTTTCTTACTATTTTTCATATTTAATTGTCAAAAATAATTTTTTAAAATTTCCACGACGTTCTCTTTTAGAACTAAGTTTAATGTAGTTTTCAGTTCCGCACAGTTTCCTAACTTAAAGTTTTTAATCTATTTGAAAATCAAGACAGGATCTAGCATACTTCCTTTTCCTTTTTTCTATGATTCTCCGCACGGTAATGGTGAAAGAATGCGAAGTATTGCCATAGGTAAAGAGTTCTATTCTACGCCACCTGTAGCCCATTTCGGCGTGCAACTTCCCCCCCCCCTTGCTTTTCCCCTACCAACCCATTTTTGTTCTAGTATTTACTTTTATGATGCAATTTGAAAGCGCGCGCCTAACCAAAGTTACCTTGATCATGTCAACCTACCTTTTTCTGATATTCAAGACAGTGCGCTGTTTAATTACGATCAATTTCAGCTTTGCTTAAACTTTTTAGTCTAATTACGAATGTTAGAATCGATGACGAGTTAAAACTTTTAGAAGATTTTCCACGCCAGAGACAGACCTTAAGAATTTTTATTTTTATTAAAAATAAGTTTTATCTGATAGCAATGTTTATGTGAATACCGGATTGTATATCTTTTCATATGGCTCTACATGTGACCAGTGAATGAACCGGTGAGTGCGCATTTTGATAGCTTTTTTCTTTTTTTTAAACTTTTCTTATCACGTTTGTTTTTTTCTTGCGAAAGTGTTGACTCCTTTAGTTTTCTTTGACTGAAATTTGCTTGAAAGAGTACTTTTCTTTCTTTTCTTACGTGGTTAGTGTAAAGTTGAAGTATCCAATTTATTTCATATTATTACTAACAATATTATTTTTGCCATAGCTCTTTTTATTTTTGAATAATATTTGAATATTATATTTAAATGTTTCGATTTTTGAAAATATTTCTATTTTTGCGAATACTTTAATTTAATAGGTAATCTGTCTTTTAACTAGTAAGGGTAATTCCATGGTGTCGGATGTAAAAAATGATCTTAAATTTCGTATAAAAACTCTTAAAATATTAGTTAAGTTTTAAATGATTAAATTTTTTATGAAATACTTGGTTCATCATGACCTATCAAAAAACAGTTTGTTTTATAAGAACTGGTTATATGCTAACAAATTAATCAGATTTAATTGTTGGTGTCGAATGTCAATCACACAAAGGTAAAAAATGATTACCTACTAATTTACAAATTGTCTTAATTCTGTAAATTTGCTTATAGTTTAAATGTCACTGAGTTTAGAAGCTGATATTTAAATTCTAGGCAGTTCTTAATGTATAAAATATGATATATAGTTTACTTGAAGTTTTTTAATTTATCTTTTTTTTACTTTTTTCTGACATAAACTTTTTGGTGTGGGATGTAAATTCTTCAGCTTGGATATAAATTTAAAGATAACTATTACAAATACTGAAAATGACTTAAATTTTTATCTTAGTACTATGAACATTTAACTTTTTATCCATTAAATAGCTGCTTTAAATTTAAATTGTTTATTTTTTGGTGGAATAGGTGGATCAATGTGTTTTTATTGCATTTTCTCTTTTGATAAAGTTGGTTGAAAAATCATTTATTTTAATTTTAACTGTATAGCGTTAATAACAGCAATGTAAATACAACTCATATTCAAGTAATATTTTTTTCAAACTATTAATTTTAAAAATCCTGTAAAAGTTGCTGAATTTAAAAAAAAAAAAAAAAAAATCGAAAAGTTTCATTATATTTATATACAATAAATATACTATTAAAAAAATGTCACTATACATTAAAAAGAAAAAAAAATCTTTAAAATCCTGAAAAAAGAATTACATTTTTTTCTATTTTTATAATTAAAATAGAAAACAAAATGCAGATAAATTTCACAATTTCTAAACACAATAGAAAAAATTTATTGAAAAATATGTCACTGTACACTAAAAGAATTATTTTTTTTTATTTTTATGATAGCAGTTAGTACCATTTTTTTCTGCAGAAAAATAAAAGGAAGTTGTATTTAAGCTGCAAAAATGAGATTTTTATTTCTTTATTTATCACCTGTGTTGGATTAAATAATCTTTTTGTACAGTTCTTGCAGTCTAATGTTTGTGATGTATCAAAGCATATAATATTAAACAAGATACCTATTTGTATTCAGTGGCATAGCTAGTAGAGGGGAAGATTGTCCCTTCCAATTTTTTATAAAATAATTAAAAAGAAAATTCAAAATAATTTTTTTTTATTTTAGACTCTCCACTCAAGTCTTGCAGGCCTAATAACTACTCCAAATCTTTAGCCCAAATCCTTAAAACTTGAATAAAATGTCAAGGGTCTGTTCAGGGAAAATTTATTATCGTTTAGTGGTACCTTCACAAATTCAACTTTAGGAATAGCAGTAGTTTCACAAAATACTTTTAAAAAAGCAAATTCTCCTACAATTTCTGTTCTTATTGCAATCTACGGAAAAGAGGAGCTTTTCTGCCAGCTGCCTTTTACGAAAAGGTAGCACGTGTTTGATCAGATAGTGCGATATTAAATTCAAGTTGAAATTCAACTATGCAGATTGTTATGTGCAATGCCTATGAAAAGAATACTTTATCTCTTTTTCACTCTCATAGATTTGTCTAGGGATTTAAGCCAATCGCCAAATATTTCACTTGCCATCCAAGCTTTTCTGTTGGTTTTGTACTTGAAAGGGAAAGATTTAATTTTAGCAAAGCATGTAGGTTTTTTCAAACGTCCTATCATGAGAGGAGCAAGTTTCTCTGATCCATCTTCGTTGGCAGCTAAGAGCAACATCAAACGAACTTAGCTTTGCTTTTCGCCTCAGCACTCTTCATCCTTAAAAATGGCAGTTTTGTCAGGCAAGCATCAGTAAAATAGTCCTGTTTCATCTGCATTAAAAATATTCTTCGTTTCGTGTCCTTTCACTAGAGCAGGGATGTCTTTTATCTGGGGTCCGTCCAAACATTTTGTGAAAGGTCCTGTTTTTGCAAAATTGTGAAAAAACGACTCATAATTTGTGAATCTAAAATTAATGTTAAGTCACATTCTTTCAACCAGGGTCCTGCTTTGGTGAATTTGTACAAATAGGATCCTGTCATTGTAAAAAACACTTTCAAGGGTTTTTAAATTATAAATAGATACAAAATTATACTCGACATTGTAAAATTATAATAAAAAAAACTACATTTTCAAAAAGAAATGCTAATTGCTGCCATTAAATTAGAGATGCAACATACAAATATTCTATATTTAACCTATATGCTCAAATGACGAATATTTGTTTTGAGGGAATAAAATCATTTAAATTTTTAATAATTTCAATTGATATATTTTAAAAAACACAGCTAATGGATCACTTTTAATTAATGTGTTACATTTTATGTAAATTTGTAACAATTTTTTTAAAAAAAAAATTGATATAAAATAATTTTTATTAAATTAATTTTTCATTAATAAACTTTATGAATAAATATAAATTATTTACTAAAAGAAAACAAATAATATTGCTTATTTAATATTAATAAAAATGTACAGAGCGAGGAAAAAAAAAAAAAAAACTGACCACACTGAATAACTTTAGATTGGATCTTTAGGTTCTAGGACTCAATCTTAATGGCTTGAGGGGGTGAACTCACATATGCAAGTAGTAAGTGCAGACTCTATTTTGAGTAAAGAAGTCAAACACTAAAAGGAAACTTTCTCCGAATAAACATACCTTTTTCGACAGTCTCAGATTTCTGACGCCCCCCCAAAAAAAAGTCGTATAGTAAAAATTCAATTTATCAGGAACTATTCGATTGATTTTGATGAAAATTTGTAAATTACAATGTAAATTTTTTAAAAATTTATTTTATGCAAAAATTTTTACACCTTACAATTCAAAATTTTTTCGACCATTATTAAGTAAAATAATAAAAAAATAAATATTTACTAAAAGTTTTTTTTTTTTGCATGGAATTATCTTTGGATAAAATAATTTTAAAATTGTGTGCAAAAATTTTTCAATTCACTTAAAAAGTTCTTGTGATATAGCAAAGTACACAAAAGGTAAAATTAACATAAAGGAATCCAAGCTTTAGAACGCTCTCCTAGCCAAACTATTCCTACCATAATTCCCAGATTGCATATTGGAATTTATAAGTTTAGTATTTAATTTTGAAGGGGTTAAGCTGCAAAATATAAATAAAATAAGACAATAGCGAGATAGATAAATTTGCAAAATCAAGGAAATAAATAAAATGTGACAGGACAAGCATTTCCTGTCCGTAGCGTTTTCTGTTTTGCTACATGCTAAGTCAGACTGCCAATCACTGACGTCATCAGCTTACGCGCGGTCTATAAGAGAGGAAAGAATGGCTAAGGAGGAGAAATGGGGTGAAAGGAGGGAAGAATGGTGGATGAGGAGAGACTGAAAAAAGGATGCAGGCGAAGACTTTGCGGTTCTTTTAGATCTGTCTTCCTTATTTTTCACTATTTTCAATTTACAAAACATAAATCATAAAGATGAACAAATTTGAGAACAGTATGAATGAAAAATAAAATATTTTGTGAAGGGTCCGTTAACGGACCCAAATTTCTTTTAAACAGACCCCTCTTTTATACATTCTTCACACACACTTTCCGGCACAGATGCACTTTCGCCACAAAGCTTGCGAAAAACAATGTTATGTCTTTTTTACTATAATATTATGTCTATTTTCTACTTTTGAGCCATCCATTGCTGCCTTTGAAATGTTCAACATGTCCAAGTTCTTTAGCGAAATCTTCCG
Organism: Parasteatoda lunata; assembly: GCA_949128135.1. Lineage (NCBI taxonomy): Eukaryota > Metazoa > Arthropoda > Arachnida > Araneae > Theridiidae > Parasteatoda > Parasteatoda lunata. Next base: position 9,987,909 of record OX421980.1, on the reverse strand, counting down.
CCTTTCTTTGCATCATCTGTCCACTGATAGGGATTCCTTGGATTCTGCATTGAGTAAACCATTTCTTAACACATTCGTCCGCATCTGGAAAAGTACATTTTCTACTTTTTTTCGCATTCTTATTTAAAAAAATTTTCTCCACAACTTCTCAATTTTTGATTATTGTTGATAGAGTATTAGCTGGTATACCAAACTTGACCTCAACCTCGTTCTTTTTCATTAATGGATTTTCATCCAAAACTGTTAGGATTTTTATCTTTTCGTCAATGGACAAAACATTCAATTTTCTTTTTACTCCTGCCATTCAAAATCATATGAAGAAACTAGTCATCACAGAACAACCACAACTTTCAGTCTACAGTACAGAATGAAAATGAATTTCTGTTCCCAGCTTTCTTATCTATGGAGAAAAGCTAACCCCTGGTGGTCACTCCATTCTACTCATTAATTAACCCCTCACTTACTATCAGAGTCATTGTATTCCTTTCTAGTTAAGAAAGTGCAGGGATAGTGATGGAAATTCCAAGACACACCCCCAACCTGTTCATCCCTTCTTCCTGTGTTCAGGAAATTCATCTCTGTCAGCCAGTTCTGCTGATAAAGAAAGATATGTTGCTTGGGCATTTGTGCTCTATTATTAGAAATTCGAGAAACAGAGGTTTTGGGAAAAAAAAATTCGAGATGAACATGGAAAATACATTGATTTTAGATAGTAAATGTAGGGAATTTTAGAAATTTTGAGATAAAGAGGTTCGAGATAAACAGGTTCAACTGTATATAATTCATCAAACTTTCTAAAAAATTCAAAGCATTTTTATTTATTTATTTATATTTTGACTGTGGCTCTGAAAAACATATTTTAGGATGCTAAACCATTCTATCTACAAGTGAAATTTCAAAAGTCAAATGAAACAATATAATGAAATCTCTCCCCTGGAATTAAAGTTTAGTTACAAGTCAATTATTTCAAACAAGTTAACTTCACCACCCTATTTGAAATTTGGGGAAAATATATTTTTAATTCATCAATCCAAAATCTCTTCTAGATATGTTTTAATGTATGCTTAAGGACATATTTCAATAGAATTTATATTTTACCCTTTATTTTATTTTATTTAATTTTCTTAAATAACTCAAATTATATGATTAAATGTATGAATAGTAAGTATGATGGTGAACGGGGCTTTTCACTATTTTTCTGCCACTCTTAAAGAAATAAAAGAATGAGTTTAATTTCTCATAATTTAAATATGTTTAATTGTTTCTAACTGTTTCAAGCAATTAAATGTTACGTCCAAACAGATTTCAATTCTGGGGTTGATTAAGTCATTGTCACATTTCAAATGAGCATAAAAGAAACATTAACATTCTTGTTTTTTTTTACGGCGAAATAAAAGAACAATTTATATTTATCATTTCTAAAAAATTTATATTAAAACTATTTTCTAAACATATTAATTACATCTAGGAAATAATTTGTTTTCCAAAAATTTCTGTCTTATTTTAGCATCAAAGAAATTCTAAAGTTAGAAATTTTTTTTTTTTTTGAGATGATTCTAAAAATACCATGATTTAGGAATCTTTTTACAATTTTCTATTTTTAGTATTTGCTATTTGACAAAACAGGGCATATTGAGCATTTTCCTGATATAGCAATATATTTTTTAATTCTGCTAAAGTTGAGAAATAATATTTTAAACGGGCAATTTTCTTATTTTATCTTTATTTTTCAAAAAATAGTAAGCTTAGTAAATAGTCAATTGTTCTGCATCGAATAATATTATCAACAGATATTTTAATTTTTGAAAAGATTTGATTCTCAGCTAACTGGCAATAATTTTAAATTTTTTTTGTTGATAAAAATTTGACAATAATTTAAAAAAGAATTTTACTTTAAAGGAAAACATAAATTAAAGTACTAAAACAATTGATTAGTATATTAATGTGAAAAATAATATACCTGGTAGCATAAAAAGTAAGATTTTGAGAAATCGCCCCATTTGAATACTTCTTCATTGTCGCCAAATTATTTTTTTAAAAATAATTTTAATTTTTCTCTGCTTCTACCAAATAAAACTTTTCGAAACTTTAGATTCTGCAAGTGAAAAATATGTAAATTAATATTATATAAAAAAATGTATACCTCTTAATTCAAAATTTTTTCATCCACAATTAAATTAAATGATAAAAAATAATAAATAATTATTAAAAAGTATTTTTTATGTGAAATTATCTTTGAGTAAATGGGTTTTATAAGAGGGTGCAATTTTGTTTTGAATTGCTTCATTAGTTCTAAAAATATGACTAAAAACGCAAAAAGTGAAATTAACATTAAGGGATAAGAACTTTGGATCGCTCTCCACATCAAACTATGGGAACCATATTTACCAGATTGTGGCCACCTCCTATACTTTGAAGGTTAGAATCCAAATATGTTTAAAAAAAATACATGTTTATTCAGAGAAAGTGCATTTTTGTGTCCAATTTTGTAACTTGACCCATTCGCGACAGGAAGCTTATCGCTGAGGCCGGCATTCTCTCTCGCGAGTGTCTCCTCAGGGCCGGAGGGTTTTTTGCTGTTAAGCCTAAATCCATGAAATTACCAAAATATCAACGTGTTGTTTAATAATGTTCTGTACAGTATTTAAATGGCATGTGCTTTATATATATTTCTATAGATACTTAATTTACTTAAGTTATTTCTTGTTTAAATATATATTTTACACATTTTATTTTCATTATCTACTTACCATTTAATAACTTTTAACATTATTTATCTGAAAACTAAATATATGACTTAAAATTCTTTTTTCGTATGAAAAATTTGAAAACACTAACATTGCACTAAAAACTGGACCGCAAATCGAAATACCCCAACACTGTAGCGAAAAAAACAACCTCCCCTGCTTACTGTAAACAAATACCACATGCGAATTTAAAGAGCCGTCATAAAACATTCCTTTCTCTTCCATTCCTTCATCTTTAAAACCAAGTGTATGTGAATCATACTACTCTCATTTTGAGTAGAAGGTCAAATCTACATGTATCTGAAACCATATGGACATACAATGCCATCTTCTGGCAGAAATTTTATTTTTTAAAACGTTCCAGGACACTGGCACAAATGAGTGATGACCGGGGGTGAACGAGAAAACGCTCTGGCACGCCTGTGAGTGCGTTTCCTGCTGGCACGTATATGTGACAGTCGGCGCGAAAGGGTTAATAGTTAGCACTAAATAATTTGCATATTTGAAGTCACCCCCTGGAACCATTAAGATTGCTCTTAGTATGTGAAAATCCAGTCATTAGAACGAAAGTTATTCAGGGTGATATATAATTTTTTTTATTTTATTCAGGGAGTGTACAGTCGACTGTACACTCCCTGTGGTATGAAGAAATATGGACGTTATAACGTAATGTCGCTACAACATAAGTATTTCTGTTAATTTTTTAATCTGTAATTATTATCATTTATAAAGAGTAAAAATAAAATTTTCCGAACAACAAAAATATAAGTATAATTGAAAAAGTCAATGTTTCGTTTAATCAAACTTTATTTATATATAAATGGGGAAAAAAAAAGGAAATTCTAATGATCAGGCCTTTACTATATCTTACTAATTTTTACTTACTTTACAAATTTTTTACTATATTTTGTGATTTTAGATGTATATTTTATCTCCATTCTAAAAAAATATTGGAAGGGCTATACTAGCCCCTTCCATTCTTTCTAGGTATGTCTTTCTAGTGTTAATCAATTCAACAATATCTTCTAAATTGTAAATTTTGTCACGAAATTCCAAATTCTTTTTAATTGCTGCTGAATATTTATTGTGAGGTAGATATAAATGGTGAAGCTATCTTTTTTTGTGAATCAATCAGAATTTGTAAGAACTGACAAGATTATAGGGAAACAGTGATTTGTATTGGGAAGGTTTTTATTTTCTTTCTTTTAATCTCTTTGTACTGATACTGGTATGTATTATAAAAGTTATAAGTACAAGCCTGCTTTTATAAAATCTTTTTTTGAAAAAACTCAAATTTCTTTACGTAAAGATTCATTAAGCTCGCTATATTATTTGCAGAAGAATAAATTGAGAAAATACTAATAAAGGCTATGATAAAGTGTTATCTAATAGACTTGTTAGGCTATTATGAGCTCAAATGACTTTAGTTGGAGATTACAGTCTTATTCCTTTCTATATAATAATTAAATTTGTAGTTAATTTCTTCATACTTTCTTCATCGGCACCATCAAATGTACTGAAATGTTGACAAAAAGTAAACTAAAGCTCTTTCTACATGTATCAAATTAGGTGTAAAACCCAAATTATCTAACCAAACATTCAAGTAGGGGAGAGGGGGGTACATTTCAACATGGGGCACCTTTCAACAACTAGAATTTCTGCCTTCTAGTATTGCTTAATGATTTGCCAATATGCCAGACAATAAGCTTTAACTATGCATAACTGTTGACATTTAGTTTTAAGCACTTTCTTTTTACCACTGTTGTGTTACTCTGTGGAACATGTTTTAACATTCCAAAATTAAAAAGACAGTTTTGATTTTAAAACTGTTTTTCTACCAGTAATCTTTTAATAAGGTAAGTGATATTTATTCATCTGCTAGTTTATTTAATTCTGCTTCTAACTGTATTATTTATTAGTAAAAAGTCTTTTTCTAAAGTGGTTGATAATACTTTAACCAAAATGTCTGTACCAGGGGCAGATTTCAACAGAGCTTAGGGGGCACATTTCAACAGTGTTGAAAGATGCCCCAGGCTTATTATTTTTTTTGTTTAGTAATCTTGCAAAAGTCATTAGACTGCAAAAAGCCCATTTACGGTTGTTACATTTAAAATACTCAACTTTTTCTGTTAGGCATTATTCTAAATTTTTTGAAAAACATGTGAATGTGTTCAAGGAAGCATGTTTGTAAAAAAAAAATTCAAATATATGAAATTTTTTTAAAAGCTTAAAATCAAGATTCAGTTTGTTGCATTGTTGTTGAAAATAGAATTTATTTACGAAGAATTCATTAAAAGCGTTAATAAAATAATTATTTTAAAATTTTATAAAAATATTCAAGAAAATTTAATTTAGAATGAAAATAATTTAATTTTAAGAAAATTGAAAAGTTTAGGGTGTAGCATTATATTTAATAAAATTCTCAATCCTGTTATTTTACCTTCTTACAATTTATAAAAATGTTGCGAACATATAAAAAAAAGCACACTGAACCAGAAGTTAGTGAACAAAACATTGAAAAAGCTGTCAGAAATGCTGCATGTTTAAGAGCAGCAGCAGATTTATTTGGAATAGACTTTTCAGCTTTATTTTATAAATTAAAAAAAAAGAAAGTCAAATAATTGTTTGGTTGGTGAAACCAAATAATGTACAACTAACACAAAATACTACAGTTCTAAATACACAAGCCAACAAGTTTTTGATGTCCAGCAAGAAACCTTGCTTTGTGAATACATAATTGCATGTTCAATTCTCAATTATAGTCTAACTTACAGACAAGTTCGAAAACTTTCCTATGATAACGCAAAGTGTTTCAACTCCAAAATTCCAAGTAGCTGGGACAAAAATAAAACGTCTGGAATTGACTGGGCTAAAGGTTTTATGAAGCGTCATCCACAGCTTACTTTAAGAAAACCAGAAAACACCAGCTTTGCAAGAGCTATAGCTTTTAATAAAGAAAATGCTCCAGAATTTTTCAACAATTATGCGAGAGCTCTTACTTCTGGTCATTTTACAGTGGATCAAATATATAACTTGGATGAAACTGGAGTTTTAACAGTTGTTCCAGCTCTGAATGTTGTTGCCAAGCTAGGAGCTCGTCTGGTGGGGCAGGTAGTTTCTGGAGAGCGAGGAAGCATGATAATCAATGCTTTATTTTCCAGAAAAAGAGGATGTTAGTAGTATAGAAAAAATGACATTAAAATGAAACTGCCTCAACTAAGTTTAAGCTGCGTAACAGCTCGAGCTGTATTTATCATGACGTTTTCCGTAAACTTAGATTTTATTTAAGACAAAATAATGTAGAAAAAATCTAAATCAATCCTATATGTTCATTCATTATTATTATTTTATGAATAAAGTTAATTTTCCAAAATGTATGATCTTGTTACGCTGTCTTCAATTGTTGAAATGTGCCCCACCACCCGTTGAAAACTGCCCCCCCAGGAGGGGTAGATTTCAACAAAATACATGGTTCACTAAATATGTAAAATTAGGTATTTTGTCTTAGGTTTAGACTTTTGGAAAAAATTGAGAGGTTACCTCAAATATCAATTTAGTAAATAAAAATTAGAACTTAGATTTTGAAGGCAATAAAACTTTGAAAATAATTCTTAAGCAAAAACTGTTGAAAGGTGCCCCCCTCTCCCCTAATCATTGAAAGACTTGCTCTATGGGGAAAGTGAATAAAAAAATTATGAAAACTTAGTAAGTTTCTGTTATTTATTTTAATAATTAATAAAAGTAGAAATTTTTTTTTGTTGAAAATGTAATATGCTACATTAACTTTTTTTTTGTTGATAATAATAATGTGGTTTCTTGTCACTTAAATGTAAATCTAACTCAGAGATAGGGGTTTGCTAAAAAAAAGTAATTATAACTTATTAAAAAAAATTATGTGGATTAAATAAGCAAACCATAATGGTATATACTGATTTTTATTGATGTCTGAAACTATTTATTATAAATATCTTGAACGCCTTAAGGCAACTGCATCCCTCATTTTCCTACATAGTAACACTTCTTAGACGCACCTGACTTAACAGGCTTCCGAATAACTTATTCATTTTATCTAAATTTATATTTTGAGTGTTAAAAAATGTGTATTATATCAAAATTAAATTCTTGAATTTTTTGTATTGAGATATTACAAAAAAAAAAAAAAAAAAAAAAAAATTTACATTTTTGTATAAATCACATGAAAAAGTGTATTTAATATTTCAAAAAGCACATTTCATTTTTGAAAAATGTATGTTAGATATTTAATGCATAATTTTAGATTCAAGTAATGTGTATGATACTTTGATAAGCTAATGTAAGAAAATGTTTTTTTTCCCCTCTTACTCTGTAGAAGTAGTATTCTTGCATTCATTTTTGCAAAATTTTTCTTTTATCTATTTTGCCCTTGACTTTATGGCAATAGATAATGGTCAATGCGTTCTAAATGTGTCTTCTTTCAACTTTGCTCTTGTTTTATACTTTGAACTATCTTTACAGTGTTTATTGATAAAAGTGCAAGGTAGATAAATGTTCCTTTTTTAGCAGCATTATCAGTCCTACTTTATACATGTATTTGTAGCTTTTAGTAATGATTGCTTAACTTTTTAGACACAATCATAGGAAACTTTAACTCATTTTGTCTTGTATTGCTGTGAAGATTGGTAGTGAAGACTTTATCTTATAAAATGGTAATTATTACGAAGTATTTTTTTTTCTTTGTTACAGCAAGAACTCTTAAAAAAAGACTTCTGCTCAGATAGTTTGTCATTTGTATCTATAAGGTAATAAATGTGTATTTTATATACATAAAATTGAAGTTTAATCACTTTGAGCTGAGCTTAAAATTTACATGTACAATGATTATTTGTTATCTGTTAGTAATAATTGAAATTTTTTTTAAACATTTGACACTTAATGTTTTAAATTAGTGATATATCTGCTGATCTGGTATATCTAGGTATATATAACTGGTATATCTGCTGAAAATAATAGAAATCAAAAGGTATTGAAATAGTAATAATTTATCAAAATAAATTTAAGGTCTTACTCATAAACTAAAGGATTCAAACTTATAAGCAAATTGAAAAGTTTTTTATTAATGAATAATGAGTGAAAATTAACAGAAAATATTCTTTATTTTTAGACAGCAAGTATGGCTTACTTAAGTAACATGTTAAAATCTTTAAAAATGTATATTTTGATATTTAAATGATAACTTACTTTTCCATCTTTCTAATGCCTTATTTGTTCAAATACTAAATTTTTATTATACTATATTATCATGAATACTACCTGTAGTTTTTTAATACCCAATTATTTTCATGCTGTTCACTGATTTTTGGTTAAATTAATGAAAAAATATTAAATGATAGACCATAACTTTTATACGCTAAAATAACAGTCATGGTATTTAAAGGGAGAATGAAAATAAATGCTTTGTATCGAATTTTTTTTCTCATCGACAATTCTACAAGACTTAGAAAGCTATAGGTCCCTAAAACCCAGGTTTTGCAAATATCTAAGTCAATTTTTTCTAAAAGCGAGTCCTTTTTTAAAATAATACAAATATCTATTTTAAAAGCATACATAAAAAGACAAATATTTTATGATTAGAAAAAAAATGCAATTATTGATGATTTAAAGAATTAAAATCAAATTTCTATATGAATTCAGTTTAAAATTATTTTTATTTACTTCAATTATATACAAAAAAAATAAAGTTTAATTTTGCATATAAATCTTTTGATGCTCTTATTCTGTTTATTTTTTTTTCTATTTTTTACGCCGAATTGTGCATCTCACAAATTTTGGCGTATTTGACATGCTGTAATAGATGCTCGTAAGCAGAATAGCTATCTCAACATATAACAATGCATGTATATGAATTACATGAACATAAGAATACTCTAATAAAGGCGATATTATTTTCACGTTTAAAAGAAAAGAAAGACTGGATTTTGAACTTTGTTGCAATATGAGAATAATTGCCAAAAAAGAAGCTGGTGTCAAAACCAGATTTACAGCAAAATCGTGTGAAATGGACGCATCAAAAAGTGACTACTCGAATACATGACTCTTAACTCGTGCATTGTTATAAATAATATTGTATTCATAATATTGGTATTTTAAAAACCTTTTAGAAATAATGATAAAAACATGTATTTTTTATGGAATTGGGACAAAAAATAATTATTCAAATGCGTAACTTGAATTTAGCATGTTGAAATAATGTGTGAAATATATGAACATTTTAAAAGCCATGTGTGAATCTATAGCTATTACAAACATAGGTAGAATTGTAATTTGAAAGTCAATGATCAAGTGCAAAGTGCGTGGTTCAAATTTAGAGTGTTGTAATAACACACATAAAATCATCATGATTAAAAAAAAACATGAAAAATTCGCAGTCAATATTTGCTAAAAAAATGATCGAAACTCTGCATGGATTTTCGATGGACTCTATGCAAATCGTGGGTTTCTGAGAAATAATTATTCAAATCAGTGCTAATTTCCATGTAATATTATATTAAAAATAGCATGGTTTTATATGCTTAACATGATTTTAATTCAGTCATTTTATAAATTTTTTTTCATGGAAAAATTTTATAAAGTGATATATATTTTTACAAAAAAAAAAAAATTTGTGGAAATTTTTTGCTTTAATTGGACCAAAAATTTTCCCAGGGTCTAAATTTTCCTAGAACCTCATTCTTACAATCAGAGATATTCTGTACCCCTTGAATTTGGTAGCTTTCCCTTATAGCGAACCTGCTATTTAGTTGAGAAAATATATTTTGCAAGAAGAATAAAATCAATTTCATTGCTCTACATACTTCAAAGCAACTATGCTACTTCATTGTCTTAAAGCACTAAAATAATTTGAAATATTTTATTAAAATCACAATATTTTTTCTGTTTTCCCAAATATACTGATATGAAATTTACGCATACATTTTATTTCTTTGTGCTCTTTAATCTATTCCTAAACTGCAGTTGTCTACAAAAGACTTTTTCAGATATCTGATAAAGCAACTGGCTGATATTTTATTCCGAAGGGAAACAATTTAATTTTTGTTATATATTATTTAGAAATTTTTTTTATTTTTAATATTTGTTTTTATTTAAACTTAATGTGGATTAATTTTACCAGGAAAAGAAAATCCATTTTATGTTTACTATAGCAAATACAAGATTAAGATAAGGAATAAAATATTTATTTTAGTGACTTAAGGAAAACAAAGTGTTTTTTTAATACAGAGATAAGTTTAAATTTATACTCTTTCAACATCTATCATCTAATACAGTGGTTTCCAACTGGTGGCCTGCGAAGCCATTTTTTGTGGCCCGCGAACTAAAATACATTAGTTGCCATTTTTTGCGGACAATTTTCGTAAAAAACCTATATGGGTTTAAAATACTTTTCTCCTTAATGAAAACCTAATTTCTTCGTTTCTGTGAAATTTATCATACCACAGTAAAAAAAATAAATTATTTCTCTGGTTTTGCATCCAAGAAAATATTTATTAAAATACAAAAATAATCGTGTATGTTACTCTTTTATTTTTGCTTGTATTTTGTGAATATAATTTAGTATGTGTGTATCAGAAATTTTCTCCAAGAAATTCTCTGATTCAACTTTTTGAAACCACTTATTTTGGACGAAAATATTTACACATACATTTGTAAGTTTTAAATTTAAAATGTAAATATCTATTCTCTGGTGGTTGCAGCAGACAAACCTTAATTTTGTCATTGAACATTTTAAATGCTACTATGTAAGTTTCAATATCAACCTTTTTAAAATTTTATATCTTAACAATTAGATATCTGTTGCACATTAATTGTTTAATACATGGGTGCACATTAAAGTTATTGTAGCCCAATTTTTTTTAATATTCAATTAAATATTTTTAAAAATCGACTTCTTATTTTAATTTGTAATTCAATACTTTTGTTTTGTACAACATGGTAAAAATCTGACTGTAATATTTAATGTTCCTTCAAACATTAAAGAGTCCTACGTAAAATTTTATAAAGTTGCGGCCTGCCATTTGATATGTATTTTTAGTTGTGGCCCCCGGCCTCATATAAGTTGGAAACCCCTGATCTAATAGTTCTGATTGAGGATTTTATGTTTAAATATTAAAAGTAATCAATAGAGTAAAGCAGTAAAGTTTAGTTTAGAAAGTCAGACTAATCTTGACAACCATTATTACTTTTTTCTATAAAGTGATCTAACTACAAAGCTTAAAGTTATAAACTTGTTATAATATACTTTATATAAACTTGTTGTAGAAACTATTCTACTTAGTTTCGGTATTATATAATATGTAAAATTCATAAACACAAAATGCAAATCAATTGCTAAAAAAAGTTAAATATTTATTTTAGGTAAGTTTTGAAGTCCATTTTTGGATATTATGTGTACTTGTTGAATAGCATTTATTTCTTTTCTTGTATTAATTTTCTATTTAAGATTTTTTGTATCTGAGCTATTCTCAAAAGGTGGGCTGCTAGATAGCAGTAAAATGTAAGCTGATGTAAAAATTCTAGTATTACATTTTTCGAATTTGTTTTCAATGCTAACAATTTAAAAAAATTGATAAATAGCATACAAATGTATGTTGACTCAAAAACCTTGTTTCATTTTCTATATGTTTTTAATATATATACTCTTTTTTGTTGATAATAAAAAAATATAAACCTTAACTTTCAAATTAATTTCTAATTTTCCTTAGTGTTAGTGTTTTATCATAAAATGGTTTAAAAGAAGTTTTATGTTATGTAACTATGAAATTAATTTTTTTAATCCTATGTGCATCAAATCAAAATTTTTTTAATTTTGTTTTGTTCTTAGTATATTCTTAGGGTATATGAATTAAAAGTGTAGAATAAATGTGACCTATTCATCGTCTTATTTTACAAAGAATGCAGACTAAAACTGACTTGATTAGAGTTTATTTTGATTTTATTTAAAAATTCAAAAGCATTAACTAAGTTTTTTTTAAAACACTTTTTAAAGTTAATGAGCCATTTTTTATTTTGCGAATTAAATGTATTTTTGACTTAGTTATGGGTTGAAAATTATCCTGAATTGCAAAGAACTCAATAAAAACATGTTTTTAAGATTTTCAAACAAAATAGTATTTATTATCAACTGTTAGCACTTATTCTTAACAAAATATCTGGTTATAAACTGAATAGTACTTGCTGTTTGTTGTTCAAGCCATCAATAGAATTAAAAAATATATACATAAGAACTGAAAATTTTTTTAAAGATTTTATTTCAGTCTTTCTGGCCACCAAAAAAGCTACACATTAAATTTTAACCAGGAAACAAAACTGGTCATATTACACACAAATTACCCTGCACTCAGGTGCAAGTGTATAACAGACTGCTTTAAAAAATCTTTTTTGGTAAACAATATATAGTGTAATCAGTTAATAGTGTGTCAAATTATATTTTAATATTGTCCTGAAATTTTTATGCAAAAATTAAGATTAACAGACTGCTAAAATGCATCAATTTATTTTTTATGCATTTTTTTTAAAAAAAATATACATTGGCCAATAAATATTTAAAGGAAAAAACACATTTTCTTTATTGTTATTATTAATCTATATATGAAATTATAAAGAATTGCTCAGAGTAGGACAAAAAAAAAACTGACAAACAATTTTTAATATAACTTTATTAAAACTATATAATCTAACAAAATATAAAAAATAATTATAAAAGTAGACTTTTACTAATGAATAAATTTTACTGGTTTCAAAGTGGCCACCTTTTGCAGTGATGCAAACTGCTATTGAAATTATCAACAATAGATTGCAAGTCTTCTACCACTAATCTATCCCATTCTCGCCAAAATGATTGCTCCAGAGAGTCAAAACTTTTGTATACAGAGCAAATGAACAATTTCATTCTATTGCTTTCCTTGCTTAAACAACTCAATAATAGCAGATTTTTTGCTTGACATTGTAAAAAAGCCAAAATACAATACCAAAACTAAGAGACATATTATAAAATAATTAAAGTAGTAGAAAAAAAGAAATAACACAAATTAAAATAAATTAGTTAATTTCTTTTTTTGCCACAATCTGTAAGTGATATATAACCATGCAGTAACGATCCAATTATCTAAGAAACCGATGTTCTTATAGGAGGCTGTTTATTTTTTCATGTTTTCTGGATCATAAAGAATAGCAATAGTAATCAGTTACAGAATCGATTTTTTATGCTAGACAATTTTCAAAATAACATCTACTTATAAACACATTTCCTAATGTTAATTTTATTAAAAGAAATCATTTATAACTCCAAGCCTGATCAAGCAGGCACATCGCTACTTTTGAACAATCTAAATGTTTCAATTATATATCTTACATTTAAAAGAGCAATCAATCATCAATTAAATTTAACAGTTGCCTTGGAATGCATTTATGGATCAAACATTCTCTAAGATTGAATATAGCAAGGGAAGGGAATTAACAGCAGAGAAAAAGAGGACTGATAATGATAGTTCCTAAAAAATGAATTTTAAACAACTATTTCATTCATGCAAAATTGGGGCAATCTCAAGACATCCTTAATTATAAATATTGTTCAAGTATTAAAGATTATGATTTTATCTTTTTTTTATGGAATTAAATATAATTAGAATGTGGCGTACAATAGATTGAATAAAGAAAATAAGCTTCTTCAAGATTCGACATAGGTTTTACAGGCCTCATCGAAGTACAAAAAATCTTATTTTCATATTTAGTAAAATTTTTGAAAACTTTTTATTCAGAATTGTAGATTTTATATATATATAAAGTAATTCTTAGCCATTCTTTCAAATAAACTAAATAAAAATAAAAAATTTTTGTAAGAAAATTTGACTGAGCCCTCAGAAGTTCTAGACCCTGGGACAGTTGTCCTTGTCTTACCTTCCTCTAGTACAGTCTTAAGCTTCTTAATTAAAAATAATATCCGAAAGCATCCTGTGTTATATCTGTTGAATGTTATTTAGTATTTAACTGGAATACAGTGTAGTTTAAAATTAGTTCATGGTAATTTTTAGAGTGGGAGTTGAACTGAATACCATCTAAATATGATAAGTGGAAGAACTATGTATGTTGTGCTATGTATAGTTAAGAGGTCAAGCGATCTTAAGCCATTGTTCTTTGTGCCACCATTTCTGTTATTTAGCAATATTTAATTACAAAAAATTGTGAAATTAAAAAATCATATTTTAGAGCATTGCTTGGAATTTCAGTTCTAAAGATACTAGCCAGTACAAATTTTTGCTTGCCACTATTTTGTATTCATTAAAAATTGGATCAATTTTTAAAATGTTAATGGATGTAGTATAAAGAACTTTAAGATGACTTGAGACATAAAATAATGTAGAACCTTAAAAGTTGAAACATATTTATTGTAACAATAATGTAATCAAATCAAAATAAGTAAGTCAATCATTCCAAAAGCAATGGTTTCATAAGTGATGAGTGACTCAGCATTTTTTGTTCTAAATAGAAGCAAATTGTCTAATTGATATCACAAGACTTCAATGAGGCACAATAATCTAAGAGAACATAGTTTAGTTTAAATTTTTTTTTATTTTAAAAAAGCGATGAAACTTATATGCTAGTCCTAAATATTTAATTGCCAATGGCGAGTAGAAATGTGCTGTGCTCTAGAGTGTTTAGTACTTACGCATAAGCAAAATAATGCTGAAATAATTATGAAGCAGCTTGTTTTTGATGTTACGTTTCAGGTGTTGACACAGAAATCTGCTGGAGATATATTAACTATGTCAAAAAACATGTCAGAAAACAAAGAAACTAAACCTGGAGCTCACCATATTTCAGAAAAGGTAAAACTCTTTTTTCCTATAAAATATTTCTTTGTGTGCTTTTCGATTTTAGTTTATTTTATTAGCTAAATAGATGGTTTATTTTATTGTATGAAGTAGATTAAAGTAAATGCAGTTTTAACTATTACCTATTTACAATGTGGTACATGCATCAAATTGAGTTTTTCAATATTACTCTTTTTCTCCTTTTCATTCAATCCCTTTTTCTCACAGTTTTTGAAGATTTATTTCAGGGTTAAAGAAAAATCACAGATTTAAAATCTTAAAATTTTTTTCTACCATGTAACTAGCCATTATTTTTGTATAAAATCTCTATCATCTATGATAGCAGATTAACCAATGAAGGGCCACATGGCCAAGTATTTAGAGTGTATTGTTGATAGCAATTATAGGTAGTAATTGTCATATAAACATTGTTCCAGGCACTTAATTATTTTTATCAGTTAACCTTGTGATATGTTTGCAGAAAATTAAATACTTTTAAATGTTTAAAATTAAAAATTGCAAAACTGATAAGTTTTTTTACTTTATTTTACTACATAATACACAAGTCCATTTAAACATAAATTTTAATATTGAATAATTTTAATGTTCCGAGAATTAAATTAAAATATCTAGTTAATAAAATAAATGCAAGCTAAATATTTTAATTTAGAGAAAGTTTGTAGGGTTAAAAATAATTAAATCAAAACCCTTTCAGCCCAAAATAAAATTCAACATTTAGTAGGGAGTATATACTAACAAACAACAAACAAATTGTTAGAAGCAAGGGCTGAGAGAAAAAAGAAAGAAAGAAAACATTAAATTTGAAGGAACTGATTTTCCTTAATAATAAAAACTATTTAGATACTTGTTTACAACTTTTTATGACCAATACTTTTTTAATATGACACTATTTACAATTAATACACATATATGTTAACAATTAAAATTTTCATTACTTAATGACACTTACCTTAATTACACTTTTTTACAGTTAAAATTTAATGATATTCAAATCATTTCCCAGTATATGATCATAAATGATATAAAATGGTTCATGTAGGTTTTTCTACCTACATGATTTAAAAAATTTCTTAATGGTTATCATGCAATTTGCAAAATTTTCAATTATTGTGAATATTTTATCTACTTGATCATCTGATAGCTTTTTTGGGCCATTAAATGAAAATTTAATGATTTTGTTTAATCACTTGAGCCTGCCCAATTCATTCTGGAAAACAGTCTTTCTACAGAAGCTGTTGTCAGTCGTGGGCAGTAGTAATCTTGGGCGGATAACTTAATCAGTTTTGGGAATTTGTCCCAGATGGTGCTCTTCCTTTCCTGATTTTTAAATCCCATGAATACAAATTGCAATGTGTGATTTTTAAGTCACTTCAATACATATTGTTATGTGTAATTTTTAAATTGCGTGAATAAAAAAAGTGATGCTTGGTTTTTAAATCATGGGAATATAAATTGAGACATGTGATTTTTAAATTGTGAGAAGAGTGAGACTCACAACGTATGATTTTGAAGACTTGTGAATATGAATCGGAATATGTGATTTGTAAATTTTGTGAATATGAATTGCAGTGTATGATTTTTGAATTGCGAGAAGAGTTACAGTGTATGATTTTTTTAAACGCCAGAATACAAATCACAGTGTATGAGTTTTGAATTGCGAGAAGTGTTACAGTGTATGATTTTTTAAACGCCAGAATACGAATTGCGATGGATGAATTTTAAGTCTCGTTAATGTCAATACAAAACGCGCTTTTTAGCGAATTACGATGTGTGACTTTTAAATTGCGGGAAGAATCAAAACTTATGATTTTTTAACCGTGGCTTAGGTACTTAGTTCCTTTTTAAGTTACAATAAATAATTTAAAACTGAATCAAATTTCATGAGTTGTAGTGTTGTGTAAAAAAATATTAGGATATTTAAAATCAAAAGTAAAAATAAGCAGTAACTGCAAAAAAAAGTTCAAAAAACCTCCAATGTTTTTATGTTAAAATCGGCACACATAGAGCACGTAAAAAGTGATTATTTTAATGTGTGATTCAAAACTTGTGTGGCGTAAAACTACAGTATTAAAAATATGAGGATTTGTTAAATTATGGGGAAAAGCGCAGTAATAACTACAGAAAAACTATCAAAATCTCTTTGTATTTACGATGACAGCAGCATAAATAAAGTGCGTCAAAAAGTGAAGTATTTAAATGCGAGCTTTGTAATTAAAGTATCGCATAAGCATATAAAAAATATCTGGTCCTTCAAAACTGTTGAAAAATAGGAGCCATTATTATTTGAGTTTCTGATATTGAAAATCTATTATAAATAAAGAATTCACTTCATAGAAAACTATATTTATTGAAGACAAAACTTTAAATATAAAGAAAGAAAAACTATTCTTAATTAAGCTAAACATAACTCTTTAACATAACTCTCTCTCTAAACATAACATAAGAGAAGGAACATACTCTATACCAAAGCAAAACACCAACTAACTAAAAAACACCCACTTCCTTCTAGATGAGATAACAGGAAGTGGCCCAACTTCCCCTAGGAAGTGACCCAACTTTCCACAGGAAGTGACAGTAAAGAGGAAAACACTGCCTATCTATTTATTTACATTTCCAACATTCAGCCCCCTTTTCCCTTTTGCTGTGCTAAAAAGTTAAACACTCAATTATAACCTTGAGCTATTAAGTCCTTAAATATATTTTATAACAAAAAGATCTAATGTGCTCTTTAACCGCAGGCTTTATGAATAAGTCCGCTGTATTGTTCAAAGTTCTAACATATTTCAGTTCAAAGAATTTGTCATTAGCATATTGTCTCACAAAATGGTAACGTACATCAATGTGTTTACTTCGAGAGTTCTCAACTTCAGATTTAGAAAAATCAATAGCAGCACTGTTATCACAAAACAATTCACAGCTTGGTATGTCCAATTTGAGTTTCTTATCAGTTAGCACATTTTTTAACCACACTAACTCCTTGGCTGACTCCGATTAAGAGATATACTCAGCCTCCATGGTAGAAATTGAAACACTTTTCTGTTTAAAGGTTTTCCACAAGATAGGAATATCACCTACATATACAATAGTTCCTCCTATTGACACTCTGTCATCTCTGTTTGATGCATGATCAGCATCAGTGTAGCACTTTATTGACAAATCTGAGATTTTTGACAAATCTAGCATATTTTCCTTTGTATATTGCAGATACCCTAATAGTTTCAGAAGAGCTTGCCATGTTTGATACCAGGATTTTCTTGATATTGTGATAAAATGTTAACAGCATAAGATATTTCAGGCCTTGTCCCACTTGCTATAAAAGATACACATCCAAGAACACTTCGGTATGGAATATTTTCCATTTCAGCTTTCTCTATCTCTGTTAGTGGGCAATCCTGCATCGACAAATTTAATCCTTTAGCTATTGGCAATGAAACTATAGGTATATTGTACCACTTGCTAAAATGCTTCACTGTATTCTCTATATATTCTTTCTGATGGATTACTAAATGACCATTAATTTTCTCAAATTCTATACCTAAAAGTTTCCTTGTTTCTCCCAAAATCTTTAATTCAAAAATTTTATTCAACTGTTTTAAAATTAGTTCTATGTTCTTTTGACTTTTCCAAATATCATGATATCATCAACATATAACAATAGCAGCACATTATCTCCTGTGAATATTCCGTTGCACCAATCTAATTTTTCAAGTTTTAATTCGTATAACACACTAGTTACTTCAGTGTACCACTCACGTCCTGATTGATGTAATCCATTTATTGCCTTTTTTAATTTACACACTTTTGATGGATCTACTACAAAACCTTCAGGTTGTGCCATATAAATTTCTTCTGTTAAGTCTGCATATGAATATGCACTTTTTACATCAACTTGACAGTGAACCCAGTTCATCAAACCTACAAAAATAGCAAAAAATAGTCTTATGAGAGAAAAATTTACCACAGGACTGTACACTTCGTAATAGTCAATACCCTGTTGTTGCTTAAATCCTTATGCAACAAGTCTGGCTTTATGCCTCACAATTTTATTCGATTCATCGGTTTTTAGGTTGTATACCCATCTACTACCTATCACTTTAGTATCTTTTGGCTTCACCAATAACCACACTTCTCTTTTCTTCATCATTTCAATTTCCTCTTCCATTGCATTCTTCCATTTTTCATAATTTCTTGACTCAACTGCTTCTTTGTAACTTTTTGGAATATTATACTCAATTAAATTTGCTTCATCTTTTTGTACTATACCGACTTCATTTCTGGTTACTTTACCAGAATATTCATTCCTACCACTAAAATCAAATATATCCTTTTCAAATTCAATTCCATGACTATTACAATATTTTTCAATGTCATATGATGACCTAAATCGGTTTTTAGACCCTTCTAAGTAATAATAAATATCATTTCTAGATCCATCTGATCGTTTAGTTGCTTTTCTTAACCAGTTTAAATCGGATACCTTCTTGATGCTTTCATGACTACAACTTGAGTCAAATTCTGGCCTAGGAACAATATCTTTATCATTTGATTCTTCTCTTTCATTCCATTTTGTTCTTCTTGGTGGTTTTCTACTTGGGTCCAGGATGACTTCCACTGCAAATTCATTTTCATTGAATTTAACATTTTTTGTTTCTATAATTTTACGATCTTTAGGTAAGTAGATACGATAGCCCTTGGTTGAAAAAGCATAACCTAGCATTATACCTTCTTTGGCACGCATTTGGAATTTATTTCTCTTTTGTTTAGGTACACCAACATAAGCCTTACATCCAAACACTTTAAAATACATTACTGGTGGTTTCTTTCCATACAACATCTCATACGGTGTTTTCTTTCCTTTTCTTGAAATTCTGTTCCATGGATGAACAAAACAACATACTGCTTCATTCCACCATTCTTCATTCATATTACTATCCTTCAACATAGATTTAATGGCCTCCAGAGCAGTTCGATTAAATCTTTCACATACACCATTTTCTTCTGGCGTATAGTAATAAGTTCGCTCAGCAGAAATTCCATGCTCTTCTAAGTATTGTTCAAATTGGTTATTGCAGAACTCACCGCCATTGTCACTCCTGATACACTTTAATTTTCTTCCAGTCAAGCGTTCCATCTTTGCATGATAATTTTTAAATTTCCTAAATGCTTCACTTTTATTCCTCATATGGTATAAAACTACTGCACGGCTGTAATCATCTATAATTGCCAAAAAATACCTATTTCCTTCTTTCGAAGTTTTCGACATTGGACCACAGATATCCATACATACTACTTCTAGTGGCTGAGAAGTATGACTTGGAATTGACTTAAATGAGATTCTATTGGATTTGGCAAGGAGGCAAGTGTCACAATTTTCATCTGGTTTTTCTATATTAGGTAATCCCCTTACACTCTGGTTCTTGCTAGTTTCTCTAAGGTAGTCAAAATTAATATGACAATATCTCCTATGCCACAGTGTAGTTATATCTGTTCCTGATTTACAGGTGCCAACATTAAATCCACTATCTTCAGCAATTGGAGTTCTAGTCTTATATTTGTATGGCTTCAGGTAGTATAATCCATCTCTCCTAGTGGCATAAAATTATTTTAACCAATCATTTGAATATACCCACAATTTTCCCTTGGTTCTAACAAAATTAGCTCCTGCAGCTTCTAAGCGTGAAAGAGATATTGGGTTTCTGCGTATACTTGGGTTGTATAAGACATTTGTTAAAGTTATATTACTTATTTCTTCTACTTTAACTGAAAATTCAACTGTTCCTTTTCCTAGTATCTTACTTAAAGGATCCCCAACAGCCAAAGCCATGTTTACATTATTTGTTTCTTCATAACTTCGACATTAATATTTTGTTTTTACAGAAGTGTGTAGTTGCAGCGGAATTCAAAACCCAAATTTGATCATCATTTCTAATCATGGTTTCACCAACTTCCACAGAGTGTGTTGTATAAGTCTCAACTAAAGCAGCTGACTGGTCATTGAAATTTCTTTTCTGTTTACTCCACTTTGACTTTACATTTCTGGCATATCTATCTCTACAATTTGCAATTAAATGTCCATACTTGTGGCAGTGATGACATGGACCAATGATTTTTCTATTATTTTCTGCTAGTTTACTTTAAGATTTTCTTCTGTCTCCATATCTTTCTTCATCTTTACTTATAGAAGAAATGTTAAAACAGGATGGCCACCCACCTGGAAAACCTTGAAAACCTGGAATTATCAGGGAATTTTTTTATACTGGAAAAACCTGGAAAAAATCAGGGAAATTTGGATAGAAACCTGGAAAAATCGGGGAATTTTTAAGAAAAGCTGGAAATTTTTCTGCAATATTTTTTTCAATTTCACTAATTGAAATTATTTACTAATTTTCTTAATTTAAATTATTTTATCCATTATACCCCCATTTTTTAGACTGAAATGTATTGCCAAACAGTTGAAATATCATTAACTTAACAATACTTTGCTTGCATCAAAATTTGCTCCATTGTAACCCTGTTATACAGAATGCCACATAAATTTCTCCCATGGTTGCCAAACGATTGTAGAAACTTTTGACTTCTTCGGAGACTATGGGACTGCAATTTAGGAAAGGCAAAGATTGTGGTGGAGGTGGAAGAATGGTTTAGGATATTCGCTTCTATTTTTATTTTCTATGTTCGACACCATGGGATTACCCAATTCTAAAAACAAAAACAATTGACTAATCTAAACTAAGAAACCATGTGGTTAGACTGAAATTCTTTAAATATTCTAATAAGAAAAAATATTTTTTTCTATAGAATATGCAACAAGAAATTTGACAATTTTGCCTTTACGAATACTGGATATCTCTTAAAATAATAATGCTAATTCAGAACAAACAACATTATTTAAACATTTGACTTTGATATAATTTTCTTTAAACCAATATCCAATGTATTTTATAAAGAGCAATGTTCGGATTAAATACAGTATAAAATGGCTCTATATTGAAATGTAAATAAATATAAAAATTTATTGATGTATAATCACATAGAATTATTTTCTTTTACTTAATGAAAATATTTTAAACAGTACTTATCCAAGGGTCACTCTGTATTTGCTATTTGGTACAGTTTGTGTAAAAACTACTTAACTATTTAAAAAAAATTTATTTATTAAAAACAACATATTCTACAATACTAAACGTATTATTTTCTCCACATCTATTCAATATGATATATTGAAAATAACATTTTAAATAAAATACTTCATAATATTGACACTTTTTTTGTACCCGCTTACAATTAATGATAAAAAAAATTACACGCTGACCTGGAAATTTTAAGATTTTTACTGGAAAACGTGGAAAAATCAGGGAAATTTGAGATCTGATTTGAGTGGCCACCCTGTAAAAGCACTAACCTCTGGACGAATAACAGCTTTCACTTGTGTAAGTCTGCTTTCTTCTCTTATCAGTTCCTCAGCAATTTTATTAATCGTGAAGTCTTCATCTTTCCAACGATATATTATCTGAACTATACCGGAGAATTCAGGTGGTAGATGCCTTATTGCTTGAAAGCCTTGAAACAACTGATTTAATTCATGACCTGCTTCACTCAGCTTTTTCACAGCTGTTTTAAGTCTAGCAATAAAAATGCCAATACTTTTATTACCTTGATACTTTATGCTAAAAAACTCATCAAGTATCTGAATGAGTCTAGCTCTTGTTTTTGGCTCAAATTGCTGAACCAATTTCTCCCAAGACCTTTTCCCATCTAAACAATCTTGGATAAGCAGTCTGAATTCTGGCTGAATTGCATAATACAATGTTGAAAATGATCTATCTTTTCTTAATTCAAATTCCTGTTTTTCCCTTCTTGTAGCTGATACTTCTAACTCTTCTTCTCTTCCTTCAATAAATTTCCAACAGCCTTTATCTAATAACAAAACTTTAATGTCTGTTTTCCACCTGTCCCAGTTATCATGATTTAATAAGTTAAAGCCTTCTGGTAGCAAAGCCATTCTCTATTAAAGTTTTCCAAAGTATATTTCAAATTATCAATACTTACAGCCCCCTTCTAAAATGTCCTGGCCCATAACCAGTGTTGAAAAATAGGAGCCGTTATTATTTGAGTTTCTGATATTGAAAATAATCTATTATAAATAAAGAATTCACTTCATAGAAAACTATATTTATTGAAGACAAAACTTTAAATATAAAGAAAGAAAAACTACTCTTAATTAAACTAAACATAACTCTTTAACATAACTCTCTCTCTCTAAACACAACATAAGAGAAGGAACATACTCTATACCAAAGCAAAACACCAACTAACTAAAAAACAAAAACACCCACTTCCTTCTAGATGAGATAACAGGAAGTGGCCCAACTTCCCCTAGGAAGTGACCCAATTTCCCTTAGGAAGTGACACAGCAAAGAGGAAAACACTGCCCATCTATTTACTTACATTTCCAACAAAAACCTTATAGAAATGTGTAGCAATAATTTGCCAACTAACGTTTGAAAAATAACTTGATTTGCAATAAAATCAGCACAAATAAAACACGTCAAAAAGTTTTTATCTAAATGATCGATTCTCAATAATATTGTGCTAAAAATATTGAAATTTTGAAAACCATGTGGAAATGTGTAGCAATAGTCATTTAGATTTGCGCAAATCAAGTGCGTCGAGAGCAAGTTTATTTAAATGACCCATTTCAATCTTCAAAACGCAAAATATATTTTAAAAAATCGCGAAAAAACTAAGTGAAAACGGGTTTGCAATAATTGCGGAAAAGTAATTTAATTTCTGATGAAATCTGCACGCATGAAGAGCGTCAAAAGTGATAATTAAGATTCAAAATACGTGTATTGTAATGTATTAAAAATATGGTATTTTCAAAACTATTCGTAAATCCCAGTGTTTTCATTACAGAAAAAAAAAAAAAAAAAAAAAAATGGGAGAGAATTTCTCACCCTTTCTCAAAAACAGGGTGAGATTTCAAAAAGTTAAGTGAGATTTCTAAAAATTAAATAACACAAATGGACTTGGAAAAAAAATATTTCTTTAATTATAATACATTTTTAACACCTTATTTCTAAACCATTGAATATTTTTGCTGCATCATCATATGGAAAATGTTCTATATCTACTTTTTCATCAGTTATTCTCATTAGGTTTTTCAAAGCTCATCAGTCAATCTGTTACGATATTTTGTTTTAACTCGGTTTTGGGTGCTAAATGACCTTGCACTCGGTGACCTTGCTATTCGGAATCACTAATTAAATTTGTAGCATTGTGCACACACTTTCCTATCCTCTACATCTGCCAGCATAGGCTTTTCAATTATTTCTGTTATAGAAGAGCGAAGTTCATTGAAGTTATTTCCATGTTAATACTTCTTGTTAGGTCTTCCAGCATAGTTTTCACAGACTTCAACTTTTACAAATTGCTGTAAATTGTTGACGAGAGAGTTTGATAATTCATTAACAGCTAAAAATAGAGCTAACTTTAAAAAACTTATTATAAAGGACTCATTTTTCCCCCCTCATTGTCGTAGCTGTTTTCATGTCTTTCTCAAAATGGCAGAAGACTAAATTTTTTCCAAAATTCGAGAGATTCGCGCATTTTAAAATTGATTAATAGAGTGCGCAAACTTCTCGCGTTAATCATTTTTTAATGCGAGAAAAGAAAAAAATATGCGAGATTCTTGCGCTGTAGTGAAAACACTGAATCTGTAGCTTTAACCATACAAAAAAGCGTTTTAAAAACTACATTGATTGAGATTGGGAGGGTTAAAAACGTAAATGTACTATTTCCTTTTATTTTTTATTTTAAATAGTTATTTTTAAAAATTTTGTTCAGGTTTCTGCTGCGAGCCGCATATGGAGAGTTGGCGGACTGTAGGTTGTGCACCCCCTCTCATCTCACCTACCAGTGTCTGCGTCTTAAAAGTTCAACTGTTTTTATTTTTGTCCACTTTCATGCCTAATTTTGCCAAAAATCAAAAAATCTGCATATAAAAATATTAGAAGTTATGTGGGAAATCTGTTGTGTAAGAAAGAATAAGAACTTTACCAAGAGAAAAAAAATAGTTTAGTGTCAATTATCCCTGTTGCATTAGATAATTGACATTCTACTTTATTTTTAAATTAGTTCTTTGAAACTTAGATAATTTATTTTTCATTTAATGATTTTTAAGTTAGAGTAATTGAAATTAACTATGGTTTTATGGATGTAAAACATTTTAATATTCATCTTACTTATAAACTATTTATTTTCTAGGTTTTGTCTAAAGGGGAATTTATTGCTTTAGAAAATTATACTTATAAAGATCATGAAGGAGTTGAAAGGTGAGTTTCAGTATTCTGTTTTACCTTATATGATTCCCCCCCCCAAATTTACAAAATGAACTGAATGCACTGTAGGTATGTAGATATTTGCAATTTTAAGTGTAAGAATCGAAATTGGTAAGGATGAAGAATGGTAATTCTTGGTGAAAGACTAATCAAGCAATTTGAACAAATGACTTCAAACTGAAAGAAAGTTATCAAAAATAATTTTTTTTAAAAATTCTTTTTATTAATAAGTAGGCCTACAGACATTTATCTGCAGCAATTTTGTGTCAAATTAGTAACATTATTGTGTTAAATTTTTATCATTTTTACTAGAGTTTTTACAATTCATATTACTTTTACCTATTAGTTGTTTATTTAATATTACAAGTTTTGGCTATTTATGTCAATTGTGTTTCTCACATAGGTTAAAAAATTGCTAGTAAATTAGAATTTTTTGAAATTTTTTAGATGATATTTCAAATTTTTTGGGAAGGGAGATGTAACAAAAAAAGCTTTAACAAATCTTTTTGGTATTTCTTTATCTAAATTATCATTCTTAATTTGTTATTCAAAATTAAACATGTTCTTATAATTTATTATTCACATTTAGTCTTTTGGTTTTTGAATTTAAATTAAGTATGCTAGAATTAACATCTTAAGTTTTCAATTAACCAAGAGTGAGAACTGGCAAAATCTTTCAACTTATTTTTTAAAGGTTATAAGAAACAATAATTGCCTTTTTGCCTGTAACTTAAGAGTTCATCAGGATATTTTTGCAAGATTTCCCCCAGTTTTTATACTAAACCACTTCAATTTGGTGTTACTTTGACTATCGCCCTCTTGACAATATTCGACTGTCTTCGCCTATATATATGTGTATTTTACACTAGTTTGCCCTTTAAATCAGTTATGATAATGAAATTTGAATTCGTTACATTAAGCTTATATTTGTCATTACCTTAACCATTCTTAGGAGCATGTAAAACATCATTCAGGACAACTAAATGCATTTGATTTAAACCATTGTGTTCAATAAGTCAAATTGTTGAGTATAAACAGATTTAATTCTTTAATTTATTTAGTATTTGCATTTCTTTTTTTGTTAAATGTAGTTAAAAAAAATTTCTAACATTTTTAAGTATTTATTGTTTAATTTTTCTCATTGTGAAAATATGCAAAGATAAAGGCATAATTATACAACAGTTTTTGTACCTCAAGTTTTAGGTATTAAGACTCGCGAAATTGAATAGCCACTATACTTGATTGGTCCCTGCACCTTTATTTGGAAAATTATGGCTTTTTTAACTTCTAAAAGAATCAGTGATGGTAATTTAATTTTCCTAAAAATTGTTGTTAGGTGTCTAATATAGAAAAATCACTAAAAAGCCCTTGTTTGCCCACACACCCTAGTTTTCTTAAATTAGACTGCTTAGAAAGATAACTAGCAAGTTACTGCCGTATTCAGCAAATTGTTAGTTATTTACTCTAATTAGTAATATACTTTTTTATGGTGTGCTTTGACTGTGAAAACAAAACAGATAATGATGTAAATTGAATTTTATTCAAAAGTATTCTATGCACAATAAAAAATGGGCTACTCTGAATGACTTTCGATCTAATAATCAGATCTTTATGTTCTAGGACTCAATCTGAATGGTTCAAGGGGATATGCTCAAATATTTTAATTAATTAGTACAGACAATATTTTAAGTTACAAAATCAGACACAAAAACATACTTTCTGGGAATAAACACGCCTTTTTCATAGCCGGTAACTACCCTAGAATTTCCAGAGGATCTCCGAAAATTCCAGTGTACTCCGAGCACTCCGTAAAGATATAAATTTTATCTGGAAAATAAACCTGATAGCTAATTTTTAAATTTTTCTGCCGATGACATCACGTAATCGTATTCCCCACCCTTTTCGTGTCTGCTCTTTCTCCTTCCAATGGTTAACAGTGTTTCTCTGCGCCACGCTCTTGCCGTTGTATAGTGCTGACGTCACTTAACCTGCATAGCTAGAACTGGTTGAGTGACGTCACCATTAAAGCTGTGATGCGCGTGAGAAATGTTTCTTCTTCTCTCTAAGATAGTTTCTCGCAAGTATACGGTATTTACTTTTTCGTGCAGCCGACATGTCCTAGTTGAAGTTGCTGATTGGAGATAGAATCATGTCTTCCATAAAACATCCGCAGATGTTTCTTTTGTAGATCCTGAAAACATGTCTTTAATGCTTTTACTGGAGGAGGAAGCGGCACTATTCGTGGAGGAAGTGATCCCTCCACGTGCCGTAAACAGTAATTTCGACCTCCATGAGCAATCGGAAAATCGCATTTGCGAACGTTGCAATAAACATGATGTGATGATTTAGTGGAACGAGTAAAAACAGGCTATTCTACTGAATATTATTTCAAAGAGCAAAATTTGCTTCTTTGGACTATTTTCTGTCTCTGGTTTCTGTTCCAGAGGAACAATGAGGTGAAATTGAACAAGAGTTTGCTCTATACCAAATCGACACACTAAATGAAGAGATTTTATCAGAGAGTCTGAAACATGCTGCTACGATGCAGTATTAACTGAGCAAGATTTACTGAAAGCTAAAAAAGCTACTTATGTTGAAAAGCTTTGACTGGACAAAAGGATTAAATTTTTGATATTTTTGTACAACAATATCATGAGGAGAGTTTTTGTTTTATTAAAATTTATAATGTTTAACTTGCTTCATAATTATTCTGTCTACAATTCTTTCATAGTTTTCTCATTTCTTATTGTCACTTTAAAATTAATTGTACTTTTTTGAAACTGATAAAAAAGTTAATAATATAGTTCTGTTAACTTTTACCAACTATCAAAGATAATTTAGTCATAATTTAATAATCTAAGATGGTCTAAATATTATTCAATAACTATTAATTTTCCTTTTTCAATATTTTTCTGTTAAATGTTTCCTTCTATTTATATAGTTTTTAAATTTATGCATGGAAATGTAACTAAATTTGTGTCACGTTATACTCCTGAAATGACTCCCAAAACTCCTGATGTTTTTAATCATTGCTTCTGAAAACTTTTCTACTGAGTTACCAAGTCTGCTTTTTTTAGATGGATTCGGATTTCCCATCTTCAAAATGTAGGGAGTAGCTGCAACCTGGGATATATGGTCCCGATAGTTTGATAGAGCGGTTCAAAGTTTAATCCCTTTTAATTTTACTTTTATTTATTTCACCATATCTCAAACTTTTTAAGTGGATTGAGAAATGTTTGCATACAATTATAAGATTAATTTATCCGAAGTTAATTAATTATTAGTTATTTTTTTGCAATTAATGCAAAAAAAAATTAATAAATAAAACTAAATAAATATTAGATTAGATAGAAATTAATAGATTTTGATTATGTGGAATAAAACTGGATTTCTGTGATTATTTTGATTAAGACTAGTTTATCAATTAAACAAAATGCATAAGATAAATAATTCAAAACTTTATTGAAAAGAAAGAAAAGAAATCTAACTCATCAATCTTTCTTAGAGTGAATCAAAATTATATGAGATTTTTAAAGCATTATACAATTAAATTTTAATTTTACACACAAATATAATAGTTAATAATTAGCCTTCTGTTGATATTAAATAGTTTTCTTCATTGAAAGTCTTAACATATTCAAATATTTATTATTGCCTTATGGCCCTCCTTACACAGATGCCACATTCGATTTTAAACTTATCTCAGTGGTAGAGGTGAAGGAAAGCTAAAGTTGCATAGAATCTATGAATCACACCATAAACCAGTCGTTCAAACCTCATCTCTAAGGTCATCATTCAGTCTTGCAACTTATGTGATAGGAGTTTTGCCAATCCTGGTGTGTTTATGTAGTTCATGAGTATTTATAATTGAATCTGATCCAAAGAAACTGCTGTATAATTTTGCTTTTAGTTAAGACTTATAAAACATAATTGTATTTCTGTTTCATAAAATTAGTTAATACAAAAATATGAAGAAATTGAGTCCTAATTTTAATGTAGAGGAAATTAGTTTATTGATTTTAAACTTTTCTTACAGAACTTGGGAAGTTGCTACAAGAGTTTCTAAGCCAGAAGAAGGAAATCCAGACTGTAAGTATTTATTCTTCAGTCTTGTTTATATGTTTTGATGAATGTTTTCGACAAAAACTTTTTATTTCAATGAGTTAGATTTGATAATTGTTTATCAACAATAATTTACATTTCATTGAGCTCCAAGCTATATACATTGCAGTTATCCCAATAAGGCTACAAAAAGAGAAGTGATGTGATTTGAATGAGATTTATGAAATTGTTTTTATTTATTTATGTTACATAATTATAACTGCAATCGATACCCAGATAAACCCAAAAGCTTGAATAGAACAATGCATTATAGAACTTCTCAATTCTAAGAATTTGATTCAGTGTAAAAGTTTCATCATGAAGTTGCTTATTTTATGACCTGAACTTATAATTACTGGTTTGTTTGAAAATTTTAAGTAGAGTCTCTTTCTAAAGAGTTCGTTATTTCTAGTTATTATGTTCAGTAGCATTGCACTAAATTTTTTTTTGACCTTGTATACCATGGTGAGATATGCTAAATAGTTCAGACAAAAAAAAAAGTTTTTGAATTTACTTCTTATTCAACAGATTTCAGTTTTCGCCCAAGGTATTGAGAGTAGCTGAAATCTTGAAAATAAGGTTTCAGTAATTTAGTCAGGAAATCAATTCAAAGTTTGGTGCTCTTAATTTTACTTCTTGTGGTTTTTGCTGTATCTTTAGAACTAATTGTGCATGTCAATTCTTTGCATCTATATTTTTGAATTGTTTTCTCTATATATTATTAATTTTTCAACTGATTTGATTATTATTGAGATTTTATCTTTTAAAAGTATGTAAGAATATTTACAATCTAATATTTTAATTACAAACGAATGAAAATAATGAATTTCTGACTAAACTATTGGGATTCTATCTTTGAAAGTGAGGCTACCCTTTATATCTTTGGAGTCAAAAATCCAAATCTGAAATCTGTTATAAT
This sequence comes from Parasteatoda lunata, assembly GCA_949128135.1. NCBI lineage: Eukaryota > Metazoa > Arthropoda > Arachnida > Araneae > Theridiidae > Parasteatoda > Parasteatoda lunata. The sequence goes on along the minus strand of OX421980.1, from coordinate 9,957,938 downwards.
TTAAATTTTTTGCATTGTGGAGATAAAATTCCTAATTCTAGTATGAAGTGAAAGTACAATTACTCTCTTTATTATCTGCCCTTTTATTATTATAATATAAAACAAATTTTAGTAAAGTCAATGGATTTTTTAATTTTAAGTTATTTTTCAAATTATTTTTCAATTTTTAAATTGTCATTTTACTCTTACAACCAAAAGCTCAATATCTAAACAACGATAAGGATTGTTAGGAAATAGATGTATTAATTTTAAGAAAATGTTTTAGTCATGGTCTATGACTTTGGAGCCGTATTATATTCTAGTGTTATTATAATTAGGAATTAGTAAAATAGATTTAACTCTTATCAGTTATGTTTCTTTCCCTGCTTTATCTTGTTTTTCAAAATATTACCCTAATAAGTTTCTACTTGTCTTAAAATAATAAATTTTTTGGCGTGCTTGATTCGTGACTATTCCGTCGCAAATTTCCATAGATTTCCAATCGTTTTTTTGGCAGATCGCTATTGCTTTTTCAAATTCTGATGTTTTAATACGATGCTATTATGACGTTCAAATTTGGATTTTAAGTTGCTGACAATTTGTGATATACTTGTTTATATAAAAGATGCTTTGTTGATGTATTAGTGCAAGTTTTCTTTCGAATGAAGAAGGTAAGAAATTTAATTTTTATAGACTTCAATATTTAAGAAGAACTGTGTTTGTGAAAGTCTAAAGTTATCTATTGAAAGCATTCAGCCAACTATCAAGAAATAAAAGAAATCAAATGCTGATCAATTTTGAAAAGACATGATCTTATTGACTCTGTTTGATAAGAATAAAAAGTTAGACTAATTCTTAAATTTTTATTATGTAATTTTACCTCACTTTAATAAGTTAGTGAAGTTTTTTCTACATGAAACAATTCTCCATTTAATACATACTGAGTTATTTGATTTTATTACATTTGTTTTGTTTTTTCACTTTTTATGAAATCAGAATATTTGTTAAATATTGGATCTGATTTAAAGGTTTTTATCTTAGATGCAAATAAACAATTAAGTGATAAGTTTTTGAATGTAGGGTCAGAAGCATATGCTCTAGTTAAGAATACCTCCTCCACCCCCCCCCCCCCCCCAAATAGAGCAAGTGGGTAGATAAATTTTTTACATCTTTATGAGATGCTTATGTCGCAACCAGTAACTATATCTTAAAGAATTTTCCATTTCATATTAAATGTTTGCTCCATTGTTCGGCTCTAAATCCTAGATGCAGGAAAGATAATTTCTGCTTAACTGCATTGCTACATTTTGGAAAAATTTTACCTAATGTCATTCAAGAAGAAAATATAGGCTTTTTGCTGGAAGCGATAAATATGTATGTGATGGCTGAGAATTTAGTGGAATGACAAAGTTAGAGACAAGAGACAAGCACAGGCTTTTAATTGAATCATATTATGAGAAAAAATATTAATTTTGCTCAACAAATGTATCAGCAACATTTGATTCCAAAATGAGGAGAGTTGTAAAGTTCTTCTAAAAAGCCATCTATTAAGATATCCGATGAAGTAACATAAAAAGTTGTGTACTGTGAAAATGAAATAGCTCCACTGAGGGTTGAGCTTCCCAATCTAAGATTAAAACCAAACCAAACTAAATGTATTTCAAAGAAAAAATATATGTTCTATAAATTTTTTAATTAAACAAAAATATGTTTGAACACTAGTGGCTATAAAGTGGGTTCTTATTTAACCCACTGACGGTTCTGCACGTAAAAAGTTGTAATTTAACCTGCAGTCTTCTCCGCATAGCAAAACCGGTTTTCCCATGTTATGAGATAGGGAAATAATGTATAGGGGAGAAACATTCTCCCAATTTCGCCCATTTGCTAAACCGCCAGTGGGTTAAAGAGCATTTTTTGGTAATTTAATTATTAAGTAATTGTGAACTTATATTGGTATGTATTTATTCTAAAAATATAAATTTTTATGTAAGTTATAGATTCTGATATGCAAGTTTTAAAGTTGATTATAGTTATTTGATTTATGTTTTATAATAAGATTGAAAAAAAAATGACGAAACTTTTTAGTGTTTTACAGTTAATCAGTTAAACAATTTAGTGTTTAATCATAAAATTGAATCACTAAATTCCTAACATTATTTTAGGTGTAGGGTCTCTGGCAGTTCTAAGACGTTTGCTGAAGTATGATTGTCTTATACTTGTGAAGCAATACAGACCAGCTCTTAAACAATACACACTGGAATTCCCTGCTGGTATGCTTTCAACTTGCTTACAAAATTTTTTCTATTACTTTGTTTAAGCGGACTATTCATCTAAAACTTTTTACAAATCCTTTTTTATTTTATTTTTTGATATTTTTAAGAGTTCATTTTAAAAATGTTACTACAATAATAGTTGTTTAATGCATAAATATGTATTAATTTTATAATTAGCTGTATTACCCAATTTATTGTTCAATTAAAGAAATGGATGCAAAAAGTAGTTTTGTTTTTAAACTTCTGCTTTTGAACAATAGAAAATACATACACTGGCTAATGAACCAGAAACTTGTGAGAGTTTTTCTTTCCTTGCTCACACTGTACTAAGATCTGGTGGAAGCATCATGATGTGAAACATGTTTTGTTGTCATGGAATTGATGTTTAAGGGCAAAGGAAAAAGCCATGCATTACCTGGACACATGGGAAAATTAAATTCCTCCTAGAATGTCAAATTTTTGATCTGAAGGTGATACCATTTTGACTTATTGTATTTAAAATTTTGGTCTTAATTTTTTTTTTTTTAAATTCCATTTGTTATACTTTTAATGAACACCAATTTGACTTCCAACATTTTCCTTGGCCGCTGGAAGAACCGGATCTTAACCTAATAAAAATGTTTTAGACATGTAGGATAGGCACATATCTTACAGTATCTTCCATCTAATTTACAAAATTTGGATGTTTCATTAGCCGATGCATGAATACAAATGTACTTCAGAAACTTCTTGAATTGATGCCCTTACAAATATGGACTGTTATTCGTGCAAAAGAAGATTAAAAAAAATATTAATCTTAGGGTTTTAATTCATAGGCCAGTGTGTGTGTGCAGTGTTTATTCTTTCATCCTAAGAAATGGCTAAGTGATTAGTTCAAGACAAAAGTAACTGTACTTTTTTATCGGTATAGTAAAAAAAAGTAACTATTAGGCTTTTCGTAAATAGTAAAATATATAGTAAAATTGAAATTACCTTTTTCACTTAGATCTTCAAAATTTTACATGTTTCTCAAACTTTAAAATGCTCTATTTCCTCACTTTTTATGAAAATGTGATACTTTTATTTTTAAAATTGAGTACCAATTATTTGTTGGCACATCCAATCCTCTAAGCAAGAAAAAGCTATAAATAAATGTTTTTTTGTTGCTTACTATTGTTTACTTGATAAAATCATTGATAAAGTATTTTATAAAAATTTTAATTTTGTTTGTTAATATGTAATAAAACAACAAACCTTATAAAACAATTAAATTTTATCACTAGTTTTTAGTTTTAATTTTTGTTCAAATTATTTTTCATTATTTAAAGCCTAAGAAAAATTATAACTAACCATATAATTTTATAACTCCCTAGTGAAATGGATAAATTTATAACAAATTCAAAGTCAACAAATAGTATTATTGGTTTGTTTATCTTTCATTATTTAAAAGAAAAAGTAAGATGAAGTGAATACTGTAGTAATTTGCAATTAAACTATAAGTGTTATTTCTATGGTGATACAGTTGTTAGAATTTTTTTTTTTGGGGTATGTTTAAGTTTTAATTTCATCTCTGTTGACAAAACACTTAAATCATATACTGAACTAGTAATGATTTAAACTTAAAAAGCTATCACCTATTACTTTTATGAGTAAAGACTATACTTTATGATTTTTGCTAATTTGTTGGTTAAATGATACCTAATGATTGGGGTAGTTTGCCCATTATATGAATTTGGTTTCAACTCTGATTATATAAGAGAAATATTATTTTGATTTATTAGGTATTGTTAATCCTTCTGAAAAGCCTGAAGAAACTGCAATCAGAGAACTAAAAGAAGAAACTGGATATATCTGCTCCAGTGTAAAACATGTTAGTCGCTGTAAGTTTTGGCAATATGAATTTCAAAGTATTTAGTTTAACAAAGAATATATTTCACTCAAGATTTTCCGTAAGTTCTCTATTTTGTTGGATATTTTCATACATAATAGTTTCAAGAACAATTATGAGTCATTAAAGACTAAGTCAAAAAGCAGCAGCCATTTATTACAAACTTTTTTAACCACCATTATAATATCTAAAAACTGTAAGGAAATGTACATATACAGAATTTCTGGTAGATAGGTCGTGACCTATCTATGTTTAAAAGTTCAGTTGTCACAATGTGCGGTCTATAGGGAGAATTCATTTCTCACAAGCCATGCATAATAAGTTTGCAATCATAGTGGATTTATTCAAAACCATATTTTTACAGAAAATTTTTCAACATTTCTAACATATATTGTGATGTTAGCTCTGAAAAGTTTTTTTCCTTCTTATTTATGATTTTTTATTAAAATAAGGGTTAATTAAAGAAGTTTTTGATTGAGGAAAGACTGCGTGATGTCATCTACAAATGGGGTTACAAATTCTGATTTGTAACTTAATTAAGCTAGTGCGCTGTATTTTTTACTCTCTTCTCATCCATATTTTGTTTATAAATATTTTATTTTCAAATTGTCTCAAAACTAGAAAATAAAATTTTTTTATTCTATGCATTGATCCAATTTCTGCAGATACTTTTAGTTCTGCAGATTTCTTTTTTGTTTATTTTCAACGCTGATTTAAAATTTCTGCCCCTTTTGTATAATAATGTATACAATGTATAGGAAATAAAAATTGAAAAAAACTGCATGAGTATGTAAATTGATAATGATCTGATGATCGACTGATGTAACAACTGTTGTAGTGCTACTGCAAAAAAAAGATTAAATTTAAAAGGAAGAAGAAAAAAAATGAGGTTCTGCAAAACAAATTCTACTGAGTTTATAGAAATTACCAAAAATAAAATAGAGCAAGACTTTGAACTATTAATATTTTAATAGGGACATTTGCTTCCATCTAAGAAATCAAATTCATTCATTTGTAATTGAAATTTATATTTTGCATTGCCTTTTCAGTAATAGTTTTTCCTCGTTTTTACTTCAGCATTTCCTATATCATCTAAAAATAAAAAATTGTTTAAATATTTTATTATTTTGAATAATCTGTAAACTTATTTTTCACTGATGTATATGTTTCTCAACAAATAATTGAAGCGTAAGATTTGTGTACGAAAGATTTTGTCTTATTAGAGATATTTTTCATTAAGTACAATCAGTTTTTTTCTTTCTTAAACAAGTTCTTTTACAAAGTAGTTTTTAAACGATTTTTTTATATTTTTAACTGTTTTGGTTTCAAAATGTTTGCATTTTTTAATGATAAACAAAAAGATCTTTATTTTTGAAATTGGACATCTCTCTTTAGAACCCTGGTCTTTTAATTGTGAGGATATCTGTTCTCAGAACAGCTCCACAATAAATTAAAATTTTGAAATAAAACTAAAAACAAACAAAAAATTAAAATCGCTTGCTACAACTAGTGATCAAAATAACAATTAGTTTAAATTTTGTTATGTTCTGACATTCCCGACCTTTTCTCACGCAGTTCATTGTGCTAGTGGTAGCAGGAGGTCTAGGGGAGAAAGAAGTAAACATTTTATTCCCCCATTCCATATTTGAAATGGTCCATTCTGTTGGTAGAGGAGAAGAAATTTCCTTTTTTCTTACTTTTACTGACTCTAAATTTATGTTGTGTTGCCGATGTCATAAATATTTTTGACATCACAAAACATCTTTTGTCCCTCTCTTGACTGCTATAATCATTCATTTTATTTCTAGCTATTTATTTTCTTTATTGAAGGTTCAAGGTCTCTGAAGAATCCATATTTTATAGGCTGTGGTTACATTTGACCATTACTATTGTAACTAGTGAAGAAAATAGATATTCTTCCTGGTTGCATCTGGAACAAGGTGACCTAGCTTGTGAAGAGGGGAGAGGGGCGCACGTATTTCAACATATCCCACTGCTTTCATATTAGGATAGAATGTGTTAAAAAATGTAAATAAGTTGCAAGCAACATCCTCCAATATTGGTGCACGGTTATCAGACATGTTATGTAGTCAGGAATCTATTGTAAGCTGTGTTTAGATTAAGTGATTAATTAAGCAAAGTTGAAGATTAAAGTAAAAGAAAAAAATATGCAACAGGCTTTTACTGGGAGGTTTAAAAACATACCTACCAACCTTAATCATTATGAGAGTTATTTTTCCCAGTGGTAGTAAAATGAAAATTGAATTATAATTATGGGCAGAAATATGTTATTTTCCCATTAAAAGTTCAAACACACATAGTCTGATTTTGTGTTTGATTTACTTATATAGTGGTGGTCAAAATCATTTCAAATGAAGTTTTTAAATCCAAAAACTAAATCGAAGGTCTATTTTTTTGCTACCACTTTGAAATAAAGTGCTATGCAAAATGCGCAAAAGTTGTCACCTATGAAAAAATATTTTCATTCTGTTTTAGAATGAGAAATTATATTTTTTTAATTAAAAAATTTAATTTTTATATTTGATTTTTTTGAAAAGAAATCAGGTTTTTAAATTACTTTGTATTTTCCTGTACTTTAATAAATTTAAAATGTGTAGTTGTTATAAACTTTAATTTAAAACTTTGTTAAAATTGTCATCACATTTTTAAACTATTTTATTAAATTAGTAAATGTTTGAGTTTTTCTAATTTACTGTTGAAAAGTAAAATTAGTTCTCTATTCTCAATTTATGATGTTATTTTAGTGACAGCCCTTGATCCAGGCTTAACTAACTCTACCATGAAAGTTGTAACTCTTGAGGTAAAAAGCTTTTTTTTTATTCAAAACTAATACAATGTTTAATTATAAAGTTTGTGACTAATTTCATTCTTTAAAATTTTTTTTTTACTTAACAATGAAATTTCAAAACATACTAAGGTATTTTTATGTTTAACTTATGCTGTTTTTACACATGGCAAAAAGAGTTTAGTGGAAGAACATATTCTGTTACATTTTGTTAAAAACTAAATAGGAAAATGGTAATTGAGCTGCAAACAACACATGTTTAAAACACATTATAAATTGCATGGTGTCACTTCCAGCAAAAACAAAAGGTGCCATCGATTGCCTGTGTGATCACTATGCAGAAAACACTAGCTGCCATCCATTTAATATTGTGTTTGTGTATATTTTTGTACCTCTCTCTTGCAGATTACATAAGAAGCTTATGAATAAAATCTCTAAATTACCGTAATTTCGCACATATAGTTCGCAGACCCGATTTTATATTTAAAAAATTTCAAAACTCGTCAGATAGTCCGCACCACTGGATAGTCCGCGGATAGGAACAAAGAACTAAGTATAAATAGAAAAAAAGTACTTACTTACTAATATACCTTCAGAAATAAAACGCTAAATACAAATAAAAAACAGTGCTTACTAATTAATCATATTTTAATTAATCACACATTCTACTACATTAACGAAAACCTTCAAAGTCCGATTCATCGGTATCAGAATTAAACAGTTCTAATATATTTTCGGGAAGAGTGTCCGAAAGTTCATTTTCAGCATCACTATCTTTACTGCCAGTGATTTCCTCGCTTTCACTAACAATCCCGGCTTTTATAAATCCTGATCGGATGGTTGACTCTTTAACACTTTTCCAGGATTTATCAACCCATTCGGCAACTTCAGTGTATGAAGCACGTCTCATATTTCCTCCTTTTGTGAAAGTATGTAAACCTTCTGACATCCAGTTCTCCCAGCAAGCACATACGTGGGACTTGAAACTTTTGTTCATGCTAATATCCAGAGGTTGCAGGATTTTTGTTAAACCTCCTGGAATAACACTAAGTTCAGCACTGATATTTTTTTTTTTTTTTGAGCTTCCGCCTTTACACTGTCTTTTATGTGTGCCCTCACGGAATCCATAATTAGTACTCCTTTGGAATTGAAAAAGGCACCTTCTCTCTTCTTCCAAACTTCTTGAAACCAATCGAGAATAATGTCCTTGTTGCACCAACCCTTTTCATTGCACCGTATTACGACGCTTCGAGGAAAGTTTTTCTCTTAAAGATTAAGAGCGGCGGAAATAAAGCGTCCGGCATTTCTTTGGTCGAAAGCCCATCTCAGTAAATTTTCATCTAAAGCTGGCCATTTTATTTTTCCGTGCCGATTGGACAGCTTTCTTCCCAAGCTTTTTAACACATCCTTTTGTTTGCGCCAATTTCTCACCGCTTTCTCGTCCACTTCAAAATAACGACCCGCTTCTCTAATTCCATCTTTTTCAGCTTTCACAACTATCTTGAGTTTAAACTCAGCAGTAAAACTCCGGCGATGTTTCACAGACATAATATTGGATCAACGTTAATGAAGATGAAAGACAAAATACGAGAACAAAATGCAACGTGCTATCCTCGTGATAAGTGGTAATGAAATGTGATCTTCAACCCCACTCACTCGGTGTTGCCAAACCACGCTATAAGTAAATGAATCACGCTTTTTTTTCGTACTCCAGGTTTTGTACTACTAAGGCTCCTAAAAACCGAACTGACGCATCAACTACTTTCCCCCCTCCCGGCTGTTGCGCTAAAGCAGTGCGAGGGATACTGGGATACAAGACTCTGGTTGTGCTAAGTGAGTGCTCATATCCTGGCACCGCTTGATGTGCCAGCCTGGATTTTAGTAGCTCTACTTGCTACTACTCATTCGTTCTGCACTATGCTCTATGGTTTACTATCGATACAATACATACGAATGTTTTCTTTGAATCTCGCGCTGTTGTTTATATTTGATCATCAGCAGTTCACGACAGCGTGTTTTTTTAAATTTCAACGATTTTAACAGTGAACAATCAGCGTATTATCCGCACTGGTGGATAGTCCGCAGCTTCAAAAATTCGCATTTTAAACACAAATAGTCCGCGGACTATACGCACGAAATTACAGTATTCTTTTATTGTTACAAAAATTTTAATGTGTCATGTCCTAATTCTACAGTTAAAAGCTCCTATTGGCTAATTTGTATTATAACCAGAATGTACTTTTTAACAATATTTTGAAAATGTTTAGTGTTTTTAAAATATCAAGTCAATGACTTGTTTCATTCATTATCTGGTTTAATGTGTGCTCCCAATGATAGTAATGAAAATGATAAAGATGAATAAATGTCAGAGGATATACCTACAACTGATCAAGAGTTTAAAAGAATTCTTATGCTTTGATAAACTTAATTCAAAACTCCGAAACAATATTTATTTGCAAATGTAGATAAAAAAGCAAATTTGCAAACAATAGTAAGTATTGAGGGATATTGTTGAAATTTTATATAGAAACAAAAAATGAGTAAAGATCACACATTTTGTCTTGCAGTTTGTCTCGCAAGTGCCAATTTTGAACAATGTGCTTAGATTTTTTTTTTACTTTGATCTTATATTTTCCTGCTTTGTGAATGCTAGTCCAGTGGAAAATGTAAAATGGGGATTCTACTGTATATATATATATACATACTTTTTCAAGCAATGTTCTAATAACTAATGCAAAGTGTTGAATAAATTAGGAAAAAAAAAGTTATAGATAAAAAATGAAAATGATGGATCATATTGCTCAGAAAATTTTCTACTTTTTTAAAATTTTATATCAATTATATAATAATCGATGTATTAATATAGTTATTATAACTGTTCCATCTATTATTACGGGACTCATTACCATTAGTGAAGAAAAACATTTATTGCTTACAAATGTTATAAAAACCTTTTACTTTAATGTATTTACTCTGCTTCTTTATTTATCTCTGAGAAAATTCTTTTTTTTTTCTTGAAAAAAATCTAACTGCTGGTATCTATGATGTTGGCTTATCTTACCCACCTAAACTTGTATCATTTTGAAATTCAATGTTAATCTAAGCAGGAAAATGTTTGCTTTTGCTTTCAAAAAATTGACAACTAAAAATTTTTATAATTCTAAAATTGTACTATTGATCTTTTTAAGAGATTGTCTGGATGCTTAATGAGAATGAAGCATAAAAATGTACTTTTAAGTTCATGTTAAACTTCACAATACTCTAATTTTAATCTCTTGTTAGTGCTCAAATTATTTTGAATTTAATCAATTTGAAACCTCAGGTAACTGACTTTTGAAAATTTTTTAATCTCAAAAGTATATCAAGACATTTTTTAATTTCTTAGAAGGATTATTATTGCATTTAAAAGTTGTTTTAAATTTTTATAACTTGGATCAAAGCTTTTTATCACATAGAACTACAGTTATAACACTAGTAGTTCAATCACAATAGTTTGCCTGAAATTTTACGACGCTAATTATCTTCAGATATTTTCTGTTTAAATCTTAAATTATGCATATTAAATATTAATATATTACTTGCTAAACGAAATATAATTTATACTCGGTAATTTTTATCAAAAAGAAATTTTTTTCTTTTAACTTTACTATTTGTCGTGACCCTTAAATAACTACTCTGTGAATAGAATTTTTCTAGTTTATGTCAACTCTTATAAAAAGAATCCTAAATGAATTTCCAATTATCAGTATTTTTTCTATTTATATATCTGTTTATCTTTAACTATGAAGATTGTTAATAACCCTTTACAAATTACTGTAATAAATATTTTTTGTAGGTGGATGGGGATGTTCTTGAAAATCATTATCCTAAACAGTGTGATCATGATTGTCGTAAGTATTTTTAAAATATCTTTAGGCAATTAATTTGCTCTTTAATAATATATTTGCATTTGCTATGTAAATAGTTATTGTTTTTGACTTTTTGTTTAATAATATAAGTAGATATCATTGCATGATATTGCATTTCATGTTATAGCTTTTATCTTTTGGCACAATAGATTTTTAATTTTGCTTATGCTTGTGTTTCATTTTTTAAAATTTTGATAATTAGGAATGATTTATTTTGCTTTGTATTAGCTTGCTTAACTGTCACAAATTTTGAATTCAATTTTAATTGGTGTTAAGTTGGGAAACAAGGTGTATCAGAATGTTTTTTAACTTCCAATATATAAAAGTATTTTAATAATGAATATTTATGTTAAAATTTTGGGTTTGGAATTGATTTAAATGAAAAAAAAAAAAGCTAAAAAATTATAATTTTTTAAAATTAAAAATCATTATGCTCTAAGTTTATGCATAACATATGAGTAAATCTAAACACTTAAATACAATTTATATTCGTTTCTATTTAAACATTTAAGAGAATACTTGAAATGAGTTATAGTGAGGAGGAATGAATAGAAATGTACAATTACATGATCCTATGCACTATAGTGAACCTCCATTTTACATTAATTTATACAGTTGGTATCAAGGTGTATCAGCATTTCACTGTTTCAACTCAATACATAATGGTTTTTGAGTTTAGCACAGTACATAGATGAACCCGGAACTCTTACCTGTCCACTTAATGAAATAACAGTTAAGATATACTTTGCTTTAATTCTTCACTTATAAAACTCTAAACAGAATCTTATATATTTATTAAAATTTCATATACATATAGTCTAAATATTTTAAAATAAATTTTTTTAAATTCAAAAATAAAATGGGAGAGCATAAAGTTTACTTTCACTTTATTCAATTAAAATCTCATGTTAAAATGGAAGACGTTGCATTTATAACAGTGCGGAAGCAGTATTCTAATATTAACAAGTGCAATCTGTATTTTCATGCAAATAAGAAACTTGTTAACTCATGACATATCTAAATAATAAGTTTTACCTAGCAAAAGATATGTTGCATCATTGAAGTCAGAATAATTGTTTTAACTAAGTAGGGTGCATTATGAAAAAGTTTTCGTCAAAATGCAAAATTTTAAGCTGGTTTGAAAGTTGTCACTGTAATCGCTTATTTAGCAATTTTTTGTTGTTGTTAAATTGAAAAATATTTTGGCCTTCCATATTAAATTTGAAGTTTCAATATTTGGGTCAAAAGCATAAATTTGAAATTTTTAAAGTATTAACAGAAGTTTTAGTTTTAAAATTGAAAAATTTAAAGTTACAGGAAAAAATATATAATTAAATAAAACTTTCAAGTTAGTTTCATTTTCATTAATAAATTTGAAAATGTTATATTTGAACCTAATCTTAGAGTTATGTTACTTATGTAGATACTGTTTAGTTTAATGTTTTCTTGCAGATTTCGGCAGATCTAAATGTTACATTTCATCCATAATTTTTCTGTTATTTTGCATTCTAAACTGAGGGTTCCCAATGTGGGCCCGATCAACTTCTAGTGGGCAATAGAGACTTTTAGGGGGCACTATTATGGGTATTTTAGGGATGTTAAATTAAATTATTTTTGTATGCACGTTAAAGTTTATAAATTATTTTGGTTTTGTATCAAATAATTATTTACTTTCGATATAGCATACAATGTTTTTTTTATTAAAGCTGGCATGCTATTTAAATTGTCTGTACCTTTGAAAGAGTACTGTAATATAAAGTTTTTAATGTTGAAAGGCACTATGGTCGTCATTGCCAGAAATTAATTATTAGAACTTCAAAATTAATTTTTTATATTTAAATTTTTGTTCACATTTCTCTCCTTTTTAACTCATTTTATTGAGTTATGAGTATATTTTCAATGCAATTTATTTGTATAATTTATGTGTTTTCCTCGTTGTTAACTTATGGAATTTGTTCTAAATGCCTATTTTAAAATAAGATTGACTACAGATTTCTTATTAACTTATAAAAAAAAATAGCAATCTGATTTGATTTTGAAGTATGTTTTTCTCAGTATTATCTGAACTAAAAAAAACTCAGATGATGGATAAACCTGATTACATTCATAAACATCCTTACTTATTTCACATTTTCTCCCATAGCAGTAAAAACAAACATCATGACAATTAATATTTTTTATTAATTCAGCCCTCTTGACATGAGACCAACTGTAGGTTTTGTTATTGCTTTTTCTGTTTTTCTCTTGTTTTGTTAACAGGTGCCTTTGTAATCTGCCATTAGAAATTAAAATCAAAATTCACATTTTTTTTGCAAGGTATAAGTAAAATAATATTAAATTAAGTATTTAATTTAAATTACATTGTGATAAATTGAATTTATTTATATGGAGAATACTTAAAAAAATTTTATTTTTTAAATATATTTTTTTTATTAAAATTAGTATATAGTTTCTTATACAGAAACATGGTTGTTAGGTATATTTTCCATAATATGAAGACATGGTTATAGAAATATATCAAAACAAAATATTAAGAATTAAAACAGGACAGTGTTATTGTTTTTTTGTTTATTATATATATATATAAGGGGGTGTTAAAAATTTCTAGACTTGCAAAATGGGCAATGATGCAAAAAGGGTTAGAAACCTAAGCTCTAAACTTTAAATTTTAGAACTTAAAAATTTTGAGTTTATTTTTTATTTATGGTTTAAAAAATAGTTTATATTTTTGACCAAAAAGAAAAAAGAAAGAAACTTTAGGCTTATTCCATGAGACCTATGCATTTTTATTATATGTTACAAATATTTTTCAATTTTGCTAAAATAATTTTGGTTAATATGTGACCATAGTAACAGCCATAGTTGAACCATTTCATCTGATCATGAGTTCAGATTTTTAAATGTGTTTTTTGATGAGTTTTGTTCTATGTATTTTGAGCTGAATTGCTGACTCTGAGTCAATAGATTAAGTAACATAGAGTGACATTAATGTAACAAAGATTTAGAAAATAACTTTTAATTCTCTTAGTAACTCATCACAACTACTTGCTTATCTCATATAAATGTATCCAAGCCAATATTATTTATTATATTTATTAGTAAAAAAATTAAAATTTTGAGGTATTTTGTTTTTTTTATACAAAGTTAAAAATAAAGTCAATATGTTTACTTTTTCTTAGATGCTATTGAAGTTCTTCATATTCCTGTTAATGAGCTTTTAAACAGATTAAATGGTATGCTGCTTTTAATATATATTTTCTACATAACCATTATATAGATAAAAGTATGCATGTTTCAAAAAAATGTTTGCTGATATAGCATTTCAAAAGGGCAAAATAGGATATTTTATTGTTAAACTGTTGTTCACTATTATTTATATTGCAATTATTTTATGATCAAAACTCAGATTTGAGAAAAAACATAGCCTTGTAAATATTTTCACATGAAAATTAGAACCAAATTATTAGAAAAAAATGAATGTGTAAGTTTATATAAAATTTAAATTCTGATATACTATTTTTCTTTTAATAACACAGAAAGACTATACTATTTTTCTTTTAATAACACAGAAAGACACTTGCTTGTGTTTCAGAAAAGCGACAAAGTTAAAAAAAAAAAAAAAAAAAAAAACACAAAAAGTTTTAGGTGAAGTCTTTAGGGTAGGCCCTCAAATGATATTTTTGTGGCCTACCAAACTGTAGTAATACAATTATTTCAGATTATTGAAATGCAAAATTTATGGATACTTATAAAATAGATTGATGAATTAATCTCTTTAGATCAAATGAAGTAATAAGTGAAAAAAAAATCGATTAAGTTTTGTTTCTTAAAAAAGCTTTACTTTGAAATGTTTTTCATTTGCAGGCATGTAATTCTTCTGCTAATTTGCATAATTCCATGAATCTGAACACTGTTGATTCACAGACTTATGTAAATCAAAAATTTATATTCAATTTTACAAACTTATCTCAGATTTTCATTTATCTGAAATTTAAATTTTGTTACTTATGCAAAATCTCATTAAAGAGAAATTTATCTTATCCTTACCAGCACCTGTGTGACAAACATAATGTGTCTTAAAAAAGGTAAAAGGAATTATTCAGTGATTACATTATTTAACTAATTTTAAAAATAAATCTGAAAATAGATTTGGTAATGCTGTATTTTATTTTAAGCATTTTTAAAACATTTTGTTAATATCAATTTATTTTTATAGATATTTTTGTAGGAAAGCTGTGATATCAAAACAGTTAAATATTATATATGGAAATGTTTAAGTACATAAACGACATATAAATTTTGAATGACAAATTTCAGTAATCACTTTTCGACGCTTGTGATACTGTAATCTGTAAATCTGTGTTTCGATCAATTTTTTTAAAATTGCAGTTAAACCAATTGATTTCCTTATTGTCTTTGAAATTCTATTATTATTACACAAGCGAAATTTGAATTGAACATTTGAGTAATCACTTTTTCATGCACTAAAGCCATACGGTTTTCCGATTGTTTTATCAGCTATTAGTGCTACGGATTTGTAATTTTTAAAAAAAAAATCCCTATATTTTTTATATGCTTATTAGTCACTTTTTGACGTACTTTTTGATCAACATCTCAGTTATTGCTATGCTACTGATATCCGCATAGTTTTTTAAATTCTGTAATTTTTATACGATATTAAGAAAAGAGAAATTCGAATCACACGTTTGAATAAATACTTTTTGACAAGATCAAT
Organism: Parasteatoda lunata; assembly: GCA_949128135.1. Classification (NCBI taxonomy): domain Eukaryota; kingdom Metazoa; phylum Arthropoda; class Arachnida; order Araneae; family Theridiidae; genus Parasteatoda; species Parasteatoda lunata. The sequence goes on along the minus strand of OX421980.1, from coordinate 9,942,370 downwards.
TTGCATTTAGGTCCATGCAGTGTCTCAATCTACTTTTTTTTGTTGTAGTTATAATATTAATTTTCACTTCACTTCACTTTAAAATACCCATTATATTATGATACGAAGAATTCAAAACGTGCATCTAAGTATTCAATATTTGACACAATAATTGTATAATTTTTTCAATCAATTTTTTGGGAATTATCACTACTGATTCTCGCATTTTTTTAAAAACTTTTCAATATTTTTAATTCAATATTTATTACAACACTTGAATGTCGAAACGTGCATTTAATTAACGTCTTAGATATGTCTGATCTGTGTAATTTCATTGTAAATACGCATGGTTTTATCATCAATCTTTTTCAATTTTTGTCATAAATCTCATGGTTTTTGAAATCTTTCTTTTTTGAAGCGATGCTAAGGGCGAAAAAGGCGGAATATAATAATTTTTTTTATACATGCATATATATTTATGATTTAATGAAAAAAAAATTTGTAAGTTTGAAATTTTTTTTCTTCTCTTTAAATTTTGTAATGTTACTTTTGTGCCTAAAAATGAGTTTTAAATATCTTCTATAAGGGATAAAGGACTTTCGCAAAAACGAAAATCTGCTTTTATCTCCCAATTTTTAAAATTTTCGACCATGCTCCGAAAAGTAAATTTTTGAGGAGTCCAATTGTTAGAAAATCTCCTTGCCCATGACTGTGGAAACTCAAGCCGTTCGAACATTAGCTGGACTGGGAATGAACTTTATTTCCCTCAGCAGTAGCTTCCTGAGAAAATGATCATCAGGGGAAAATGTGGGGAACTTCAGTGACAACTGTGACTGCTGCTGCTGAGCGGAAGGGATGAGGCTCTTGGTTGTTACATAACAGTTACTTTAAAAACGCCTAATTTCCTTTCATATTTAATGTATTTTATTTCCTTTTTAACAGTTCATAAATTTTTATAAAATATTTCGTTTTTAATTGCAAATTATTTCATTTTATTACTTATTCATAATTTACCCTCTTATCTCAAAAATATATCTTGGTGATGATGCACGATGCAGATTATGCTCAGCCATTTTTCATTCTCGTCTGAAAATGGTTTTTTGGGAATATGCGCCAATGCAATGTATGTGTCGAAAGTTGCGACCCTTATTTCCCATGAACTTATGTTCAGCAGGGGGTGTAGCATTTTTACAAAGTGCTTAAAGGTGCTTATTTTTGATTTAGGGTTTTTACAAGACCTTAAAGGTGCTTTTTTCGGGGTTTGTAAATAGTGCTTAATTTTCTATCTTTTAAAAAAGATTTTTTTCTTTGCCGTGTTGATTGTTGTTCTGAATTACAACAAATGCATGATTATCACAATTTTCTCTTCAATATTTATCAGAATCTACTTATTTTATCATAATTATGTAAAGTTTTAGAAAAAGGTTTTTGAGTTTTATTGATTTTATGTTTATAAATTAAGAACTTCAAACAATAGAAAGAAATTTATAACTGCACAAATCCTAATTGTGATTTTGTTTTGGAGAGTGATTAAAAATATTTCTTGAGTGCTTAAAAAGTACTTAAGGTGCTTATTTATTGTTGAAAAATCTGACTACGCACCCTGGTTCAGGATTGTCAAGTACTTGATGATTTCAACCATGGATAAAACTGTACCATTAAAAACTTGTAAAAAACTGCAGTTTTGTATTGATATAAACATCGTAACTAATATTTTAAGTAGCATGGCATATGTAGTTTTAAAAATTAAGTATTAAATGCTAATTTTTTTGGATTTAATATATGTGGGAAATTTTTTTTATAATTACAGTTTGTGGATTGAAAGTTCTAAAACTAATTCCAGTTTACTTAAGTGAGGATTATACTAACAAGAGATAGGCTTGAAACTTTATAGTTATAAAATTGCTTTAAAGAAAATAGTCTAATTATAAAATCAAAACTTCCGTAAAAATGTATATATTTTTTCTTTGACAGCAGTTGCCTTATATATAATCAAAATAAGTCGCTTAAAGCTTGCGAGTCACATCTAGGTAGGTATGCACTTTATTTACGTCGCACTAGAGCTGCACAATGAGTTATTGACGACGGTCTGGGAAACTTGCCCTCGCAATTTTGACCCTCTGAAGAAGGGATGGCTCCCCTGATTTGTTATCCCGATGACTTGAGCGAAATCGAGTTATTTTTATATAAGACTATAAGACATTGCTTTTTTTTTTTTTGTTTTGTTAATTGAGAATATTTCAGTTTTGATTTGAATAGTTTAAAAACCTAATCTTTGTTATATACACTTGCATTTTAATAATTGCATAAATTTGATTTGTTCTTAAAAATTTTATGCTCTTCACTTATGATTCATCTCTTTAGATTTTAGTGAGCAAGGAATTATAATTGATTCAAGAGTTTACTGTTTTGCTATTGGCCTCACTGTGGGAGCAAAGAATGCTTGCTACAAGCAAACAGCAAATCCTTACTGAGGATTATATTAGATTTGTGATATACAAAAAAAGTGTTTCATTGAAGCTGTTGTGGTTATCTGGTCTCTGTTGATATTTTCTGCTATAAAAAAATTCTAATTTGTCATGCTGTCTTAATTCTAAAAATTTTCTTAACATTTATTTTAATAGTAAAAAAAATTTTAAACCATATCTTTATTGTGCATAATAATTGAGAAATTTTTCATTTACTAATTTTGAAAAATGTCTTTTCAATAAACTAATAAACTAAAAAATCTTCAACCTTATTTTTGGGATGCATTCAGCAGTTTTATCAACAGTAACCTGCAACCATGCTTAATTTAATGCAGCATTGTTCATTACTTGTTATATAATTCATTTTGTCATACTTTTTTGTTAGTTCTGTATGAGATTTGAAAAGTTGTTGCTATGTGAGATATTTTTTAAGCCGGTTGCAGATATGTATTGTGATTATTTTTCTAATGTTTCTACTTTATCATGTTTATTCAACTAAGAATAAAATTTTCATTTATTTTTAAGACCATGATGTAATTTTTACACTGAGTATTATTTTATTTAAATCTAACTTGTATGATTTTAATTGAAACATTACACATTTGTTTGAAACCTTATGTTCTTAAAGAAAAATTTCTTTTCTGAAACTGATAGAAAATGTCATTTTTTAAGAATTCAATATCGTGAAAATAGTTATAAAAATAACAAGATATATTTGAATTAATCGCTCAGAACTGAAAGTGTTAAAATATTATGAAAAAAAGTGAGAATTCATTTAATTTTTGTGTTGGCTTGACAAAATAGTGTTCTATGAAATTTTTGCACGAAGTCATAGTTTGTTCTATAAGCAAACTATTTGTCAAACTAACTATATTTGGTGCATTATGTGTTGAGCTGCAAGATGTCATTAGTACCCTTTATTTTCTGAATGGTACCTATCAACCTGAAGCTGGATAGGCTTCAAGCAGCTCGGGTTACTTTCTAGACCTCAGATTTTCACACTGCCTTAGCTTTAAGTCAGGAAAGCTCAACTTAAGACTATATGGATCATTCATTCTGTTTGAGTTTTGAACTTCATAAGATATGACACTTATTGATTTGTTTTCCTTCCCTCAGAGATTTACTTTCTATTGCTGAGTATCAATTCTATGACATTCAAGCACCCCAGTGATACTTTGTTTTAACAGTTTTCCTTTTTGCTTAGGTGCCAGACTAAGTTTTAGTTATTTGATTTTTTTAATGTTACAGGTAATTTCTCTAACCTGTTGTCAGCACTCTTTTTAATTCAGGCTCTTGAGTATTATGTATATATCATTATTTTTGACTTCCACAAAAAATAAATAACCATAATAAATAAGAAATTTAAAAATATAATACTGATTCAGGAGCAAAAGATTAAGAAGGTAGATTTGGTGCAAACTTTTTAGAACTATGCACAAATTTCTAAAAAAATTTAGAAATATCAGTTTTAATATAATTTTTTTCCAGTCTCTATTGCATATATTAAATAAGATGCTATCGAAATTTTCATATTGAATTATAATACCTCTGGAGTAATTTTTTCTAGATAATGGCTTCTTTTATCCAGAAATAGTTATTTTCTTTGAAAAAAATAATTTAAGATAAGATTTAGGATAAAAATAAAATTTAAATAATATTGAATTGTGATTTCTAATGTAAATCGACCACTATGGTATGGGTTAAATTAGTAGATAACTCTGCTATCTAAGCAAAAGAGATTGTGGGTTCTTTTTTTATTCTAGAAACAGCTTGAAATGCATGTTTAAGAAAATTTAAACAGCAAAGAATGAGCTTTTTTCCACGTTCAACCCAAATTTAACAACTAAACGAGGAATTTAATGCTTACTTTTTTTTACATATTTAAGCAACAAGCATAATTTACCCAAACTCTGAAGTCCCAAACTCTGACAGCTGTACAGATGTAACTTTTCAAGTGATGTCTTTATATTTAGTACTCTAAAAGATAAAGTGAGTTTTAAAAATCTAAATTTCTACAACCTAAATTTGTTACTACTATTATAAATTTATAGGACTCATAGCAATCTTATAAAAGCAATTGTTAACTTTTAAAGTCTTTTCCGAAAACAGACCAATTTGATAAACTGTATCAAGTAATTTTTGCAAAGGAATGATATAACATTATGTCACATTACAAAATGTTTAGGATCATTAGTTTATAATTTAAAAAAAGGACAATACTCAAAAAAAGAAATTTGAAAAACAATATCAAACGCTATGTCCATTTTTTAAAAACACATTTTGATATGTGTCCATTATCTTAAACACTCATTTCGAGCGGCGTTTATTTTCTTAAAAACTCATTTTAAACTGCTCGTTTGCAAAATAGGGACATGCTTGCTAGCGTCATAGAAGAGATAGGTGATACGTTGAAAAGCCATTGGACTGGTTCACCAATCCATTGCCCTTTAAAATATGCATCCAAGTAATTCCACACCATCAGGTCGTAAAGGATGCAAGTTGAATCTACTCGTGATTACGAACAACATCTAGAACCACATTCAGAATTGATTCCAGTAAAACCTCATGCAGTAAAAGACCATAGCGTGAGCCATTGAGACGTGCTGGTAGAAAATATATTAATACACATGTACGGTGCGCAAAACAGTGGACAAAACTATGGACAGCCACAGGTAGTACAGGTTATTCGAAGCAATAGATTAAGATGGCTTGGCCATATCTGGAGAGGTCCAGAAAATAATGCAGTTCGAATCGCCACCTTCAAAAATCCTTCGGGATCTCGGGGCTAGAGGAAGACCTCCAACTAGATGGTTGGATGACACTGCTAAAGATCTAAAAGTGTTAAAGATAAACAACTGGGAAAAAGTTGCCATAGACAGGAGGCGTTGGAGGCTACGTGTGGTTGAGGCAGCCAAGGCCTGTAAGGGGCTGTCGTGCTGAAGAAGAAGAAGAATTTACCAGCAATGAACATATTGCCTTGAAAGCTTGAATGCGTTTGAACATCCTGAAGTACATTGCTGGCAGTGACTGGGGTGCGGATGCGATCACTCTGAGAACTACCTATCTGGCTCTCATAAGGCCTATTCTCGAATATGCTTCACCAATTTACTGCTGTGCCTCTGAAACTAATTTAAATAAACTTGAACAGGTTTGTGATGATACCTGTTCAAGTTTGAACCTGTGATGATACAGGCACCAACTTAGTGGTGCCTGTATCATCAAAGGTTTGAAAAAGTGTTGCCCAGCCGATATTGTACGTTACGAAGCCAACCTTTTTCCCTCTCCATACCAGAAGACAGGCCAGCCTGGTAAAATATTATAACAAGCTGCTCAGCTTTGGACAACATAAAAAGACTTCTGACTACCTCAGCATTTGGATTTTCACTCAAAGGCTCAAGAAAAACAGCCCATTTTGCCATATAGTTCCTCAAAACCTCCTTGCCGATAATATATAGCCACACTCCCTTCATAGTTCTTTGAACCCTTCTGAAGATCTTTCAGAAGTTTTCTTCCATAACAGCCTTCCCGTTCCTGTCAATAAGAAGGAATTCCTGCCCGACCATCTAAAGCAACTGGCTCTTGAAATTATTAACACTATTTCAAAACAAGACACCAAAATTTTCACTGGCGGCCGCAAAATCGATAGTAACGCTGGTAGCGGAGTGTACATCGAGACTCCCACCGTAACCCAGACTTCTACTCAGTTTTCAAAAGTGAACTTGCTAACAACAGGGGTCTGGAATTTGTTATGCACAATAACCTTTGTTTTGAAGATCTTTGGATACTCACTGATAGCAGTAGCTCCGTGCAACATCTCAACAACTGGACCCATACTGGCGACAAAACCAGTATTTCCATCCCAAACAAATTAAAACTCTTGTCCCTTCAGCATAATATTCACCTGCAGTGGATTCCTTCTCGCGTCGGTCTCTATGGCAATGAGTTAGTGGATACCCTGGCTAAAGAGGTTGCAGTCAACCGCATCCTACCTCTACTGATTTCACCTATCTTGAACTTTACTCCCTGAAGAAATCCCAGCTTCTTAGGGACTGACTGATTCCCCCCACCCACCATTGGTACAAAGGACTGGAGTTTCTTTGACTCTTGCCTTAGAAAGGAGAGTCTGCACCACCCTCTTCCACCTAGCTACCGGCCATCTAAAATTTTTATTATTTTATAAAGGAACTAAAACCTACCCCCTCTGCCCTAAATGCCACCTACACCGGGCTTCCGCTGATCATATTCTGGACTGTCTTGGTCTTCTCTGGGAAGACATCTACTCTACTCCTTTTTTGGTCGTCGATTTCATTCAGGTCAACGTGTTCACAGATCCGATCTGACTTCGTCAGGCCAGATGAGGATAAGCAACAACAACATGATCAAATCTAATAAATTAAGATCCAATGATCAAATTTGTGAAAATTTTATCATTAGAGCGAAAGTTAATTAAAATGATATATCTTTTTATTTTGTGCACCTTACATCCTTTAAGGAGCTAACTCTATGTTGTCTCATACCTGAAGTGCATGTTGGCAAATTCAGCCTTGGTGTAACTATAAATGTTGCTGAAAATACGAGTAGAAGATTCAAACTAACTATTAAATACGCCGAATTCAACCGGCTTTCTACCGGCATTTCCGCTGATATTCCTTATGAAATATGCTTATTTAGGTCCCCTCTAACTGCCTTTGTATTTTGGACCTACAGTTTTTATAATAGTAAGTAACATTTAGAGCAGTATTTCATAATATTAACAAATGAAATGTATTGCGTTGGAGAGCTTTACTTCCTAACAATTTTTTCTTAACACGATTTTCGAGCTGTTTACATTTTTTTAAAAACTCATTTCGAACTGTGTCCATTTTCTTAAACACGCATTTCGAGCTGTGTCTATAATAAATAGCTAATAGACAAGATATTTTTTTGCAAAGCATTAAGCATTGAAATGTTTGGCCCATCATTCAAGATCTTTTTGAGAAAGATCATTTTAGTAAAATATAAGAAAGATCATTTTAGTAAAATATATCCCGTATCCGCTTTTTTCCCCCTTGTAGAAATTATATTTATAAATAGCTTTATAAGTTTATTATAAAACCAATATAAGATTTTTTAGTTCAATAAACTACACAAATTGTTGGCTCAGATTATGCGTTTTTGGGGACAGCATACGTAGTCTGATTCTTTCTCTTTATGTTCTGCCTTTCTTTGAAGCCTTATGGGCTTTACTTAGTATTGGCGATCGAAATGGGCTTCAGGTGGCGGCGTAGAGCAGAACTCTCTACCTATGGCAGCATTTCGCATGCTTTCCCCTTAGCGTGTGGAGAGTCATAAAGGAAGGAAGTACGTTAGTTTCTCTCTTGATTTTCATAAATATCGTAGTACATTCCTATACAACTGAAAAGAGGAGGAGAGGGAAGGGAGAGATCGGTCTCTCCCCAGATGGCGTATTCGAGCGTTGCGATCGCCAATATGCAGTGATAATTTTCTTAATTTATAACAAATTTGTAATATATTTGCTATTTTCTTCCTTTTTTCCAAAAGATTATTACTTTATTATTTTGGAATCTTAATGAAATAAAACTGCTTAGTTATTAAAGCGATGAAAAGTTTTAAATTATGAAAACTTTTTGATCGTTAAGTGTCCACTTGACAAACCCCATAAAATCATATTCCTGTAATACGGTTCAACGTGAATACCATTCTTCGTGTAAACTATAATATCTAATTTAAAAGACTCCTAATGACAGACGAATTTAGCTTTTTTTTTTTTTTTTTTTTTTAAGTTAATTAAAAAAAAAAGTTAATTTTTGTTAAGTTAATTTTTTTTTAAAGTTAAATTTTAACGGTTTTCAGTTTAAAAACTTTTTAAAGCAATGCAAATTATGAAAATGTATAATTTTAATAGTTAAGAAGCTTCTCAGCGAACCCTGGGTAGCAGCGCATGTAAAAACCAATATTTACTTCAATACAGTTTTAACGCGAATACCATTTCGTTGATTAACATATATAATTTAAATGGGTAACCGTTTCAGTAGAATTTTCTTTCTATTATTTGCAGACCGTTCTTGATAAAAGCTGTTCTTACAGGTGTCTTTAGATTCAACGGGAACAGACAGAGGGGGGGGGGATGACTGTTCTTTGATAAGAAAGAGATGCGTTCTAGGATATTGGAGAGTATTTCTTTTTCCTCGTGTGTTTCCGGTGTAACACCTGGACCTTCCTAATGATGGACGTTTAGTGAATGTTAGAACGCTTTTTTTAATTAACATGAAATAACTTAAATTTTGGACTGCATTACTGATAGGGGATAGTTTTGAACCAATTATTATTTTATTTATTTATTTTTTCAACTCACAATAATGATTTGAAAAATTAGAAATTGTGTAAGAAATACATACATTTATCTATGAATATTTCTTTTTAGAGTACAAATTCCGTCTTGTTTCTACAGATTTAAAAAAAAAAAAAATTAAGAAAAATCGGTACTACAAGATTGTGTTGTATCATTGAATATCATTCCTTGAATAACAGTAATTTCGAGTTCTTTTCTCTTTTAAACTTGCTTGAATTTGGACATTCGTGCAATTAAAACTTGGTTTTCTAGAAGTCAAATGAATCATATTAATCATAAATGTAGTCTTTTATTGGAATATTTACAAAAGTTCTAGCTTTACTAAGAACATATACGTGTGGGAAGTCGTAAAGTCTAAAGGCAAAGTATTTGTGCTAACTGGATCTGTTTCACATACTTTTGGTACTGATATTGGTTAAAAGTACAATAAGCCTACACTTTTGTGATTTTATTAGGCCGAACAAAAATAATTGTTTTTCTAAAAAAATTGGTATTTTATATTATAGAGAAAGACATTTTGATACATTTCTAATTCTTCGTTCTGTTTTCAAATGTGTGATAACGTTTTATTTTCGAATCTAGCCGATTGAAAAAAACTCATGTCGTCGCTGATTTTTTTAAATCTAGACACAGTTCAAAATGCTTATTTACGAAAATGGAAACTTCTCAAAATGCATGTTTACGAAAATGGACCAGCTTAAAATGAGTTTTAACGAAAATAGACACAGCTGGACAGCCCAAGAATATGGACATACATTTAATTTCTTTTCTCTAACTTCTTTTATAAAAATTGTTCTTTTTTAAAAGAATGAACTATTAAATCCAAATGAATTCGTTATGTGCTGCCGTCCATTTAGTTTTTTTTTAAAAAAAGATATTAAAAGTCAACAGTTCTTTTTAATAGGTCGTCATGGGTCCTAAATTTATAGTAGTGGTATTGATTTGACGTTGTTCGAATAAATATTTTTAAAAACAACTTATTCGTTTAGAGTTCTGAATAGGAAAGAAAGGGATGTCTCAAAAGCTACATCTGTAATACACCCAGCTACTACGTTCTCGAAGTCTTTGCTTTGTAATAATTATGCTTAGTGCATTAAAAAGTAAATAAATTCCTCGTTTATTAGTTATTAAATTTGGATTGAACTTTGGAAAGGCAAATTTTTCCTTGTGTTCATTTTTTTTTAAACACGCATTTTGGACTATATCCATTATCGTAATCACGCATTTTGAGTTGCGTCTATTTTCGTAAGCACGCATTTCACGCTGTGTGTATTTTCTCAAACATGCATTTCGAGCTGTGTCTATTTTCTTAAACACGTATATTGAGCTGTGCTCATTTTCTTAAACGCGCATTTCGAGTTTCGAGCTGTGTCTATTTTCTTCAACACGCATATTGAGCTGCGTTCATTTACTTAAAGACGCATTTCGAACTGTGTTTATTTTCTTAAACACGCATTTCGAGCTATATCTATTTTCGTAAACACGTCTTTTGAGCTGTGTGCATTTTCTTAAACACGCATTTCGAGTTTTGTCTAGATTTAGAAACTCACCGACGATATATATATATATATATTCATATATATTCGCTTATTACAAACCAACCAGTTTCTCATTAGACTATAAACCTTTAGTCTAATTAGAAACTGTGTGCAGAATGACTGAATCAGCCTGAATTTATTTTAGCCGATCACTATGATCCTTGTTCTCTGATGGTCCTTTAAATAAAAAGCTAGTTTTAATTTTATTTTATTTAATTAAATTTTATACCAGAAAACAAAAGTAATTAATTTCCTCTTGTTTAATTTTCTTTAATAAGACTTTTCTTCAATTTTAATAAGCCATTGTAGCCTTCTTTCCAATGCAGCGTTCTCTGGTTCAGGTCACTCTCTCTCTCTCTAGTTCATTTACGTCGCACTACAGCTGCACAATGGGCTATTGGCGACGGTCTGGGAAACATCCCTGAGGATGATCCGAAGACATGCCATCACAATTTTGATCCTCTGCAGAGGGGATGGCACCCCTGCTTCGGTAGCCCAACGACCTGCACGTGAAGTCGAGCACTTTACGGTAGCACAGTTTAACGAGGACCAATACCGCACACCCTCGGTCCCTACGCAGACTGATCCAAGTGGTGACCCACCCGCACACTGACCGCAGTCAGTGATGCTTGACTTCGGTGATCTGCTGGGAACCGTGTCTTAACGATCAGTCCACTGCGGGACTGGTTCAGGTCAAAATTACGATCTGTGGATTAATAAATGGATGAATGAATGGGTTCTCCCTATAAGTCGGCTGTGACGTGTGCGTGACCGAAGTAGTATTCTTGGCCATAGATGGCGCTACTGAAAAGCAAGAAACGCATCCTATGCCTTTAACTAGCTTACTTTCACCAAGCAGGCTTGCTGGCTGGCAAGTGACATTAGAAACAACACAACTGGAAAAAAATTTATATTTGCAATACAATTGTTAACTTATTTTTCATGTCAATATAATCAGTCTATATTTTTGGCTAAATGAAAAAAAATCAAATACATGAAAAAAAAAATATTTTGCATGTAATTATCTTTGGAGTAAACAATGTTATAATAATTGTATTATTTTGCAAAATGTTTCGAAATTATTGTATGCAAAATTTTTCAATTCGCTTAAAAAGTTCTCAAGATATGGTGAAATACGCAAAAAGTAAATTTAACACCAAGAGGACCAAACTTTGGACTTAGCTCTTGACCAAACTATTGGGACCATATTTCCCAGACTGTGGCTACCTTCTTTAGTTTGGGGTTTAGAAATATGAATATGTCAAAAAAAGGCATGGTTATTCAGAGAAAGTACGATTTTGTGTAGAATTTCGTAACTTAAATATCGTCTGCAATATTTAATTAGCATATTTGAGGTCGTCCCCTATAACCATTAAGATTGAGTCCAAGAACGCGAAGATCCGATCCTTAGATCAAAAGTTATTAAGGGTAATCGGCTTATTTTTTTGCACTCTGTGCATTAAATTTTATGTTTCCTTTTAAATTTTTTTCGAGAATATAATATTAGTAGCTTTTATGGTTACCACTATGGCCCATGTGAACCCAGGTAACTGCATTATTTCTCGTCTGTTTGTTACTTTTCTTGTAAAAAAAAATTAATAATAGATATTAAATTTTTTTTTTATCATGAAATAAAAATAAAATTTCTAAAAAAATCATTTGAGTTTTAGAAAAGACATCGTGCTTGTGAATAGAAAAAATAGCATAATTAAAGAAACAACATTTCATGTTATAAATGCTTATTTCATCCATTTTCGAGCAACACCTTCAAGAAGAGAGAAATCCTCAGCAAGGATCAATTTAGTAATCTGACCTAACAAACATAAACTGCGCAGTGGAGGAAAAATAAGAAAGATGTCACCACATTCGGGCTAATAAGCTGCGCAGCGGATGTAATACGAAAGATGTATTGCATCCGCTGCTGTAACCTTTGAACTAAAGGATAAAATTTCTTGTTTATTGTAACCCGTGCTGAGGCCTTTTCTTTCGTACTTTTTAGTCCAAATCGTACTTTTAGATCGTACCACCTTTGATTTTTAGAGAAGTATTGAAGGCAGACTGCCCTACCTTATAAATTATGAGGCTTTTTTTCACATGGAGATCCAGGAAGAAGAATCTAGTCGCTGTGTACACGCATTAAGTTTTTATTTAAGTTTATTAATTAAGTTTTCAATTTAAATTTTGAACATTCTGTGTAAGAATGTAGCAGCATTGTTTGCAATTCGACTGAGTTTACAATTCACTGACAAATTGTACGTTTTTATAATACTTTTGAAGCTTGTTTCTAAATTAATTATCAATATTTTCAATTGAAGTTTTATGTAATAGGTGAATTTCTCAATACATATAAAGTTTTTTTCCTTAGGGAAGATGTACACAACAATTTCCTTTATTTTTTATTTTTTTTTTATCAAGCTGATTTAAATCAATTAACCCTGCTTTTAATAAGTGAACTATATATGATAAATATTATTTCATTTTATGCTGTTTGCAATTTTTAATACCATTCATTAATACTTCAATAAAGTAAGCCTTCAATTAAAAAACGTTCACTGGTCAATTTGGATTTTTCAAGTAGTTAAAAATAGTTAAACTTGCAAAATTGAATTTGAATTATTGTCCTCTATTTCAGGATAATCTTTTTATTAACAATAATAGTGTTCTTTTTTTTTTTTCAAAAAAAATAAATAAATAAATAAATAAAATAAATAAATAAATAAATAAAGAAATGAATGAATTGTTATTGTTATAAGAAAAATTTTTTTTTTTACTCGTAAGTATAGAATGTAACTGTTTAGGTGCATATTGATCATGAACTCAAACAAAGAAAATAGTAAATCTTGTATCTGAAAAGTGAATTTCTAATTGAGACGAAACTTTTAAATCTGATCATTTAAGTAATTTGTTTTGTCCCCAAGACAAAGTCGAATTAAAGTTAGTACCACCAAATATGCATAGCTTGTTTACAAAATATCAGTGACTGTAGCAAATACTTTTAATATAAAATTTTTGCTAATACTTTTAATAGATTTTTTAAAGATAATTTTGTTACATAGTTGTTTGTATATTGTCTTTGTTCGAGTATATTGCCTACGAAATGTGAGTACTTCATTACTGGAAAAGACATAAAATTATTTTTTTTTATGTTCTAACTTCAATATGTTAGAAAGCATTATCTTTATGTGTGGTGTATGATTTTAAATTTTCTCCATTAATAATATTTTTATTATAGTCTCTAATTCATTTAAAGCAATTAAATTTTTTGTTGTTGTTTCGTTTGCTACAATATTGATGTGGGGGTTTCGAGGAACGAACAGTTTTTTTTTATGATTGAAATATTTAATAATAAAATGAATTTACAAATATGATTAAATATTAAATGTTTAGGAAAATTATGAAAGTTGAAAAATATGGGCCGTCTGCCCTGTTGGTATAAACATCAATATGGGCCGCCTGCCCCGTTTACACAAACATCAGCCCCGGCTGGGCTATGAAGTTCACTCTTTCAATAGCAAACGAAAACTATTTCTTTCGATTAAAAAGGAATGGTAGTGAAGCGGGGGATGTTGTAGCGCTGGAATGATGGCAGCAGAAGAAGGAGAGGCAGTTCTTTTCCTCATTTTTCCCTCGGGCATCTTTGGATCTTGTGTCCGCACAAGCATGAACGAGTTTCCTGGAGAAAAAGAAAGCAGTATCTAATTTTACATAAGCATGTAACAATATTTTTTTGATGATGCTGATTATGAAGTCCAAGGCTTCATGAAATCTACTGCGGTGGATGTGTTGCTTGGCCCCTCATGGCCAGGGATATTTTGGACGTCATAACGGCCTTTAGGTTTCACAGCCGTCACCTGGTAGGGTCCAAAATATTTTTTTCTTAATTTATGTCCAGTTCCGAATTGAGTCCGTAAGTCTCCTTGTTTGTAGATGTTTCGTTTTTTCTACGCTTGTTAAATTTCTTTCTGTTCTCCTGTTGCACTATCAGTATATTCTCTTGCGATTTTTCCCGTAGATCGTTTCTTTCACTCATTATAAAATTCTCATATTCGTTGTTCAAGATTTCTTTGATGTGCAGGTCAAGATAGTTTTTTAGTTTTACACCAGCTAACAGTTCAAACGGAGTAAAGTTTGTGCTTCTTGACACGGTACTGTTAATGATCGTTTGCACTGATGGGACAAATTTATACCACTTTTCAGGGTCATCAAAGGATAACTTTGATAATATGGGGATCAGTATTTTGTGTCTTATTTCTACCTGTCCATTTCCTCTACTTACACCTGTTGTGATTTTATAATGTTCGATATTTTCATTAACACAAAACGTTTCTAAGTCTTTTGAGGTAAAAGCTGTACCTCTGTCAGTTAAGATTCTTCTCAGATTACCAAAAATAATTTGTTGTGTTGTCAACTTTGTGATTGCTTCTTGTGCTGTTGTTGATTTGGTGGGGTAAAGCCACACGAACTTAGTAAATCCGTCTACTACAGTTAATATGTGCTGATAACTTTTATTAGTGGATGGCAAGGGACCTATATAATCTACATGATAAGTATCGAGGGGAATATTATCTTTTGGGATGGGGCTAAGGAATCTTTCGGCTTTCCCTAACTTTCTATTACATAAAATACACTTAACGCAATTAGCAATAATTTTCTCGGTTTTATCTCTAAGTGTTTGAATATAGAACTCCTGCTTAACTATTTCTTCGGTTTTATTAATACCGTAATGACCTTTGTTATGTACTTCACGAATAATTTCCTTTTCGAGTGTTTGGGGAACAACTAATAATTCTCGACCTTTTTCTATTCGATATAAAATTCCATTTTTTATTAAGTATTCGTTGTCGTCATTTGTTGCTACGTGTTCTTTTAATGATTTAATTAAATCGTCTTTTTCCTGAGCGGCAGCGATTTTTGCTGCAACTTCACTAAGTGCTCGAGTAACCACTAACACTGTGTTTCTGGAAAGGGCATTGACATGGGACATATGATTTGAACCTTTATGCAAAATTTCATAGTCAAATTCTCCTAGTTGTAAAGCCCATCGCGCTATTTTGGGTGTTATTTCTTTTTTATTCATTGTTTGGGTAAACGCAGCGCAGTCTGTGTAAATTTTAAATTTTGTACCTAACAAGTACGACTTAAATTTTTTTAATGCTTTTATTATGGCTAAAACCTCTAATTCATAGCTTGAAAGATTTTCTTGTTGAGGAGAAGTTTTACGACTAAAATAATATATGGGATGAAATTTTTCATCATCGCCCTGCTGCATTAAAATTGCTTCAAATCCTTTAATGCTAGCATCAATATGCAACTCCAATTTTGATACCTGACGAAAAATGTGTAAAACTGGTTTTTGACTCAAAATATCTTTTAATTTCTGGAATGCTTCCATTTGTTCTTGACCGAAATAGAATTCGCTTCTTTTCTTAACAAATCACTCAAGGGTTTTGCAATTTTAGAGTAGTTGTAAATAAATTTGCGGAAATATGAAGTAAGTCCGAAAAAGCTTTGCACTTGTTTAACTGATTTAGGGATAGGGAAATTTTGAACAGATGCGGTTTTAGAAGCAGACGGTTGCATCGTACTGTTTTTTAAAAAAATAACCTAAAAACTCAGTTTCGTTCATTAAAAATTCAGATTTCTTAAAATTAAATTCAACTCCGTATTCTGACGCTACTTTGAAGACACGTTTAAGTTTTTCGAGGTTTTCCTCTTGAATTTCCGACGTTACGATTATATCATCGAAATATAATTTCAATGTATCATCTTTGATCAAATCTTTTTTGACATAGAGTCCGTCACTGTCTCTATAAGGGGTATCGGATGTTTATCTTCAACTAATTTTTTATTAAGTTTGCGAAAATCAATGCATAATCGAAAATCACCTGAATTTTTTCGACAAACTACAATCGGAGAATTAAATTCTGAGCACGACTTTTTAATTACACCGTTCTTAAGCCATTGTTGTATTTGCAAATCGACAATGTCCTGTTCCATTTTTGCTGACCTACGCGATTTCAAACTTATGGGTGATGGTGATTCATCTGTTAGTATCGCATTTAATTCAATATCTGTGGTTTTTAATAGGGAAGGGGAGTAATTATTTATTAATTCTATCAGTTGGGGTTTTAAACACTGTTTCACATGATTCAAAACAATCTCAATAATACTTATCGCATCTGCTAAATGTCCTAACGGAGTAGAAAAATGTTCTGCTTCAGATTTGTTTTGAGAAAAAGAGCCATAAATTGCCTGAAATGAGTGATCGGCTTTTAAAGTGGAACTTCTTTTTACTCTAATTGGAAAGCACATGTTTTGGGAAATTACGCAACCTTGAATATCAACTGAAGAAGGAGAGTGAATATTTATGTAACTCGGACGCCGAACAGCGATCTTAGTTTCACTTTGGATTCTCGCGTAATTTATGTGTATAATATTTTCGACATTGGTTGGATTTTGAGATCTGAATTTCGTTATAAAAGAAAGTAAAGTTCAAATTTTTTAATACATTAAAACCTAAAATCATTTAATTTGTCAAATTTTCCAATACATAAAAATCAACAGGTATTAATTTTTTATCTAAGGTAATTTCGCAATGAAAGAAACCTATTGGTTCTATTGGGTGATTTCCGTTAATTCTCGTTATCTTTACATTATCAAAACTTAAACTGGGACTGTTAATTTTTTCATACAATTGTTTAGAAATAAGACATAGGTCATTCCCTGTATCTATTAAACATTGTCATTCTTTACCAAGTATTTAAACTCTTTTAATGGGTTTGTTATTTTCAATTCTAGTGACTTTAGTTTCGGTATTTAAATTAACGTTGCAGTTCTTAGCGGTATTTCCAAATTATGAACAAATTTTGCATTTTACACCCTCTCTTTTGTATTTACACTCAGTACTTTTGTGACCATAGTTTAAACAATTATAACACTTTAAATAATTAGAGTTATTAGCATTATGATTAGAATTACCAACATAAAATTGATCATTTCTTTGAACGTTTTGAGCATGAATGACTGGTGAATTAGGATTACTTCTAGAATCTCTATTGGGGAAATATTGACGTGATGTATTCTTATTATCCCTAAGTATATCTGGTTTGTATGTGAAATCTCGCACATATTTACTACTTTTTTTTTTTTAATATGGGATCTTGCAGTTTCATAGTTGTCTAATTTAGATGTCAGTTCTTGAACATATTTTATCATCGGTAATTCATCTAACATATTGTCTCTAATTTCGTTTGGAATTTTGGTCTTGATTTGGTCAACGATCATTAAATTTTGAAGTTCATCAAAGGATTTAACTTCCATAGTTTTGAAATATTCTTCGAAATAAGTGGTAATTTTAAATCCGAAATCTCTCCACGATGTTGTAGCTTCTTTTTTTGCGTTACAAAATTTATTTTTTAGTTGTTCGGGTTCACGTGCTATTAAATTAGCTATATCAAGAGAAAGTAATCCTACTAAAAAATTAACCCAATCTTCTTTTGGTATTTTAGCTCTACTTGTTTGTTTTTCAAACAATGACAAATAAATTGCAATATCTGAACTGCTTTCGTATTTATTAAGAAATCTTAGCATTTCTGTATTCGCTGTTTCTGCTTTAGGTAAATTAATTGCTATCTTACTTTCTAATTCTAGTTTCTTTAAATTATATTCACGTTTTTCTTTTTCTAGCTTTTCTGAGTTCTCCCTTTCAAAAGTTATTGTTGTTAATAAATTTTTCACTAGTTCCTCATCATAATTTTCCGATTCCGTAATAGTCTTAACTAATTGTGGTACTTTGGCGTTTTTTTGGTGCATTTCATTCAAGTTCACAAAGTAAATTAATCAAGTCAATTTTTCTGGCTCTACTAAGATAGGCCATTTTAAAAATAAAATATTCTACTCACAGGTTTTGTAGAAGTCTCATGAAGTTTCCTTCATCACAGTTTCGTTCACTCACGAATTCACAGTTCAGGTGCATCGACCACACAGCTTGGAAACACAAATGATCATACAATTGATCACCACAGTTTTTCGAGGAATGAACAGTTTTTTTTAATGATTGAAATATTTAATAATAAAATGAATTTACATATATGATTAAATATTAAATGTTTAGGAAAAATATGGGCCGTCTGCCCTGTTGGTATAAACATCAATATCTGCCCCGTTTACAAAAACATCAGCCCCGGCATGGCTATGAAGTTCACTCTTTCAATAACAAACGAAAACTGTTTCTTTCGATTAAAAAGGAATGGTGGTGGAGCGGGGGAAGTTGTGACGTTGGAATGATGGCGGCAGAAGAAGGAGAGGCTTTTCCTCATTCTTCATTGATAGTTTTATTATTTATAATATTTCTTTAGTCAAAAGAAAAAGGATGAACTTCCAACCTCGGACTATTGATCTTTAACAAGTTTTAAGAAATTGTTTATTCATGAAAGTGATTAAACTACTGAATAGTTGTAGAGATTCTTGTAATGTTCTTCGTTTCAGTTCTAATGATGCTGCGTTTCTAGAAATGATCTTTTTTGTCTGAAAATCAAACTTTGAGAAATGACTGAATTTTAATATTTTTTAAAGAATTCTGGTTAACTTTTGCATCAGTAAATATTTCAAAAGGTAAATGTATAATAAAAATATAATTACAGAGAAAGTACTTGGGCTTTTTAATATTTCTATGATGATGAGTGCGAATATACTCTTACAACAAAGATGTGGATGAAAAACCAAAAATAAAATGATATGACTTTATTTTTACACATAATTACGAAGTAACTTGAGACATTTGTCATACCGATTTATAAGCTTCAAAGTGCCCCCCGAGCTCTTCATACGAAAGACGCTTTGAGTGACATTGCTTCCGAGATTCTCCTTCAAAGTTGGAAATCTCTGGGAATGAGATTAAGACTGTATGAAGGATGATCAATATGCTTCCAACCAAGAATTGCATTATGGTTTTGCTTTACTGACACCGAGTGTGATCTTACATTGTCATCCAACATCAGAACGCCTCATGAGAGAAGGCCAGGCTGCTTTTTCTAACTATTCGACAGGATGTAAGATGGTTCCAACTTTAAGGAAAACCTAATCCACCAATAAAACTTCGGGACTAAACTGAGAGGTTCGTTCCCACATTATGCATGCACTGCGACATCTGCTTGATCACAGCCGAATGATACACAATGTGTCTTGTTTCCTTCATTACAGATCAACTTCTTGAAGAAAATTACAGGGTAAACTTATTTTTGGTTTCGGCTGAGATATTTTTATGTGAAGGAAATGAAGGTAAAAGTCATACTAATGGATGGTTGAGTCATGTTGAAGTAGTGCAATGCGTCACTATAGTACTACCTGAGAGACAATATTTTACAATATTGCCATAATACTGAATACAACTTATAGAAAAGGTAAAATACCTCATTTATCTTCTACAAAATTTTTAATAAAAATAAATATCATGAAAAAGAAGTACAAAAATAACTTCTAAATTGTTATTATATAAAAATTGATGTTCTAGATAAGGATCTAGAAACCAGTTCCAGATTATATAAAAGAGATATATTAATTTACAAAATTTGGTGAAGTTTCAAGAACTTATTCAAAATCGTTAATATCTACTATAATAAAAAAAATGCTTGCTCATATTTGTTTTTGTATCCTTGCAAAAAATTCTAGCAGCAATGATTGGCAGAAATTTTCTGTATGCAAAAAAAAAAAAAAAAAAAAAAAAAAAATACCCTTTTAGAGAAACAACGTGTTATCTTCATAAGTTTCATAAAATTAATTTAGAGAGCAGATAAATCGTTATCGCAATAGAGCGATGCACGTTATTGAAATGTTTGAAATCTCTCTCTGGAAAAACTTGCTTTTTTGAGTTACCACAGTTTAGTTTCAAAGCGAAGTAATGAGATAAAAATATTGAACTCAGATAATTCAGTAAAAAGTAAAGAAGCTTAACCAGAAAAAAAAAATTATTCAAAGATTTTAAAAATTATTATATTTTATTAAAATGTTGAATGAATTTTCTAAAATCGAATATATTAAAATGACTTTATTTAAAATTTGTACCATCTTGAATTTAAGATTCAAGTTTTAAAATTTTCTTGTTCATTTAGCTCTTGTGATAGAATATATTCGCTCTGCAACTCAACTTCTTTAACAAAATAATAATCTAATCTTCGCTTTATAAAATTGAGCTAAACATGACACGACGTTTCCGAGTATCTTAATATTTTTTTCACAGACACTACTTGTAAAGGGGGAGGGGATCTGATGCGAACTTTTTAAAAGTTATATATATATATATATATATATATATATATATATATATATATATATATATATATAGAGAGAGAGAGAGAGAGAGAGAAAGAGAGAGAGAGAGTTGTTGTTTCAATACCATAGTGTAATAGCTGCGAACATTGCATCATCCTCTTTGTCGTTGAGAGGCGCCAGCGAGTCCTGACGGGGAAGTCCCGATGGGAAACTCCCGAATTTATAATTAACTCTGAACTTCATCCATAGAACAATTTAATATCTTATTCACATGCGATTTGGAGATCACTGCGTGAAGGCAGCCCTCCTGTATCATGTCATTCACCGTTAAACACTTATTTACTTTTATTTCTATTAAATGTTAAATTTCAATGTTCAATGTTATATTATCGTCGTTATTTTACCCTTATGCTGCACAAACCCCTACAAATTATGGGGACTTGCGACCGAGATTTGAATATCGAGCCATAAATTTTTGAACTTTGAAATCCCGAGTAGGGGATGCGAACTAAATTTATGATCTAAATAACTTTTGAAATCCCGCGAAGGGGATAGTCATCGAATTGTGCAGCTACGGAAAAAAAAGTGAAATTCTACGCTCGAGCAGGAGCTGTAGATTTTGTTCCTGTTTTAAATCCCGTCTTGAATCTGCCGTGCAGGGCAGTTGGAATCCATAAATTTTCTTAGAAGTGCAGCGAAAAATCAGCAAATGGAGAAAAGCAGCAGCAGAAACCTGTGAACATTCCGAAATCAGCAAAAACTGAATCTGTCGAGAAGGGCAGTCAACTTTTCCGTGAAGTGCAGAAAACTTTCCTGAAACTTTCGAATCATCCTGAAAGATCCTGAAACTTTCTGAAATCTGAATCACCTGGATACATCACCGAAATAATTGGATTTTTCTGTGCAAATCAGAAAGGCAGTAGTGATCAGGAGGAGAGAAGTGCAGTAATCAGTGAAATCCTTGAATGTACCGTAAAGGGAAGCGAGATTAATCATCTGGTCTGAATCAACGAAACATTGGATTACCATCGGACACGGAGTTTCTTCAATCAAGGTAGGAAATTTTCAACTTTAAAAATGTATAAAAATTCAAAGAAAGAAGACCTAGTAAAAGTATTAGAGGAAATAGGAGGCATCGCAGACAGCAGCGATAATATCGTTAAATCAAAAGAAAAAATTGAATCTACCGAAATATTTAAAAATGATTCAGAATTTCTCAAAAATTTAATAACTAACGCCGTGGAAGAAAGAGTACAAACAGCGGACAGGGAACTTAAACAAAGCGAAATTCAAGTTGAGTTAGAAAAATTAAAATTAGAAAGACTCGAGAAAGAAATGTTTTTATTAGAGGCGAAAAACAAAGCATTTGAAATTAACCCTCCCAAAACAATAAATGATACGCCCGAAACAAACATTGAGAATCTAATTCATAGCATTAAAACTCTATCTCTGCCAGTTCCATCAAAACCTGAAAATTTTAATCAATTTTTTTCATCGTTGGAAAGAGCTTTTGCTACGAAAAACGTAAATGAGGGGCTTAAAGCTGAAATCTTAATTAATATACTAGGTTAAAAAGCAAACAGTGCCTTGTTATACATTGAAGATAATGATTTAAAAAACTATGAAAAATTAAAAGCTTTAATATTGCGCGATTTTCAACAAACTCCCCAAGAATGTTTGAATAACTTTAAAAATGCCTCAAAATTTAAAGAAGAAACATATATTCAATTTTCTACTCGCTTAAATTCACATTTCGAGTATTATTGCAAATTACGTAAAGTTGAAACATTTAAATCATTATGCAACTTAATTATATCCGATAAAATAATTGAGACATTAAATAAAGAGATGGCGAGTCATATTTTAACCTGTCAGGGAGAAAATTGGTTTAATCCCGTCGAGCTAGCTCGAGAATTAGACATTTACATTACGTCGAAAAATATACCACAGAGAGAAGCACATAAAAATGGAGCGAACACTCTTTTTCGAAGCCAGAACACATTTTTTCGGAACGAAAACAGAAATTTCAGAAAAAACCACCCGGATCGTTTTTCTTAAACGATAGATAAACAAAATAGAGCGGAGAGACAATGCTATATATGCGGAGAAATGAATCATTTTGCGCGTCAATGTCCAAAAAGTGTGAAAAAAACATATGATTCCAGAAGCGATAAATCAGAAAGAAAAAATACCTCTCCCAGCGATAACTTAAAAAATGAAAGCTTTAGTGTTAATTCCTGCAAACCATCTGGAGAAAATAATTTTAAGCACGAGTTGAAGTATGCTCAGATTTATGTGAATGGAAATCCCATTCAGGCCGTTATAGATTCTGGAGCTCAAATATCGGTAATTAATTCAAATAAAATAAAAATAAGAAATCTGCCATTTTCTAATATAATATTAACATCATGTTTTGGGGATAGGCAAAAAGCGAAACTTGTTGAAATGGAAATGGCTATAAATCCTAATGAGTCAGGGTTGAAGGTCAGCGCCGCTGTTACGGATAATCTTGAAGTAGAAGCGATCCTAACCCCAACGATTTACGAGCAATTAATAAAACTAGGTCAGCTTTCTTCAAGTGTAAATGCTCAAATCGTAGTTTCTAAGAGTGAAGATTTTTATGAATGTTCTTGTTTCAATATTAATGACTCTTACTCCTGTGAATGTTTTTTATTTAATATCAACAATGTGTATAGTAATGGTGAACTTGATTTATCACATGTTAATGACTCTTGTATCAGAAACGAACTGTCTGTGTTGATTAAGAATTACAAGCCAAACAAAATTAAAGACACTAAGTTAACAATGAAAATTATTTTAAAAGATGAAATACCAGTATGTCAAAGAGCTAGACGTTTATCTTTTTCTGAGAAACAAAAAGTAAATGATCAGATATCAGAATGGTTAAAGACAGATATAATTAGAGAGAGTTGCTCTGATTATTGTTCCCCAATAGTTCTTTGCAAAAAGAAAGACAATAGCTTAAGATTATGCATAGATTACAGAAAGTTAAATTCAAAAACAATTAAAGATAGATACCCCTTACCTCTAATTGAAGATGTGCTAGACCAATTGGTTATAATATAAAAAAAACACAACTACTTCCACTTCGAAAATTTTAGTAGTAATGACATATACTATCGTACAATGCTAAATGAATGGGTGATAGTGGTTGTTGTTTAATATTTTGCATGCGCTAATTTAATATGATTTGAAAACATTGATTTTTTTTAAAAATATGGATTCTATAAAATGATGTCCGTTAAGTTTAATTGGTTTGATGTCTCACGTTGTCAGAAGAGAAATTTTTTTTTAAAATTTAATTAATAAACTGAGTTTTAAATATGTTTACTAAAAACATTAACTTAGATGAAACAACAAAATCAATTATTACAAAACGAACTTTTATTTATAATACAATATAATCTGGCGAGCAGCTATTTAAAAGATCGAACATTCCGTTTGTTTATTTGCGGCTTGAAGTCAGGCTCGCAGAAAATGCCGTTCACTGGTTAAATTTAGTAGGAATAACACAACCTGTGACGTAGGCGATAGTATACCCAATTACAGGGTTCTAAAATTTGTAGCAAGATTGATCTCCGAAATGGGTTTTTCCATATAGACGTAGACGAGGATAGTAAAAAGTATACCTCATTTGTGACACCTGATGGGCAGTATGAGTTTAATAAAGTGCCATTTGGGTTGTGTAATAGCCCTAGTACATTCCAGAGGTACATAAACTATGTGTTCCGTGATCTTCTTAGAGAAGGTGTTGTTATCATCTTCATGGATGACATTTTTATACCCGCAGAAAGTGAAATAGACGCACTGAACAGGTTAACGAGAGTATTACAAACTGCATCCGAATATGGACTAGAACTTAATTTAAAGAAATGCCAATTTTTGATGTCTAAAATTAACTTTTTGGGTTATATCATTGAGAACGGTACCATTAAACCCTCTTCCGAAAAAACATTAGCTGTTCAAAATTTTCCTGTACCTAAATCTACTAAACAGGTGCAGAGTTTTCTTGGATTAACCGGATATTTTAGGAAGTTTATTCTTAACTATGCTTTAACTGCTAAACCATTAAGTGATTTACTTCGGGATAACAGTGTATTTTATTTTGGCCCAGAACAACAAACAGCATTTCAAACTTTAAAACAAAAACTTTCTGAAAACCCAGTACTATACATTTTTAAACAAGGAGCAAAGCTTGAATTGTATACCGATGCAAGTAAATTTGGGTATGGTGCTATTCTTTTTCAACAATCTGATGATAACAAATTTCACCCAATACACTATATGAGTAAAAAAACGACTCCTCAAGAGGAGAATTATTCAAGTTATGAACTTGAAGTGTTGGCTATAATTGAGGCTTTGAAAAAATTTCGAAATTATTTGGTAGGAAATAAATTTAAACTTGTAACAAACTGTTCAGCTTTCCAAAAGACTATGAGTAAAAAACAATTAACTCCAAAAATTGCTAGGTGGGCTTTATTTTTGGAAGACTTTGACTATGAAATTGTACATCGCCCAGGTAAACAAATGAAACATGTTGATTGTTTAAGTAGATATCCTATTATGCATATTACTTGTGACGAACTAACCTCTAAAATTGTTACTAACCAGATAAATGATGAATACATTAACTCTATAAAGCAACTTTTGGAAAATAAATCAATAGATGATTTTGTGTTAAAAAATAATGTTTTATATATACTTGAGAATGATAATTATTTACTAGTGGTTCCACAACAAATGCAAACTGACATTATCAAATCTACACATGCTAATGGTCATTTTGGTATAGCTAAAACTCTTGATGTACTTAAGCAAAACTATTATTTTCCAGATATGAAGAAATGTGTTGAAAATGTAAGTAAGTATGCCTTCAACTAATAAGAATTATAAACATATTTTCACCGTGGTAGATGCGTTTACCAAGTTTGTTTGGTTCTACCCAACCAAATCAACGTCGAGTCAAGATGCAATTGATAAGTTAAAAGCTCAGCAAATAACTTTTGGGAATCCTTCACGAATAATTACTGACAGAGGTACAGCGTTTACTTCAACAGATTTTGAGACTTATTGCCAAGATGAAGGTATCGAACATGTGAAAATAACAACAGGCATTCCTCGTGGTAACGGACAAGTGGAAATAATGCATAAGATCCTTATACCGATACTAGCAAAACTGGCGATAGAAGATCCTACTAAGTGGTACAAGTTTGTTCCGGCAGTACAGCGTACCATTAATTCTACAGTTTCTCGAAGCACTCAGAGAACACCCTTTCAACTTTTAACCGGAGTGAAAATGAGAACAAAAGAGGACTTACAAATTCTGCAAATGTTGGAGGAAGAGCACATAGAATCCTTTATCCAAGATAGAGAGAACATTCGAGAAGAAGCCAAAAAGAATATTTTGAAAATACAAGAAGAGAACCGCAGGCAATACAATAAACGAAGAAAGAAAGCCAACGAATATTGAGAAGGAGACTTAGTCGCTATCCAAAGAACTCAGTTTGGATCTGGTCTCAAATTAAGACCAAAGTTCTTCGATCCATACAAAATCACAAAAGTGAAGAAGAATGATAGATACGATGTGCTAAAAGTGGGGAATCATGATGGACCAATAAACACTTCATCTTCAGCTGACCACATGAAACCGTGGTCAGTAAACTAAAAAATTGCTTTTTATATTTTTATACTTTGCTTTCTCGTTTTTTTTTCTTTTTTTTCCAGGTAACTATGTCTGAAGCTGATGAAAAATGCGGACATTTTACTGCAGGATGGCCGAATTATGTAGAGTTGTTGTTTCAATACCATAGTGTAATAGCTGCGAACATTGCATCATCCTCTTTGTCGTTGAGAGGCGCCAGCGAGTCCTGACGGGGAAGTCCCGATGGGAAACTCCCGAATTTATAATTAACTCTGAACTTCATCCATAGAACAATTTAATATCTTATTCACATGCGATTTGGAGACCACTGCGTGAAGGCAGCCCTCCTGTATCATGTCATTCACCGTTAAACACTTATTTACTTTTATTTCTATTAAATGTTAAATTTCAATGTTCAATGTTATATTATCGTCGTTATTTTACCCTTATGCTGCACAAACCCCTACATATATATATATATATATATATATATATATATATATATATATATATATATATATATATATATATATATATATATATATATATATATATATATATATATATATATAGTACGGCTTTCAGGAGAACAGCTCCAGACACCTGTCTCGCGACGTGGCGGGAACTATGGTTACGAGGGTAAGTCACTTCTAATAGGGGTGTGGAGAGAAAGTGCCTAGTTATGTAATGATCTTAGCTTGGCACAAGTGAGCGAATTTTTGCTCCCCTTCCCTAGTATTAGTGGCAGTCCTAGAGCCAATTGATAGGAACTCGTCTTTCTTTTATTCTCTCGTTTTCTGACAGAGCAGCTTAGTTTTCAAAAGAATTTTTTTTTCGTGATCATTTTAATCGTTAATTATTTAATTGTTGTTCGTTTTACGTTTGTTTTAAGTTTTGTTTTTTTCTTTTAATCGTTATTAATTTTATCTTGTTTGTTTTAATTTTTGTTTTCATTAATTTTTTTTTATTCTTAATTTTTGTTAGTTGTTTTTATTGTTAGTTATGCCTTTCATTTTTAAGAAAGCTTTTCTTGTTAAATATCAAAGATACCGCTCAGCAATTTGAAGTGAAGTTTCTTAACATTGGTATTCCTACTTTGCGCTGCATGAATACAAAACCTGATATTTTAATATTTTCATATCTTCAGCGGTAATGTTACTTTTCTTTTCATTAAATTTATGATCAGAAAAAACTCTTCAAACTTCTTAGTTTCTTAACAAAATTAAATATTTTTTTAAAAAGATCAAAACATTATAACTAAGAAGTTTATTATTTTTTAAATTTGTTTTTTCTTTTTAAATGTACGATATTACAAAAGTTAAAGTAAGAACCACCACTATTATAAAATTTAAAATAAGAACAAAATTTTTGTAGCAAAAAGTTGCTCTTCGAATAGCATAATACATTATTCTAGTAGATATTATTTGAAAGAGTTTTTAACTTTTAAATTGATTAATTTAATTAATTTTTAAATTTATTTTAAATTTTAATTTCTATTTCTTAGTTACATATTTTTTATAGTACTTAATAGTACTTATAGTACTTTTATAGAACTTATAGTACTTAAAATTTCATACATAAAAAAAAAAAAAAAAAATTTAAGAAATAATTTTAATGAACTTTCTATATGAAATGTAAATGCTTTATCCGATCATTTAGTGAAAGGTATTCAAAAGATGCATGAAAATAAGATTCTATTTTATACAAACAAAAATTATAATAAAAAAGTTAAATACAAATTTGAAATTGAAAATTGCTTTTTGTTAAAACAAACGGCTAACTAATAATTATATAATAATGTTAATTTAATAATAAGTTTAGATATCAAAATCATTCATAGAATTTTAGTTCTTTATTTATCTTTCGAGTAGTAATAAAATTTAATAGATTTTAAACATAATTTCCGTCGAGCCATATTTTCACAAATATATCAAGTCTTAGACAGGAATAAAATGACATGATGTATTCAGTTGTTGAAATGCTTATTCCATTTTTATGTATGTTACAACAATTAATAAGTTAATCGCATGAAAAAAGAAAAACTATGTATAAGAAACCTAAATCAAAGGCCTCTTGAATATAGCGATTAAAGAAAGATAGATATTTTTCTTTTTCTGAGAAAAAAATATTGATCGAAAAAGAGAAATAATCTCAAAAGTTTTGTCATGAGACAAAAGAGGTTGATTAAAAAAATTTTTTTAACCACCATTAAAAAAATTATTTACAATAAATAAATAGCAGCTGAATTCCAAATAAATTAACGCATATCGAATAAAAGTATAAATGAAAATACGGTTTCGTTTAAGCCTATATTATTTTTTCTCCCTAAGAAAAAGCAAAAAATTGTCTAAATATTAATTAAAAACTTTGAATAGGTCTCTTGAAAGCGGATAAACCAGCCAATCTGGTAGACCAATCGACTCCTTCATTCCTCCATTACACCCCCATTAGAAATGTTATCTCACTCGTCACCATAGCAGCAGACAGCCCCAGACTTTTTGGCGGGAGCTGTTCTCCTCAAAGCCGCACTATATATATATATATATATATATATATATATATATATATATATATATATATATATATATATATATATATATATATATATATATATATATATATATATATATATATACAGTGAAACCTCCGTTAAGCGGACATTCTTGGGACCGAAAAAATTGTCCGTTTGTGAGAGTTGTCCGTTTAAGGGAAGGTAACCCTAATAACGAAGTTTAACACCGTAAATTGTTTTTAGAATATTTTCAAAGATGTAGAAATAATGAACTAATTTACAATAACTATCTAGAAGGATATTTATTTAAAATTTAAGAAAATTTAAAAAAAAAGAATATATAAAAAAAAAGAATATATAAAAAAGTTTGATATGAATATATAATTTTAGATGTAGATACAGATAAATGAATATAATTTTCCTATCAGCATAGATACTCAAGTTAGACATATGATACCGAATAGAAGTTTTCACTCCTCAGTCAGTTTCAATTATTAGCTTTATTTCCCTTACATCATTTGATTAGGGAACATGGTTAATATCTTCTTGAAAGTAAACCTCCCACGATTCACAGAAAAGAAATGCCTACCTGTAAGTCATGAGGACCAATGGAGTTGATTATTCACAATTGAAAAGCTATCAACTGTCTGAATAAATGTTTCATTTACATGAACCTCAAATATTATACTTCTGTTCTCTTTTTTACCCCAGCTGCGTTAAATACAGTCTTCAAATTAATAAGAAAATTAATGAAATTTTCAATGGGGAAGAAGTGTTGGGAGCATTTAAGATATCATTTCAACTTGTGGAGTCTTATAACCTGTATGGTCCAGATGAAAAGATCAAAAGATGCCGCTGTCCAAATTATTTCACAAGAGCAGTATCGTTTTCGCTCCGTTCTTTACAAAGATAGGGCAAGGTGATAGGAGAAAGATTGATTCTTCAGCAGTGAAATAGCTTAGCAATATTTTTAGCTATGGATAAGGCAAAAAATTTACATGCCTTAAAAATTGTGAAAAGTTGCATTTTCCCCCTTGCAATTTAAAGCAGAAATAGTAGTTTTTTTTTCAAATATAGAAAAAGTAGTGTCCGGTTTGAAGAGATAGAAAACAACATTTCGGGGCCAAAATGACTGTCGGGCCCAAAATTGGGTTTTTATGAAAATGTCCAAATCTCCATAAATATATAATATATAAGCTGGTTTTACAAAATTTTATGCAATTATTTCAAATAACAAAGTAATCAATGTGAGTTGCAAGCTTATTGATATATTTTCTGGCATAGGGTGTGAAAAAAATACTTGTTTTCGGTCATAATTCATTGCCTTTCTCTTAAACCTCTGGAAGCTTTAAACCTTTTTGATTAGAATTAGAAATTGCATGACACCTCTAAGGTTATAAAATATCCTATTAGTATTTATTAAGAATTTTTTTTCTAATTGCCTTTAAACTACTTTCTTTTAATTTGGCTATTCAAATATTTTTGAATGTCTCCAGCTAGTAAATTATTGGTCAAGTTTTAAACCTCGCTTTAATGTTATTTTGTGAGATCTAACATGACTTATAGTTTATTCATAATCACATAAAATCCAGAAACAAAATTATGCTTTTACCTTATGTTAAATCTTTGTTTCACACCTCATAGACTCAGATGATGAACTGTATAGTTTAAGATTAATAATTATTACTTTAATACGAACATTACGATTATTAATTTTAAGTAATTGTAGGTTTTAATGGCATCGTTAAAAATATTTTTAATGTTTAGAAAAAATGTACTGATAGTTGAAATTTTATTGAATTCTTATGTTTATTTAAATTTACAGAAACAATACATAAATCCATCTTGATTCACGAGATATACTAGCGTGATAAGGTGGTTAGTAGTCGCTCCCTCGCTCTGCTAATTCTCGGAAAAGAAAATTTTTCCTTTGAAATCTAACAATTCAATTTCTCTCTGTTGAAAGAAAAATTCTTTCTTCATATCAGGCTATATAGCAATCTCTTTATCAGGTAAGAGCTCTTTTTAGGGGTCATTTCGGTTGGCCAGGATACCTGAGGCCGGCCCCTTCATCATCAGGTGAGAATCGTTGAGGTGGAAACTTTCTTGTTCTTGTAGCCTAAAAATAAATGTAGGAATTAATAAATGGGCATTTTACCCGAATAGGGGGTGACAATGGGATACCCAATAACGCACCTGAAAGCTATTACCCTTATCTTGACAGCGAAAGATGTTGGCGAAATATGTAATAAACTTATTTACAATTTGGTACTTGCATTGTATTCCTATGAGAACAGCGTTTTCACTTCTTCACAGAAAAATTTTAAATTGTTAAGATATTTCGAATTTCTGAATTTGTTTTGATAAGGAATAAGATTTTTAGTGTGAATGCAAATTCAATCCACTGTCTATGTTTACAAATATGTGTTTTATCCGACAAAAATAACAAATTTTCTGTTTCTCAGAAAGCAACAGTATCTGTTTGTATAATTTTTGCATTAAAATAAGTAATGAAGTCAAACTGCTAAGAACGTGTAGTAAGTTTATTACTATCGTTTGTGTGTAATAGTCAGAAAGTAAATGTCAAATATATGCTAACCTATGTCTTTCACCCGACAAAAATGAAAATTTGTTTATTTTTAAAAGCAACCAGGTGTGTAACCGTTTCTGAAAATTATAGGACAGTTTTTGTTGCAAAATAAATAACAAAATTATTAAGTATGAATTTTCAAAAAAGTTGTTGATTGGATCAATAAGAATGTTTGTGCTAAATACAGAATGAAAAATTCTTGTATTGTAAAGTATATGCATTTATAGCTATTTCTTTATCCAATATATATATATATATATATATATATATATATATATATATATATATATATATATATATATATATATAAAAGTTTAAAATGAAGATAAAATAAAGGCAAATTACAGACAAGTGAAAAAAAGGAGGGGGGGAAATAATAATAATGACAAACAACTGGGAAAGAAAAAGAATTAGTTAATTTAATTAAAAAAAAAAAAAAAAAAAGGATAAAGTTTTTTTAAAAGACCGGAAAATAAAAAAATAAAAGATATAATCTTTTCATCAGCCCACACGATTATATCCGAAAAAGAGTGCTTTCTAATATTGTATCAATATAGCCAAAGCAAAATATATCAATACAACAGTGTGAGGAGCACTCAAAAAAAATTTCTCACAAAAATCACGACAAAAAAAAAACTAAACACAATAAGCAAAAACAACACGCAAAAACAGAAAATAAAACACAAAGGAAGAGCAGAACAAAACAAAATCTATAAAGCGAGTAGTGAAATATAGCGAACTTACATGAACGGGAAATTTTTCAAGAATGATTTAAAATGTTTACGTACTAAGATTGCCAGATTGCAAACTATGAAAACTATGAAGTCAAAGGCGCAAATTGAGTGTAACTAGAGGAGTTTAAAGTGCGTTCTTGCTGCATTACTAAAGTCCGTTTGATTTGTTAGTTACCAAGGATGGGTCAGAAAACGGATGTGCGCGAGGTAATATTATACTGGATAATTAAAAGAAGTGGACTATTAATAATTTTAGAAAATAAATATTTATTTAAGAAAAAAATATAAAATAGAAAAGAGAAAGAAACATGAATTGCCAGTTTTGCACATAATTTTAGCCACGGATTTGCCCGAAATGGATTTGCACATGGAAAAATTATATAAATTGACAAAGAAATCTTTTTAGTAAATAATTTTAGCCACGGATTTGCCCGAAATGGATTTGCACATGGAAAAATTGTATAATTTAACAAAGAAATTTATTAGTAAATAACTTTACTCACGTATTTGCCCGAAATGGATTTGCACATGGAAAAATTATATAAATTAACAAAGAAAAAAAAATAAATAAAAAAAAAGACAAACAACTTATTTTAGTAAGTAATTTTAGCCACGGATTTGCCCGAAATGGATTTGCACATGGAAAAATTGTATAAATTAATAAAGAAATTTTTTAGTAAATAATTTTAGCCACGGATTTGCCCGAAATGAATTTGCACATGGAAAAATTATACTAATTAAGGAAGAAATATTAGTAAAAAATATTTTTTTGGCCACGGATTTATTTTTCGGATATAATCGTGTGGGCTGATGAAAAGATTATATCTTTTATTTTCCGATCTTTTAAAAAAACTTTATCCTTTTTTTTTTTTTTTTTTTTTTTTTTAAATTAACTAATTCTTTTTCTTTCCTAGTTGTTAGGAGTGTCCGTTTAAGGGAAGGTAACCCTAATAACGAAGTTTAACACCGTAAATTGTTTTTAGAATATTTTCAAAGATGTAGAAAAAATTAACTAATTAACAATAACTATCTACAAGGATATTTATTTAAAATTTAAGAAAATTTAAAAAAAAAGAATATATAAAAAAGTTTGATATGAATATATAATTTTAGATGTAGATACAGATAAATAAATATAATTTTCCTATCAGCATAG
This sequence comes from Parasteatoda lunata, assembly GCA_949128135.1. Classification (NCBI taxonomy): domain Eukaryota; kingdom Metazoa; phylum Arthropoda; class Arachnida; order Araneae; family Theridiidae; genus Parasteatoda; species Parasteatoda lunata. The sequence goes on along the minus strand of OX421980.1, from coordinate 9,909,110 downwards.
ATACTCAAGTTAGACATATGATACCGAATAGAAGTTTTCACTCCTCAGTCAGTTTCAATTATTAGCTTTATTTCCCTTACATCATTTGATTAGGGAACATGGTTAATATCTTCTTGAAAGTAAACCTCCCACGATTCACAGAAAAGAAATGCCTACCTGTAAGTCATGAGGACCAATGGAGTTGATTATTCACAATTGAAAAGCTATCAACTGTCTGAATAAATGTTTCATTTACATGAACCTCAAATATTATACTTCTGTTCTCTTTTTTACCCCAGCTGCGTTAAATACAGTCTTCAAATTAATAAGAAAATTAATGAAATTTTCAATGGGGAAGAAGTGTTGGGAGCATTTAAGATATCATTTCAACTTGTGGAGTCTTATAACCTGTATGGTCCAGATGAAAAGATCAAAAGATGCCGCTGTCCAAATTATTTCACAAGAGCAGTATCGTTTTCGCTCCGTTCTTTACAAAGATAGGGCAAGGTGATAGGAGAAAGATTGATTCTTCAGCAGTGAAATAGCTTAGCAATATTTTTAGTTATGGATAAGACAAAAAATTTACATGCCTTAAAAATGGTGAAAAGTTGCATTTTTCCCTTTGCAATTTAAAGCAGAAATAGTAGTTTTTTTTTCAAATATAGAAAAAGTATTGTCCGGTTTGAAGAGATAGAAAACATAATTTCGGGGCCAAAATGACTGTCCGCGTCCGGTTACGGGAGTGTCCGCTTTGCGGAGAATGTACATAATGGTTTACTCATAGAAGATTCCCGGGGAATTAAAAATATGTCCGTATTATGAGGCATCCGTTTTGCAGGAGTGTCCACAACAGGAGGTTTCACTGTATATATATATTTATACAGCTGTTATAGCCTCTATAATTTAATTTTTGCTTTAAGATGAAAATCGCAATAACTGAAAGCTTTGGTCCCAACCTTTGTATTGCAAGAAAAGCTCGGTATATTACGTTTTCTATTACGATCAATTTTCACGTCACGGTCAAAATGTTATTAATATCTAAGATGCCAAAATTTTTTGTTTATAATGAATTAAAAATTACTAGCCTTCCGCTATTACGACAAAAAAAAATTTTTTTTTACATTTTTTCTGTTACTTAAGTGACATTATTATACAAAAAAGTTTGAATGGAAAATATTTTTATTTATTTCTGAAATCAATATAGATCCTTTTTGCAATTTTCACCTTTTATATTTATAAAACAATGAGAATGCGACCACCGGCTAAGTTGTCTTGTTCCTTACACAAGAAAGGTTCTTTAGCTATTTTTTGAATACCTGCCGTGTGCTTATAAGGAATGCGCCTTTTGTTGAACATGTATCCATCACACTACCCTATATCCCTTTTTGACACCTTACTATTAAAATCAACATTCACTGTTATGACGTGAAAAGGTTTTTCACTTCATTTCATTTTCTTCGTGCAAAATCTTGTTATGATTTGGACACTTGTAGTTGGAACATTCCTGTCTTTGATATGTTTACCTTTACTTAATTCAATTTACTATCTGAAGGCAAAAGTTGTCTACTCAAGATAAGTATTTTAAATTTAGATAGTTGTTTAAAATATAGAAAATATGGTAGAAAAAGAGGTAAATATGTCTATTTCATTTTTTAGTATATTTATTTATATTTTTACATTATAAAGAAGAACAAAATATAGAATATTTTAATATAGAATACAATATTCTATTTTGACATAGAATGTGTATTTCCTTAGAACGATATTTCCGTCTCTTTTTATGAATTGCCATTATAACGGACTTTTTATTTTACTTCAACGATTTTGAATTATAAAATTTGTCTGTTAAATTGTAAAGTATAAAAATGCCGTTTTAACAGGAATACAATGTAGGCACTCATATGACTCACAATATCTTTTGAAACATATGCGGGATATTATATTTCGATTAGGATTCGGATATTTAATAAGAAGCAATTTAATTTGAATTAAACTAAAAATTCTGCCGTCTTGATTGACTTCAATCACAATTTCAAAAAAGAAAAAAAAAGATACATAAGCCCCGGGGTACACACAAAGTAAAAAGCTTCTCATTTATTGGTAACACGCTAACATTAAGGCCAAGTTCGCGTGACTCATTATAATTATTGCAACCAATGAGGCGAAAGGAATGAAAAGTAAACGCGCGAAACTATCATATGTTCAGTGAGTAGAACAGAAGCTACTATTACGTTCACACAAAAATATTTTTCTATCTTTTCCTTCTGAGTCTGCAAAGCAAATGTAAGTTGTGGCCAGGTGCGTAACTTTTCTTCTTCTCAAACTATTCCGTTACAGTCTAGACGGAAAATACGGATTACGAGGTTATATTCAAACAGCCTACTGGTGCAGAATTCAACAAGTAAGAGACACAAAAATAAATTATTCTAAACCCTTTTATTTGAAATTTCGGCATTTTTTATGATTTTACAAGCTCTTTCGCGATTGAAAAAAAAAAAATAAAATATTATTATTATTAAAGGCGATTTTATTTGCATTTATAACTTTGTTTTGACGCTTTATCTCATCATTACATTCTCAGAAATGCATCTTAAGGGGTTGCCGTAACATTACGGTTAAAACATAAGTGGCAAAATTGTAGAAGGAAGTTATACTGGAAAAAAAAAAAAAAAAAAAAAAAAAAAAAACATTTTCAAAATAACATGTGATTGGTTGGTTGTAGAATATATTTTTGTAGGATTAGTCATGGGCGAATGGATGGAACTTCCTCTTTCATAGAACAATGTGATTTTTCGAGTTCAATTTCTCTCTCTATATCTAAAGTTTCATAAATTCTTTAAAAATGAACATATACTTCGATTTTTTGTGTGATTATTTTAAATATATTTTGATACATTTTTATGTAAGTTTTTTTTTAATTGAAAATAAGGTATGTGCATTATAAATATTTAAAAGTAAATTAACTTTTTAAAAGTATTTAATCTATTCAAATTTTATTAATATCGATTTAAAGAAAAACTGTAAAAAAAAAAAAAAAAATCAAAATTTTACTCAAAACTGGAGGATTTATAAAAATTTACAAATCAATCTATATATATACATAAATATATACACACATATACATACGCACACAAAAGAAACACATTAGACAAACTTTTATTTAATATTTTTTTTTTATTTGTATAATAAAGTTATAAAATATAAAATATTTATTTTATATACTTTAGAACATTTATAATTTCATTATGAGCAGTTAAGTTACTTTTTAATAACGTCTCCTTCACAATTGGACGATAAACAGAAATAAAATTTTTTTTTCTTTCTTTTTGTTAATGCAAGCTTATTTCAAAAACGGACTTATATGTCTTTTTCTATTACAATTACATTTTGTGCAATATATATATATATATATATATATATAATTTATTAACAGACGTGTCATTATCTGTCTGTTTTATATATTTAAAAAAAAAACATTTGTTTCTATTCTCTAAACAGTTGCTTTTAGTTTGTTCATCTATGGAAGGAAAAACTTCGCATTCGTCGGATAGATTTTCTTTAATATTGTGTGAAATATTTAAACTTAAGAAACGCTTATTTACTTTTTTATTTTTCTTAATCGCTTGAAACCTTTATCAAATTCACCAAAATTTTCGTTGAAAAAAATTTTACTCCCTCCGAAATACCTATTTTGATTCATAAACCACATTTACATAATACAGTAAAACCTGTTTTCGTGCGGTGGATAGGGACTGCATAAAAGAAATCGTACAAAAAAAATATTCGAAAATTTTATAAATTCTTACATATAATAAACAACTTTGTACGATATACTACCTAAATTTTTTTTTATGCGGTGGATAGGGACCGTATAAAACAAAGTCGGACTAAGAAAATACATCAATGATTTACGAAATAAATGAGAGAATGCTTTCAATTAAAATAAATAATTAAATTAGACCTAAAGAAATTGTAAAAATATTTAATTCTTCATTGTGTATATACATGGAGAAATTTTCAAATTATACATTAAATAGTTTGCTGCTACTCGTCGTAATCCAAAACGCGCATCTTCTTGTGATGAATTGGTTGAAAATCGCTTTCGTCGCATGAAGATAGGATTTCAATTGATTTGTTTTTTGGTACCATAAAGTCAGTGATCAGTTTTTGTGACGACGGTCGACTGGTGAATTAATCTAACAAATTCTTTAATCTAAAAAAGAACTTACGTGGACGTCGTATTCATTCAAAAGAAGAGATAGATGTGGCTATAAATGCATTTTTTCATCTATTCCAAGAAATGAAAGGTTTGAGGCATTTAACCACTTGCGCTGGAAAGGCGTGCTATGCACGTCATAATGCTTTTGTCGCAGAATCGCCAACGACGTGGTATTTACGTCATCATGGAATTGTTACAGAAACAAAAACGACATGCGTGGCACGTCAGGTCCCACCCCAGGTCACCTCCCAGCGTTCTGGTACACACGTTAGTGATTTTTTTTTTTTTTTTTGCCAGCGCAAGTGGTTAATCAGTGGAAAATTCGACTACAAAAGTGCATTGAGGCTGGAGGAGACTACTTTGAACACTCCTAAAATTTTGTAAGAGTAACTTTAAAAACTTAGTTATATCTCAAAAATTTCAGAGTAACCCTCGTATGTACGTAACTGACTCTGCCTTGTCAGGAGATTGTCTAAAATAAATGAACAGAGCATCGCGAAGTCCAGATACATCGTTATCAAGGAGACCACGTAATCAGAGTTCGCCCACAACATGTATATGTACATTGATAGGAAACATTAAACTGGTGCTAACGCCGCTAAGATTCATATACCGCATAAAAATAAATCGCACTAAAAAAATCGCACAAAAATAAAATCGCACAAAAACAGGTTTTACTGTACATTTTTGTATTTAATAAAGTAATTGATTTGCAGAATCATTTGCATTAATTATAATGTAATTTATTTAATGAATCAATTACGTCAATTTTAATGTAATTGATATATAGAACCGATTGAATTAATGAAAAAATTTACAATTTTATTAATTTATCACATTTACTTTATTATTATTCAAATTACTAACCAATTAATTAATCAGAATCAGTTACACTAATAAATGCTAAAATGATTGACTTATACGAAAAAAAAAAAAAAAAAAACTTTCGGCGAGATTTTTAATCCCTAGGAGTTGAATGCAGAGTGGTCTCTTATTGTTATTGTTTGGTGCGATGGCTCAGGGGATAGAGCGTTCGCCTTCCAATGAGGTGAACCGGGTTTGAATCCTAGCGATGGCTGGTCGATACAAATTCCGCATCTGGCTCGCATCGACCACAGTGCTGACGTAAAATATCTTCAGTTGTAGACGGATCATGGGTTAGAGTCCCCTTGTTGTCAGGCTAACCGTGGGAGTTTTTAGTGGTTTCCCTCTCCATGTAACGCAAATGTGGTTTAGTTCCATCAAAATGTCCTCCACGAAGGCAAATTTCGTCTAATACTTGATTCAGGAGTTACCTTGTCTTCTGGATTGGGTTCAAGGCTACAGAGTTGAAACCCTAAAATTTGGTGGGTTGTTTAACGATAGTTATGAAATAAAAAACTTAATGTCTCCTGGCAATGCTATTTTCCAGACTCTTGCGACTCATTTTTTTAACGGTCATGACCTATGGTCAACGGGATTATCGATGTCTCGACACTATTTTTACAGAATTTTGCTATTCGTTTGAGCTATTTCTAGCTAATTATCCATATCATAACACTTTCTTCGAAACTTTATTCTTTTCCAGAAAACGTTTGAACTCGTTAATATTTGTGAATTATTTTATAACATATAGATTAATAAATATCAGTCCGTACTATTGTTTCTGCTGATATTGTTTCTGATGTTATGCTGGAATTTTTTCATTTTTTAAATTATACTTACGCGTGAAATGACATTTGATGCAGGAAATTAACAACAATAAAATTCAATCAATAGTGGGAAATTAATGACACTTTTGAAAAATAGATGTTATCGTAATATTAATAAAAATGGCACAAAATTTTTTTTTTTTTATCGATTTATAAACATGAGTTTTGCACTAAGAATTAAGTATTTTAAATACAAGGCAGTAAAGGAAACTGTTTCCCTTCTATTGTATCATTTATGTGCCCATTGTGTCATAGATGATACAATCAGAGTTTACAACACTGTGTATTAACAAAATTATTAAAATAAATATTTTTAGGATAACTTGTTTATTGTGAGCCAATAAATTATTTTTTTTTCCGCAATGCTATTTAAACTCGTCAAACCAATTAAGGGCATTATGCTCAACGCATATCATCAGAGGTGCAAAACGTTTAGTTTGAAATTTAATTTTGCAGGTCTTAAGCAATTAGTTTTTCTAGCACTGAAATACTAACATGAATGAAATAAAATTGAATATTTTTAAAAAAGTTATTCGGAAATTTAATTTGCGCCATTACTGATCATCCTTATCAATGATTCTCGTCATCAATAGACAATTAGTGTAGCTCTAAAAAGTAGCAATAAAACAAGGAAGCAAATTTTGGTGATATATTCTTCTAAACTTTAATGACACATTCTTCTACACTATTCTTTTAAACTTCACTTACTTATTCTCCTCAATACCAACTGCCTCAAGTTTGCAGTTAAAGTTTTTTTTTAATCCTTAGGTATACTTATGCTACCGACAGAAAATTCGTAGATATACACCATAGATTCTCAACCTTTTACCCGCCCCCCTAAAGAGCAAAAAAAAAAAAAAAAATTTAACACCCCCCCTTTGTAAAAATCCAGTTATTTTAAGCAAGGGGGTGGAGGGGAGGGGGGTGCTGAATTATAAGGCAATTTTTTTAGGATTTTAAATTTGCTTGTTTTTTTTTTAAAAAAATTAATGTTTACGAACTCGATACTTTTCACCCGGCAGGTAATCGCAGTCTATTTGTTACAGTCAAAATAAATGCAGTATTGAAAAAAAAAATTCAACAAAGTAACCTATAGTTAAAAAAAGTAATTTAATCTTAATTAGAAAATAAAAAAAACACCCAAAAATAATTTTTTTACTCTAAAAATTATTATTAATGAAACAATCAAGTTACTATGATAGTGGAAAGATTGTGCTTGATGGTTCAGAGTCAGTTTCTTAGCATTCGGTTCAATATTTTTAGTGAGGTAAAGACGTAAGCATACCTGCCAACCTCCAGGAAAAAAAATCCAGAAGATTTTATACGGTATAAATTTGAACGCAAAATTTGAAAATTGATAATCAAAAACTCTCTTTTTTAATCTGAGCGTGAGAATGTCTAATTTGCAATACTAAAATCAGTTCTGTATAGTAAACATCATAAAGAATTGTACATCTAATACCACATCATAAGTGTATATGAATCTATGAAGAGGTGAATGATGGAGCTAGCAAGAATTTATATTTATTATACAACCTTAAAAACTGCTTCACACAATATATACATACTTCCAATAACTACTTCTATATGCAATAATTAGTTTTTATTTTGTTACACACATATAGAGAACACAATAAAAAAAATCAATAAAATAGAATTTTGAATATGTTTATAAAGAAATGATTAAGCTAATATAGTTATTTTCAGAAATTACCATAATGGAAAAAATATGTAATTCATAAAGGAAAAATGATTTATAAATAATAGGTTTACACAGGACTCCAATCATATTTTTAAAATAAAGGAAAAAATTCACACTTCCAAGAATGCTTCAAAACATTTTAGTTAAGCATGGATAACTAAGACAAGTTGCATCCATCAGGGAGTTAACTAAAACTTACTTTTTAATATATATATTATTGATATCATGGACAGTATACTAAAATTAAAGAACTAATTGCTTTTATAATTTCAGAAAAGGTTAATTAAGTTAAAAGTATTACAATAAAATTATGTAGCAATGCATGAAATTTAAAAAAAAAATCAATATTGAACTTTAAAAATAAAGGGTAAACATGAAAAACAGATGTAAGACATAACTTGGCTAAGCAAGATTATCCAAAAAAAAAAGAAAAAAAGAAAGAAAAAAAAAAAGAAAACCTTGTTATAATAATTGGTACAAATGACGAAATAAGCTTTTATGTAGAAGATTTAATCTAAATTTTGACTATTGATGAAGTGGCACGTTTAGCCTTTTTCAAAATATCAGCACTAAACTTATTATCAAAACAATTTGTTTGTTTGTGACACTTCATTGTTAGAATATTTTCGAGAGTTTTTGTAGACATAGATGACCTAAACTGTGTTTTATTTTTCTTTACAACACTAAATATTCTTTCGTACGCCGCGTTGCTATGGGGTATGCAAGTGATTCCTAACAACACTCTTAGATATGCGGTCAAACTTAAGTTGTCCGCTGTAGTCAGTAACAGTACTCAGGTTATTTAATTGCATATCTATGGTGCTGCCTTTAAAGTTGGAAGAATCTTCAATCTGCAATGCAGTGAACTGTTTTTGAAGACAGTCCCATGCATCTTCTTTGGTTTCTCCTTCTTTAATCATCAAAAGACAAAGAAACTTTTTAACAAAATATGTGATTTTTTTCAAATGATGAGGTTTCGACATTTTTTAAGTCTGCAACTTGAGCATTGATCAAGATGTCGTTATTAATGGGAAATTTTTTGATGATATAATCACGCGAGGTAGCATAATAATTCCTTACTGACAAATAAAATTTTCTTTTTTCTTTTTCATTCAACTTTTTAACTAGTTCTACCGTTTTGAAGCCAACAAACAGTTCTGAATCCAACAATTGATTAGCTTCAATATGATATTGGATTTCAGAAAGGGCTTGCCCTTTAATAACAGCAGGTTTAATGAATTTCAGTAACAAGTTCTTTAAGAAATCTGTTAACATATTATTCAAAGCATGTATCAATGGTGAAGATGACTGTAATAAAGTATTGAGCTTTTCAAAATCCGTTATTACACTCAATAAGTAATAAGCTTTGTTTAGATCTGAAGATAAAAAATGAATTTTTTTTTTTCACTGCTGACAGAAGTTTTGGGAGTAAACTCGTTTATTTTCAGATTTTTAGAGGTTCCTTCATTTGTTTTGAGCTTCTTATTAGGAGTACCTTCCTCTTTTTCTGAATGCCTTTTTTGGTTTTCTACCCTTAGAACCTTTTCACTCATTTTTAGGATTTTAAATAAAGCCAAAGATGAAGATGTTAAAGTCTTTGATTTCACTTCCTCGTGAAAATATGCCAATAATGCATCCCATTGATCTATCACTCTGGACAGAGACCTCCCCAAAGACAACCATCGAGAGCAGACGTTCTTCAATATCTTCCTCACTGTGAAGACTTTGAAATAACTTCAATTTCTCTTTCCTCTAACAACTTTTTTCTTGGTAGTAAAATATATCCACTAAAGTTTGGTCAACATCAATGGGCAATGTTGCAGCTGCTTTCTCTGCAGCCAAATTTATTAAATGGCACATACATCCCATTATAACTAAATTCTCGTGATTATCTTTGAGAAAAGAAATCACACCATTCTTTTTTCCTAACATTACTGCAGCATTATCTGATCCAAATGCTATGCAGTTTGTCAGAGGTATCTTCAAATGCTCCAGTTCATCTAAAATAAGGTTAGATATATTTCTCCCAGTAGAATCAAGACTTAGTTCCACTAAGGACAAAATCCTGGATTGAATTTTTGATGATTCAGTAACGTTGTAAGTCACAACAATAGGATATAGCTTAGATTCCATATTGCCATTGCTTCTATCTATCGCTAGAGAAAAGACAGACTTCTGAAGACTGCAAACAACTTCTTCTTTGAAACTTTTAGACAGATCATTTACAATAGCAGCAGTTTTTGTTCGCCCGCATGAATATTTGTTTGCTATTTCTGACTTGGGAAACATTTTTTTAAATAATGCTCCGGCATGATCGGCAGCTGTCAGTGGTATATTATGCTCAATGAGAAAGCAGGTGAACAGACACTCCGCTCTAATTACGTCATCATCGGCACTTGTTTTTTCGAAAAAATGATTTATTATTGATTTTCCAGATGCACATTTAGCATTTTTAATGTGCTTTTTGGATTTTAAGTGCTCATTAATATAATTTTTTCCGCCGTGACAAATCATAAAGTTGCAAGAGCAAACGCTACAAAAGGTGTATTTATCGCCATCTCGCGATCGCAAAATTCCAAGAAAATTATTACAGCACGATTCCTTAAATGATTGTAGATAACGTTTGCTCATTTTCGTAAGAAAGAAAACACTGGGCAAGCCTAACAATACCGCGTGCTACTAACGAAAGTAAACAGCGACACAACTGACCATTCCCGTAACCGGCGTCAATGAGTGCGGCGCAGAGCCTTCCGTCTTCCTTCCTCTCCCCTCCCCTCCCCTATATTCAACGGACTCCTCTGAAGATGCGCGCCCTTCTTCATAAACTGACGTCACAGTAACACCCACAGCGGAGTTGGTGAGTTCTTCGAAAACCGGGTTGTTTCTCCTTACTACGGTAACCCGCAACACAATTTCGGCGCCCATTTTAGAGCATCGCTCCGCAAAAGGCTTGTAAGCGCTAAATTTGGCGAGTTTTTATTATTTTTCAAAAAAATCGAGACAAATCCGAAAGATTTTGCTCTTACCCGTAAAAACGGAAAAAAGGAGAAAAATCCGTAAAACTTCCGGAAAATCCGGAAGAGTTGGCAGGTATGCGCAAGTCCCCGGTTTTTTTTTTTTCATTCTGTGACTAGATCCGTCACAGCACTGAATCTTTGTTGGACATTCGACAAGGTAGGAGGAAGGGAAAGCAATTTAAGCTTTTTTGATGATAGTTTATATAGTCCAGGTGTTTGGTGTTACCTTGAAGCCAAAATTCTGTGAGATGATCACCATTTCTAAGTTTCATTCCTTGAAAGTTCGACCGATTCCCCCTGAATCTGAACCTCTGCAGTTTAAATATTCACAAAAGGATTCATAACCCATTTAGGGACTTCAAGGGACAAAATATCTTTATAATGGTCGGAAAAGTCCATGTGTAAAGACTCAAGGTGTTAGCAATATTCTTGCGTATCACCAGAGGGAATTTCACTATTCTACGATCCGATAAGATTGGAAATTGGCTAAATTCATTCCGACCAAAATTTTGTTTCCATAAAAGGATTTTTTTAGAAAGGCAGAAATAACTAATTTTGTAGTGCTCAAATTGAATTTGTGACCTTGAAGTTTTAAATTAACACCATTAAATTTTGCAAACAAATCTATCATGTATGCAACTTCTATCTTAAACTCTAGCAATCTGTCTTTCAAAAACTACATTTCTGTTTTCGAGGAACTTAAGTGCAAATTCGAAAAAATTCTCAATGTGTAGTAGCAAGCGATTGAATTCACTGTTTGTATTTTTTTTACACAGCTTATGAATAATCGATCGTCGAGAGTATTACTGTGAATTTAGTTCACAGCAGAGCTCGACATATTGCAATGAATGATGCAAACGACCACTGGGATTTTTTCCAACTGAATGCTGTCTGTAAATCACGCAGCAAACAGCTAAAATATCTGGTACCCCCCTCTTGAAAAAGGCGATGAACCCATGATATCGACCCACCATTGTAGGAGTTTCATCAGGGCAAGATAATATTCGCAAGAGGAATGTTTTCTGTTTAAAATAATCTTTGGTAGTATTAAAAATACATTTACATTTGGTTTCTACAATCAAGCTTCTTGCAAAAAGCATCTCTTGATTAATTTTTCTTTTTTTTAACAAACCGTACGTACGCCAACAGTAAAGCTTTGTTACTTGACAAGGTTGACTCATAAACTCGAGAGGAAAATACGTTAGATATCAAAAGTTTGCATAAAGAAACTTCTATGTCTTCAACCATCTCATCATTTCATTTCGTCACTGCACTTTATCGTTTCTTAATCGGATATTTTTGATTGCAGCTGGATGGTGTAAAACTGTTTCTAAGACTTCCTTGACAGCCGGCAGTATCAACTCTTCGCCTATGGTATGAAAGAATCCCAGATTTAGCAATTAATTTTTATAAGAGGCTATCAGACTATCGTCGTATTTTTGTGATGAGGTTGCTAGTAAGCCTGAGACCTAAGGTGCCATCAGAAACTTGTGTTTGATGTTCGGGAAAAATGACAGATCTTTATTTTGTTTGTCAGGATGTATTTTGCAAATGCTCCTGCAAAAGGGGAAGGTTTCATTGCCTCATTAGATAAAACTTTCTAACAAAGTAAACACATGCGCAGTTGAGAGGAGTTCAACGACGATTGAACAAATGCGAACTTCAAGTACGTGACACAGTATTGACGACAATTCTTTTTGTTAACCGACATTGTTGGAGGCAGAAATATACAAACGGTGAAAGAAAATCAACTATTTTTCAAAATTAAGAAATAACTTACGATAAAGAACTAATTCGAGCACGTACCTAGCCAAATAAAGAGTGAAACTGAATCGAAACTGGGGGAAAATACTAAAAGGAAGCTATCGAAAACCTTCATAAGAAACATAGGTCAAACTGAAAGCAAATGCATTTCAATTTTCGCCAAATAGCTCGTATGAGTCAGAGGCCCAAAACAAGTTCACCGCCCCTCAGCATACTCCTACCGCCCCTCCGGGAGAAACAATGATATGCACTTTCTGGCCAAAAGTATTCGGATACCCTGTAGTTTTGGTGGTGGAATCATAATGGTGTGGGAGCGTTTCTTGTGGTTTGGCCTGGATCCGTTAGTTCCTGTGGTTGAAAACATGAACTCTAAGGTTTCTGTGGATATTCTGGACAATGCTGCACTCCCAACTCCAAGGCAATATGTCGGGGAAGGCCCAATTTCTCTTCCAAGTATGATAACTGCTCCATTCACATATTGAGGCTTGCACAGAGACGTGGTGTGACAAAATGGGTGTTCAAATATTGGACTGGCCTTCTCAGAGCCCCGATCTAAATCCCATAGAACACTTTTTGGACGAATGAGAGCTCAGATTACATAGCCAGCCAAATAGACTATCCTCACTGCAGGCACTCACTTCAGCTGTGATAGAAGTCAATTCCTATGGCCACCTATCAAAAACTTGTGCAGGCTGTCATCGATGCAAAAGGGGGACCAACATCATATTATATGTCTCAAGACACTCGAAGTCCATACCACTGGATGTCCGGATACTTTTGCCCAGATAGTGTAATTTTTTTTTTATGGAAGTTCATTTCCAAAATATCGCGTCCCGCAGTGGACTAATCGTTAAGACACGGTTCCCAGCAGATCACCGAAGTCAAGCATCACTGGCTGCGGTCAGTGTGCGGGTGGGTGACCACTTGGATCAGTCTGCGTAGGGACCGAGGGTGTGCGGTACTGTTCCTCGTTAAACTGTTCTACCGTAAAGTGCTCGACTTCGCGCGCAGGTCGTCGGGCTACCGAAGCGGGGGTGCCATCCCCTCTGCAGAGGATCAAAATTGTGATGGCATGTCTTCGGATCATCCTCAGGGATGTTTCCCAGACCGTCGTCAATAGCCCATTGTGCAGCTCTAGTGTGACGTAAATGAAATACAACAACAACAACAACAATCCAAAATGTCGCATATTTATTTGGTACAAAAAAAAAAAAATAAATAAAGAAAAAAACTTTTTACTCTTTCAAATTCTTACTTATTTTTAAAAATAATTCGACTGAATTGTTTTAAACAGATAGTTTAAAGCTATTGACGATGGAGCCAGAAAAAATTTTATGACGACAACAATCAAGATTGTAAAAAAAAAAAAATAATAATACAATAAAAACTTTGACATTCAATGCAAGTTTGAAAATTTATCGGACTCTTAAACTTAATCCGTCAAAACTTTTTTTTCTGAAGTCGATAGTTTTTATAAGTAATTTTCATGACAAAAAATTTTTTTTTTGCTCTATATGCAACTACTACATTGTAGACCAAAATAATGATTTTTTTACACTTTTCATTTTTGTAATAGAAAATGGGCTCGCTTCATGGCAAATTAAAGGTATTTTCATGAATTTCAAAAATATTAAATACAAAAAAATTTTGATGTAGTTTTCACAAGTGTCCTTAATATCGTCATTTTGTGTAAAATGTTTGCTTTATTAATAATACAAATTTTGTTTTTGATATCGGAGAATGTTTGAACCCTGCACACATTTTGAATTTTTTAAAGAAATTGCCACGAGTACTTTCATTCTCGACGTAACCAGTATATTCTTTACCATAATAAATATATTTAATAACTTAAATAACAATTTATGAAGCTTTTCTTTTAGTTCTTTAATTTAAAAAGACATTTTCATTTTGCTTACACAAACTTGGCATTTGTTCGTCCTCCTACACTCGTTTTAAACAATGTTTTAATTTTCCCCTGCAAAGCTATTTTCAAAGCAAACTTAAATATTCTGTGTACCTCTAAAAACGTTTTTAGGGTTAAATTCACCGATCCTTCTTTTTACATTCACTATTGTTCAACCTCTGATATGTTCTCAGACAATGTTGCTGTTCAGTAAGTATTCCCTCTTTTCAGGGCAATATTCAGTTCCATCACTCAAAAGTTCCCCTTAACGCTCTTTTTATTCTGCACTCCACTATTTCTCAGGCTCTGATATTTGTCATCAATGTTACTGTGCAATTTTTGAAAAAAACTCTTTTATAGCAAATTTCTCTATTTGGTTACTTTTTTAAGCTCTTTTTAACTCAAACTTCAATGTTTTTTCTTTCAAAGCTCTTTTTAGGTCAATTTTCATTTTTGAGTTTTTTGCTTTTAAACTTTTTAAGGTTATTCTTCAGTATTGACTGAAGAAATGATTTTTACATCAATAGACAAGTAAATGAATAAAGCAATAATGATTTTGTTTAAGAGATTTCATCAGAAACAGAATTGAATTGATGACAGGATTTAAAGGAGGGTGAAATGAATAAGGAGTATATTGAAATAGTACAAAGGATACAAATATTTTTTACTTCCGTAAAAAGAATGCAGCAATTTTTATTAAGAAGATTGAAGCAATTTTCAACATTGATTTATATGAGCAAAAAGTTACATATAAAGATTCATTGAAAATTATTAAAACAAAACAGTAATACAGTTTTAGAATAGCTTAAACCGGGCTTTATTCATGTAGAAACGGTAGTTAAAGTATTTTCATTTTAACTGATAGAAAGGAATTTAATTAACTGAGATCTTATGTTTTTCAGAATTTATATGTTGTAGTGACTGCATCGTATAACAGTAAAAGTTTTTTTTAAATTTTAAATTATAACTGCACTAAAAAAATAAAGTAAGCGCAAAATTAGTAAAAATGGGATTAAAAAAATGTAGCAATAAATTTCTGTGCTTAAAAAAATATTTTTATTTTCAAAACGTATTGTAAATTTTTAGTTAATTCGGTTAAATGTTGAAATTTTTTTGTTGTATTCGTTTATGAGAAGCAAATTTATTTCTGTAGGTGAAGTTACGTTCGTTAATATAGCCTTTATATCAAATGAAATATTTTGATAACGTTTTAGAAACACATTCACAAAAGTATAAAGTTTAGCTTTACTTTAAACTAGTTACGTTAAAATAATCCATATACTTTGGCGCAATTTAATTTTAGTGAAATAAAATGATTGATCCAAAGGCGGAGTGGTTATCAAACATTGCAATCCTCTTTTGAATAGCCTTAGATTAAAATTTACCAACGACACGTAAATATTAGACCCACAGTATTAGATTGTTCTGAAATTTAATAGGAATTTTATGAAATTTTGGACTGATTACAACTGATTACTGATTGTAGTTACGAAATTTTTGTAGTTGCTTAATTGATCGATCAATTTTAGAAAAAATTTTGGAACTGTTACTATCGTTTAAATTTTCCTTACTATTGAAAACAGTCTTTATAAGCTTAACTTTATAAGTTAATTAAATACGCTTAAATTGAATTGCATAGAATAATTTATAAAAATTGTTAAAAGGAACCTTGTAATATTTACATATAGTTCAAGGTACGTGAAATTTCTTTCTGTCTTAAATATTTGATACTCTGGGCAGTCAAACTTTTGACACTTTTTCCAAAAATTTCTTCTAGTGGTAGATAAGTTTGTGTTTAAATGTATGATTATTTGCTTTGTAAATTTGATTCCACACCACATCATGCAAATGATTCAGAATTTCAACCCCACTTTGTTTTCTTGTGGTAATGTTGACACAATTACCAAAAATATTTAAAGATTTTATTTTTAATTGTCTACCATTCTGTAAAATATTTTGAGAAAAGCGTAGTAGTTATAAGCCCTGGATACTGTGCAATTATTATTATTAAATGACAGTGCTGCACAGTGTTTATATTAAAATTATAACTTGCATCATTACAAAGATGCAACATTACAAATTACATAATTAGCAATCTATGCTCGAATATACATGGAAATAATGGAATAATGGGCACGAATATACATGGAAAAAAAAAATTTTTTTTTTTCAAGATTTGTTTTGTCTTTTTAAATCGACCATTGTATAAAAAATCGTTTCTAAAAGTTTATTCATTAGAAGATCTTATAAAAATGACAATAGTTTTCATAAAGTCTGTGGGAAATGATTGTGTCCTAACCTTTGTTATTCACAACATATTTCAAGGAAATCCAGAGAATACTCCAATAGAAATGCGTGATCTACGCTCATCAAATTATCTTTCATTTGATGTTATTTTCAAAGCACAATAAAAGGATTCCAGGAATAATTCATGTTGTATGATCAGAGTGGTCGAAATTTTATGGTGCAGCACACATGTCATAAATTGAAGATGAATCGAACTTGCTATGAACTCTTTAAATATCATTCTATTTAAGAATCTGTATTAACTCTAAAACATATAAATACCAGTTTATTACTTTTTAATCAACTGTGGGAATTTTTTTCAGAAGAATTTGAGTATTTCGAAATTTCTTCTTATAAAATACATTCAAAGCTTAAAAATAAATGTATTATAAGTCATTTAGATATCAATATTTGTAAAAAACAACTTTAAATTTAGATTACGTAAGAATACAATGAATTACAATTTGAAGAACATTTTATTTTTTGTTTAAAAATAATGTTAGTGAAGAGGATAAAAGGGAGGTTTCAAGTTTGTTTGTTTTAAATAAGTGGACATTTACACAGTTAGGACAATCAGTCTTTAAATGAGTTCTTTTAGTTTTGATCATTGTTATGTATTCAACTATATTTAATTTAAACGGGTTTTTTTTAAACCTTAGCGTACAATTTGGGCAGAAAATGACGAATGATTTGCACCAATTAGAGGGTTCTCATAAATTCGTTTCTTTTAAATTATTATTTTACATTTTAGAGAATTTTCTAGTATTCTTTTATTAAATATTTATCACCGAAAAATTTTCAGAAACTGCTACAGGAGAATAATTCGATCGCTGCAAAAGTTCTTTGTTATGACTTATTTTATTTAAAAATAAAAGTTTGAAATGGCGAATTATAAGCCATTTTGAAATTGTGTCATTAATACTATCTCAAAATAGCGTGTCATTTATTTACTTGAAAGTATTATGAATTTTAAGGAATAAAATGAAAGAATAAGGCATATACGACTGTCGAATTTTGCGTAATTGACCCACTATTACTGTAAAATAATTTGTTTCATACGTCTTAAAAATTTCAAATGAAAAAGTAAAAAGAGGTTTTAAATATGTACCATTTATAGAATCAATTTTTCTAAAAGTCTCATTTTGAGAGAAAAGAATAGAAGACTAAAATATGGCCGATCAAGATATCTCTTGAGTTAAAAATAACTATGCATAGTTTGCACTTTGCAAAATCTGTTATGTAATATTTCTCGGAATTTGATATTAAATTATCCAAAAAATATGTGAAATAATATTTAATTTCTGATTCATACCAAATGAAGAGTTCATATTGTCTTTAAAGTTAATCAAGATACCAGTTAAATCTAGTAGTTAAATCTAGACACCAATAATGGAGAGTGGTTACTTCTAGCTCACACGCATTTACACCATTAATAAATTCTTCTCGCTTCCGAAAACATCAATATCGGTATATTTTGAATATCGTCAATAGTCGATTGCTTACAATTGAGCACGAGATGGTGTTATATCTGTCCACTGTATTACATATCTTTTTATTGTTTAATTTCAACCCTCTTTTGTTCTGTTAAAGCTATTTCTAAATCGTCTTAATATGCTCACTTTCTGGGCTGTTAGATTTACAAAATAATTTTAAGAATTAGTAAATCTTAAAATAATTAATCTTACTTCAAATTAAAAACAGCCGCTTGTATATCCTATCTTACTGCTATTATAAAAGGTGGTCATAAAAAATGTCTGGTTGTTCAACCGAATAATTATTTTGAGACATGATCTCAAGATTTTGAAAACGATAGCTAAGTGGCACTCATGATTACGGTTTTAGGAACTTGTCTAAGGGCAGCACCCATTTTTTTTGTAGAAAAATGTTCAGCTCATACAAAAAGCGTTGGATTGGTACACATATCACAAAAAACGGATGAGCATTGCATGGAAAGCAGCTCTGCGTACAGCCAAAAACACACAAACACGGCGCTTGGAGAAAATTTGAATATCAAAGATATATGACAACAATCACTGATGACAACACAGATCAAACAAAAGTTTATTTGAATTACTAATATTCTACATGAGGGCCATCACAGGCAATTTCTCATTGCATGCTGTGGTCTTTCAAGTAGGGCGTAACATAGCATGAGAGATGTTTGCAATCTTACGTTTAATAGAGTCTTTAAAATCCTGCCAAGTTTGCGGACTGCACATGTACACTCTAGATATCCATCGGAGTGAGATCGGAAGAAATGGCGTGAGATTGCTTGTTTCCTGAGAACAGACGTCGCAATATGTGGAGGTGTGTCATTTTGCATCCAATCGGTGTCATTCGCTACAGCAATTCTGGTATGGCGCAATTTTGCAACATGGCTGCATAGCGTGAGCTTTTCACAGAGCATGTTACAAACCCTAGGTGTCACTTCCTCTAAGAAGTACGGGCAGAGAAAAATTGAAATACCGCCCCCTACAATAGCTTTGGCATCAATGCATCATTTTGGCGTCAAGGTATGCGGATTCCTGTTGTGCATGCAGATTCTTCAGTGCACAAAATGTTTAGCAATACGCTGCCAGTCAAGGTGAAATCACGAAATCAATACGCTGTTGATGGTTCCCCGCGTATCCGTATAGAAACATATGAAGAACATAGCGTGGTAGCTTTAGAACTGTTTATTTCGGTATTGTAATACATGACTTCTTGCGGCTTGTCTGTGATCTGAAATTACTTTTTGACGTAGTTTCATAAGCTCAGGAAGTTGGCCGACCGGATTTCTGTCTATCACGGTGCAGTTAGTTTCTTAGAATTTTTTTATTAAGTCACACAGATGGTCCATATATTTGACCAGGCGCGTGCTTAGGGTTTGGCGTGCTTAGGGCTCTGGGAGAAACATTGAGGCATTTTATCATAGTTAATAAAAATCGTGTTTTGTTTAATATAGCGTATATTAAACACTGGAATTTCAATTATATATTTTTTGAAATTGTTTCCGCGTTTAGCGATTGAAACACTGACAAAATATATAAATGATAATTAATATTATTATTTAACTATTGCAAACTAATAACTGAAAAAATGAAGTCAGTTATTATTATTATTTTTTTATCAAACTAAAAACTTACATGAATTGCAAAGACAGAGATTCAACTTGTTGAATGAAAAGTGAATTAATTTAGATAAGAAAACATTTTAAAAAATAAATTATTCTTGGCAGAACAAGTTCTTTATTTACGAGTACATATTTTGAGTACACCTTAACTACATATTTGATTTTAAAATTACTTGTAATGAAATAAAAGTGTATAAAATTAAATGTGCATAATTGAAATACATTTATTGATAATAAAGCAGCAAATTATTTTACATACTACAATGAGCAAAATATGAAAATGTTATGAAATGAATTATGAAAAATTATAATTTAAAAGTTACATTCCTATCTACATTTTAGCTCTTCGAGAAAAGAAAGATATCATTTTATTTCTTAATTTATTAACTTTTTCTTTAATTCTATGAATAATTAAGGATATCAAGGAGATTGGGATCTATGAATATCAATGAGATTGGGATCTATGAATATCAATGAGATTGGGATCTATGAATATTAATGAGATAGGGATCTATGAATATCAACTAGATTTGATATCAATGGTTTATTATCACAATAAATCTATAATTTTTTATTTTTCTTGACCGTAGCAAGGGATCACACACTCAGAAATTTGCAATTATTGAAATTTTTATTACAAATAATTTCCATGACGTTGGAAGTTGACAAAAAGTTCCATACTGTTATTTTTAAAATTACACTCCTGATATAAAGGAACTGAAATGAAATTAAACATATTTAGAAATATAAATTATAATAGCTCGTATATGAATTCCAAAGAATAGTAAAATTATATCCAAGATTTAGCGAATGAAAATTTGCAATATAACTATTAATCAGTCCTGAATTTTTGACGGTCTAAATTTTAGCGTTCAGCCACCCTTAAGTACGGCCCTGTCATGGTTTTGACGGTAATCAGGCAAGGCTTTCATAGCCCCATTTTAATAAAAAGAATTTTACCAATTCACCACGAACTTTCTTTGGTAGTCGGCATGTTTTTGACTGCAGAACCAAAGCTTCCCTTTTTTTTAATATAGGTTTTCTTCGTTGAATAACTGGTGAACGTCATTATTGTGATTGTAGTCACGACTCTATCATTTGTAAATTTCTTCGTTTGTTTTTAAGTCGTGCTGCTGCTTTTTGTGTGCCGTCCATAGTAAGTATGCTTTTTGCGATAAACGCCGCACTGTTCCAACGTTGTTTAAGATTTTTGCATGCTTTGAACATTTTGCAACGAAAAAAATGGGTGTTACTATTCGAAAGTTTCTGTACTTATAACAGTAACCGTGAGCCCAGTGAACTTTGCCACGGTTCTCAGAATCTTGAGTTCATACTTCTGAATTACAATATCTCCTTTCGCTAAAGATTCTTAAGTAGGCCAAGTTTTTTACGACCACTTTATTCATTTTAGAATTACTGAGCATGAAAAATGGTGGTAACTACTTTATAACAAATGAACATTACTGTCCTAGTGTTTCAGTGTACCAATTTTGATATAAAGCAGATCAATTTTGCTCTTAAGATGAACTAAAATGTTTCCTGTTCTTCAAAGCTAATTTTTACCTATTTCTGACGGGTTCTTGTTTTTCTTTCTATATAATACTAACAAACTGCCCTCGAGTAATTAACCTTGTCTCCCATGTTGACCTATGGTGAAATATATAATTACCACATTCATATAATCACTAAATAACATTGTGAATATTTTATTCATTAAATTGCCTTTTGTGGCTTATTTATCAAATTTTAACTTCTAAGGTATTTCTAAAATTTCTCATAACTACTATTGTCGTTTTGAATGAATGTAACTAAATAAAAAATGATATAACTGCAAAAGAAAACCGTATATGATTAAATAAATGGAGATATTTATATAATTATCAATTGGTTCGGGAAATGGAGCTGATGCCAAAGAAAAAAAAAAACATCCAACTCTGAAAGTACTACCTTCTATGGAAGTTGTGATTATGTTCTAGGCAACATTCTTTAAAAGCAATCATCATTTAATTGTGTCTTACGTTTAACAAGAGTTGTTTTGCGTTCCTGAAATACCTTTTTATTGGTGGCTCAGGGAATAGAGCACTCGCCACCCAATGAGGTGACCCAGGTTCGATCTCAGCTACGGCTTGTCGATTCCAATTCCGCACCTGGTTCGCACCGACCACAGTGCTAACGAAAAATATCCTCACTGGTAGACGGATTATGGGTTAGAGTCCCCTTGCCGTCAAGCTAACCTTGGGACGTTCTCGTGGTCTTCCTCTCCATGTAACGCAAATACGGTTTAGTTCCATCAAAAAGTCCTCCATGAAGGCAAATTTCTTTCAATAATTGATCCAGGAGTTACCTTGTCTTCTGGATTGGGTTCAAAATTACAAGGCTATGGAGTTGAACATTAGTAGTCGTAAACATTAGTGTCCCCGGATGCGAGGGCGGGATTAAGCTAGTTATTAGTAGTCGTAAACCCAAAAACTGAATCAGCTGTTCAATGACGGTTATTATATCTGTTGGGGAGAGCAGGGTAACTCAGGGGATAGAGTGTTTGCCTTCCAATGAGGTGAACTGGTTTCGAATCTCAGAGATAGCTGGTTGATACGAATTCCGCACCCGACTTGCAAGAACCGCAGTGTTGTCGTAAAATATCCTCAATGGTAGACGGATCGAGGGTTAGAGTCCTCTTGCCGTCAGACTAACTGTGGGAGGTTTTCGTGGTTCTCCTCTCCATCTAACGCAAATGCCGGTTAGTTCCATCAAAGAGTCCTCCAAGAGGGAAAATTACTCCCAATCCTTGATCATGGAGTTCCCTTGTCTGCTGGAGTGGGTTAAAAATTACAAGGTTACGGAGTTGAACATTAGTAGACATAAACCCAAGACGACGGTTATTAAATATAAAATGTCAGTTGGGGAAGATCTGATAATTTCAATAATGAATTATAAATTGAAAAATCAATTATTTTCATGTATTCATCAGAGGTGGTTATTAAAATCCAAGAGTGAAATAAAGAACTAAAATTAATAAGACGTTATTGAAATTTTTGAGTGAATACTTGAGACATCAAGCAGGATCAACTCATAATGAACCATTATTAAACTAATATAGTTAATGGAGATTGCCTCTAATAAAATTCATTGTCTCGTATGTGTTAAAGTAACCGGCACTGTATGGTCAAAACTACTAGAGTATGCTAAAATTTACAGAGTTTCTGGCTCTATAGAATTATAAAAAAACATGGTAATTTTTAACGAAGCTCTTTGCTGATGATTTTGGTAAAATTAACAATAAAATATAGCTTTATAACTTGTGTTAAAATTTGGAAATTTCATCATGATACCTCAAAGCATGGCATAAAAAACATTTATTCGATTACCATTATTATATAAATTTACCATTATTATATGAATTTACTTTTCAACTTTGTATTTTTACTAAATGTGTGGTAATTAAAACTATAATTTTGAAAACCAGAATTTCCGGTTATCATATGAGCGGAAATCGTTACTAAGTGAATGATTTAAATACCGTATTTATTACCAAAATTTTTTTTCTTCTTATTTTTATCATAAATGTATACAGTAAGGTAAATTTATCAAAATTTTTTCTCTTTCTAAGAGAGTAGAAAAATGTTGACATTGAAGTTTATCACTTTAGAACTATTTTGCCAAAATATTGCCATTAATTGTAAACTTAAAATAAAAGATTAAAATTTAATAAATAAATAAAACAGTAAATGTGAACCAGAAGAAGAGATTGGAGCAGTAAATTCTGAGCAATTTTATTGGAAAAAAAAGAAGAAAAAAACATGGGAAATTATTAATAAAACAACTTTAAATTTTTGTACAAATATTGTAATTTTTATACATAAATAACTCTCTTGAACTTATTTATCTAGATTACTTTAATAGAATAATAATAAAAAAATGAGTTAAAGGAGTCTAAAATTTCTATCAGGCAATAGGAGCAAAAAGTTGATTGATAAGAAATTTGCGGGGTTCTATTCAGCCCCTGTATCGATATTAAGGTTACATTGTTAAGTTAACTGCTTTTCTAAGCAATAACTGAAAGTTTTCGTTATTTTAAATGGTGACATATAAGAACACCTATAATAGTAATTTTTTGTTTTGTTTTGTTGTTGTGTGATTTAAAAAGTTTTAAAAACAGGGATAAAACTTAGCACAAAAATAAAACGAAAGTAGGATGATAGTCAAAAACAAGATTGAAGCTCATTTCATAACACTGTCATGAAACTACCTAATCAATAACTGTTATTTTCTTTAACATATAACTTGTTCTGATATCCTAAAGAATTACAAAATAATTATAAAAAGAATCTTGTTATCTTTCATTCGCCTTTCCCCACTGAGCGCATACCTTATGCAAATGTGTAAAGCATTCCTACAAGTTGTGTCAAGTAAAGTCTGATAAGAAAAGGGTGAGTTGGTGACAATTTAAATAATTTATCTATAGTTTGCTTAACTCCCGTTGCTTAAGGAAAGCAAACTGTAAAATCAGGATCGTAAGTCAACAAAAAAAAATAATAATAAATAAGAAAAATAAATAAATAAATAAAAAAATAGAAAAAAAAAATCTAAGAAAACATATAAGTAGATATCAGTTTTTTTTAATGTTCTCAAATAATGAGTAAATTTAGAGATAAACAAAACTTAGAGATCAGATGTTGGGAGGATTATGATTAAGTATATCAAGTTTAGATTTTTTCTGAAACATTTTAAACATCGCAAATTTTCTATATACGATTGCTATTTTTAAGAAAACACTATTGGTATATTTAAAAATTCCTAGTCTTAATGACATTTTTTAAGAAAAATTAATTGTTTTGCTGAAAACTTCTCAAAAAATATTGATTTAATTTTGCGAAGTAAAAAAATAATAAACTACTTATTGAGGCAATGAGTATGCCTAAAAAGAAGAATAAATCTGATGTCAGAAGTAAGTTGATTTTGATGGAGTATGCAAAGCTTGCAAAGTATTTTATATCTTCTAAAATTATGTTTTTGTGGTTTTTCTTAAAATCTTACATTGTTAGTTTTAGTGATGAATGAATCCCCTTTGAGATTGATGACATTTGGTTATTAAACAAAAATTGAAAAGAGTTTAAGAAAGAATAAATTTTGCTTAAATAATGAATAAATTTAGAGATACATTAGAATAAGATAATTTGATCAAGTATATGCATATTCAATAATTGAGAATATTTTGAAACCCTTTTACGTTACAGTTAACATTATTTTTTGCAAATATTTACTCAAAAAAGCTTGTTGAATTTCGTTAGTAAATAATAATACTTCTCTATGAATAAGTTTCGAGATATTCTTATTAGATAATTGGAATACGATTCTTTTATTTTTCTTTACAAGTTTTACTAAGTTTGCGCTTTTTTCTTATCATTTAAAAACTTTATTATATTTTTACGAGTTTTTAGTTTTATTATTAGACAGTGTTATTTTTCATTAACATTCAGGTTTTGAATGATTTTTTGAGATGAAAAATAATAGTGCCCCTTATATGCTAGGAACTAACTACGTAACATCCGTAATTAAAGCTTCCAAACATATTGCTTTAGCTAATAATTTTCAAATATGCATTTAACTCGAAAATGTTTTTAAAAAAATGTAATATACTTTACAATGAAATTCAGTGTGTAAATTCCCGTATCAATATCTGAGATAGTTAAAAATTTCCTTTAGTACCCCACAAGAAGCAAAAAACATCACAGAGGAGAGGGGATCAGTATATATATATATATATATATATATATATATATATATATATATATATATATATATATATATATATATATGGGTGATTCTCACGAAATATGACAATTCACTGTCCCTTGCTCCAAGATCTAATACTATAATACTAAAAGAACTTTTTTTTAAAAAAATTAATAAATAGCATTGCTGTTAGCATTTTAAAATGACTTTGCGCTAGCATTGACTGTTTTGTATACTTAAAAAATTTAATTGAATATGAAAATGTCATTTTCCTGGTATGTCCCAAACAATGTTTTCAATAATAACTAGCTTCAAAACTTCCCATAATTTTTTCAATATCTAATTTTTTTTATCTCAACCGGTGTAAGCATTTCTAGAATATGCGCAGAGTGTTATTCACAAAAACTTCGTTTAAAATAATTTTTTTCCGTCAATAACTTGTTTGTCCCAAGAAAATGTGTCATTTTCCTGGCTACTTTTATTTAGTGGTTTATAACCAAAATAGATAGAGCCAGCAATCAATTTCTTATGTTAATAGATTGATTAGATACCCTCCTATATGAACATGTCTTGTTGCATGAATAAAGAACCAATTTTCTGGATCAAAATTTATTTCAAAATTTTTTTCAAGGTGAGTAGGTTTTTGTGTTTTCATTTTCCTGGCTTCTTGAAATCATTAATAACGTAAATACATAGATTTATCTGAGTTATTTTAAGAAGTCCTGTTGTTTTTTGCAGAATATAAACGTCTTAGGCCAAAATATAAAATTGAACTAAAGTTATATGCTTTAAAATGGCGAATTTGTCATTATCCTGGCTGTCATTTTCCTGGCTTATGAATGCCAGGACATTGAAGTGTTACCAGAATTTTTTTTAACTGCTAATACTGTAAGGAGGGAAAGCAAATATTAACCCAATATCAAGTTTATGTATCATTGTAATATGCTTGGATCTAATCAAAGTTATTTATTTTTTTAATGATTGATTATTATACACAATTTTATTCTGTACAGTTCGCAAAAAAAAAAAAAAAAAAAAAAAAAAAAAAAACGAATCACCCTGAATAACTTTCGTTCTAACGATCGGATTTTCATGAACTAAGTGTCAATCTTAATGATTCCTGGGGGTGACCTCAAATATGCTAATTAATTAGTGCTAAATATTAATTAAGTAACGAAATCAGACACAAAAACGTACTTTCTCTGAATAAACATATATTTTTTTTTACATATTTGGATTTCCTATCTAAAAAATATAGGGGGTAGCCGCAATCTCGGAAATGTGGTCCCCTTAGTTTGGTCAGGAGAGCGATTCAAAGTTTGGACACCTTAATGTTAATTTCTCTTTTTACGATTTTAGTCATATTTTTAAAACTAATAAAGAAATTCAAAGAAAATTGCCCCCACTCATAAAACTCATTTACCCAAAGATAATTTCAGGAAAAAAATAATTTTTAATAATTAATAATTATTTTTTATTATTTAATTAAATTGAGGATGAAAAAATTTTGAATTATAAGGTTAAAATTTTTTTATACCATATTAATCTACATATTTTTCAATTGAAAAATATAAAGTTTCAACTGTTTTTATTTATTAGAAGCTG
The DNA here is from genome assembly GCA_949128135.1 of Parasteatoda lunata. NCBI lineage: Eukaryota > Metazoa > Arthropoda > Arachnida > Araneae > Theridiidae > Parasteatoda > Parasteatoda lunata. The sequence continues at coordinate 9,882,099 of OX421980.1, read as the reverse complement.
AGAAAAATTAAAATTAATTATTTAAAAAAAAAAATAATTTGGCGACAATAAAGAAATAATTAAATGGGGCGATTAATATTAAAATGTGATAAACTTGCGAGGAACTTGACTTCGCGCGCGTAGCGTAAAATTTCATTCATATTTTTTTAGCTAATAAATCGTTTGCTAATCTTTTTATTTTTATTTTTTTAAAACTATAAAATACGATGTTTCTTTTTTAGTCGTCTAAAAATTTATTTGCAATTTAGTAAAGAAATTTGAATGAAACATTTTGAATAAAAAACACTTTATTCAAAGAATGTCTAGTTTTATAAAAGCGTGCTTCTGATAGAATATGATTATACACCAGATTGTGCTTACTTAATGTGATTATTTTTGATTTTTTGATCTTGTTTTTCAATAACTGAAACAATGTCAATTAATATACATACGCATGCATAGATTTGGAATAATATATTTATGAATTTCTTGAATATATATTTTATAAATATTAATGAAAATGCGTAGTCAGCAATTTTAATGATCTTAAAACTTCTTTACATCTTATATATCGCCTTAATCTTAAAATAAATTTGTAAATTATCTGTCTGCGCTTGTTTCGCAGAATTATTTTTCCAACTTTTTAATTAAATTTTAACGCAAAACCTTATTTTTTATGCTACCATCTATACTATTTTCCAATAATATACTAACCAATCGTTTTAGTATTTTAATTTATGTTTTCCTTTAAAATAAAATTACTTTTTAAATCATTGCTAAGTTCTTTTTTAAAGAAAAGATCTGAGAATTAAATCTTGTTAAGAAATTAGAAATATTCTACTGATCACACACAATATCATTCGATGCAGAACAGCTGACTATTTGCTGATAATACTATTGTTTACGAAAAATGAAGATAAATTATTAATTTTCTTTTTTTTTATTGTTTATTATTTATTTGAGTAATGAAAAGTAAATGCATTAGTCAGCACAGCAAAAACCTACAACAGATTGTATTTTTTTTAATGAACAAAAAACTATGAACATAAAATTTTTTTTTGACGTTCAAAGTTATTCTTGCCCGCTAACTTAAAGAAAGTTACCCTTTTCTTTTAAAAAGTTGAAAATATCTGCTTAGAAAGTTGTTTATATGATTTCTCAACTTTTGCACAGTTCAAAAAAATATTGCTATATCAGGAAAATGTTTAATATGCCTTGTTTCATTAAACAACTACTGAAATAAAAAATTGTAAAAATATTCGAAAAACGTGCTATTTTTAGAATCATCATCTCAAAAATGGTTCTTTTTCTAACATTTTCCACTTTTTTCTACTTAAATAACCTATAATAATAGTTTTAATACACGTTTTGAAGAAATAATGAATGCAAATTTGGATCTAATATTTCGTAATAAAGAAACAAGAATATTAATAATTCATTGATAATTGTTTCATTGCACCGAAGTAGTTAATTCTTTTCAAAATAGGGGACATTTCATGTATGTCATTCGACTTTAAAATTTCAAATATAAAATGTAAAAGTTACAAGAATGCGTACGCTGGCTTTAATTAATAATAAAAAACTGACAAAATCGTCCGCAAAAGAAGTTATCTCATGAAAAGAATGTCAGAGTTAAAAACTTTACTCTTGTTTAATTTGGGGTATTATAAATCTAAATTTTCTTTTCTTTTAATTTCTTAAATTATATTTTTAATAAACTAACGAAATGAGTATGTAAATAATATCCATTCGTTTTACTAGAAACCAAGTCTACTTAGTATCATTCGAAAATCATATGAAGTGCAAATTCTTGACCTCAGGTGTAGGGTAGTAGGATATTTCATGCATGATCAGTAGTTTCAGGAGTAAACTCTTATATTAGAAGGCAGCTAACTTCTTTAAAAAATTCTAATTCGGAAAAATACTTGTTATTTTGCAAATGTTATAAAGCATGTGTATTTTTTAAATGGTTTTGGCCATTAATTTTCTGTTGATGAAGCAAAAACTAAGACCCTATAGTAAGCAGCCAAAAACTAAATCATTATGAATTATTATCCTTGAACTTTTTTTTTTTTGGAATTCTCTAACCTTGCTATTTAAACTCTATGATCCGCTGTAATATGTTTTTGTTTGAGTCAAAATATTGGCATTTTTTATATTTTTTACAATTTACATACATCAACATTTTTACGTTCGTGTATCATTTGGTTAACATTGTTATGCCATACGCTAAAAATAAATACAAATAGGAAGTATATAAAAAATCTTATACTAATATATACTAATATAATTATAATAATATACTAATATAATACTAGATATAATGAATATTCTATATTTATATTATATATCGTCTAATTTAACTAATTGATACACGAACGTGAACAAGTGAAACCGATTTCAGTCGCTTAAAAACAGTAAAGCTGTATAGTATCACCTAATAATTAAGATTATACATAGAATTTTATAGTGCGTTTAATAATTTGGCCAGGGACTGTATATTAATTTTATTGTTGAATTAAATTTTATAGCAGTAGATTATTTCCAATAGGAATTTTTTTGTAAAAGGGTCATTTAATCAAAGCAAAATTATGTCGTATGAATTATTCTAAACTGAAATGGCTTTAACTGAGCTAAAAGTAGCAGATTATTAATTTTTTAATTGTTTTAACACGACAAATTTTTTTACAGACAATTATCTTTATCATTGTTGTTGAAAAATTCTGTTACAGACGAATAACTAAGCTAACCTTGTTTTAAAAGCATATTTCGAACTAACTATAGTTTGTCTAAAATAAGAAGTCCCCCAGACATTCGTCTGGACCTGTGGATGTGACTATGGTAACGAGGTATGACTATTTCAATAAAGGGTTTGGAATCACTGTTTTGGAGTGGTTTCGGGTCGGGTCGGTGAGAAAAAGGGAATCTCTTTTTTCGGTCTATTGTGTTAGTCCTAGAGTGAAGCTACCCTCCCTAAAATGCGCCATTCTTGTTTCCATAGCACCAGACGGTATCAGACTTTGTGGCGGGAGGAGTTCTTAGCTTTGACAAACTATACAGTACTTATTATTTACGGTTATTGGCAGTACAAATTAGTTCGATCCGTTTTCAAAAGATGGCTCTAGCTGTTATGAATGTTTCATAGTGACAGCTGGTATCGGTGGTTTCAGAGAGGTTAGACATCTGTCAATAATATTCAGTTTGTATTGCTTTGAGTTTCATACAGAAACCCTGTGTGAAACCCTTTGTTGAATATATCAAAATTTGTGGTAACTAATCTGCATTTGTGGGAGGTTTTATGTTTCTGCTTTAATTGGAAGAAAAGTGCAGCTGAAGCGCATCGAATGTTAGTAAAAGTTTGTGTTGACAATGCTCCAACTGATAAAGCACGCAGGAAATGGTTTTGACGTTTCAAGAAAGATGAATGGTGTTGTATACTATGAGCTACTACAACCTGGAGATTACATTACGGATGATCGGTATAGGCTACCATCGATTCGTTTGAACCGTGCATTATTCGAAAAACGGCCGGAATACGAGCAAAGACATGACAAAGTTATTATTCTGCATGTTAACGGTCGGCCTCATGTCGTAAAAGTCGTAAAAAATTATTTGGAAACGCTCAAGTGGGATATTTTACCGCACCCGCCGTAATCACCGGACACTGCTCCTTCTGAATACTGGTTGTTCCGACGAATGCAGTACGATTTGGCAGGTCAACGGTTCACTTTTTTCGCAGAAATTGAAAATTGGCTCCTAACTTGGACCATCTCAAAAGACGAGACATTTTTTCGAAATGGAATTCGAAAATTGCCTGAGAGGTGGGAAAAAGTAGTAGCCAGCGATGGACAATACTTTAACTAATCTGTTCATTCATTTTATTCTGAAATAAAGGCATTTTTGACCACAAAAAATCTGATCGAACTAATTTGTACTCTCAATAGATAAAACGTTTTAAGAGAGATGCCAACTACTCATTATCCATAATGAACACAATTCATAATTATCATTAAATCAATACTTAAGTGTTATGGTTAAGCGGTCAAGAAGTCCGCTGAATGGACATCATCTTCTCTAGCACATTATGCTTTGAAGTTCTTTATCTTACTTTTCATTTTGATTTTCGACTGAAGGAAAAACACTGCCTGCTAAACTAATTTAATGTTTTATTGAAATTTATAAAGTTTAATAAAAAAAAATTACTAAATTATCAATACCTTTGAAGTTGAAGCGATTCATTCTAGCTGCCGACCACAAACAATATAGCCATGTGAAGAAGTTACACCTCAACAGTTAAAAAAGTTTTTCCAGTTGATTATTCGCGACCCGAATTTACTTTCACTAATGTACTTTCTTCCGTTATAGGCATAAAAATGGATTGGTGATAATTGATGTTTTATGGAAAATTTTAGTTTACTGTTTTCCTCCTAGACTAAACTTTTAATTATTAGTAATAGGAAGTGTCCTGAAAAGTGTCCTCAGTCCTTAATTAATGAAATAGAGGATAATTTTAAAAGTTCGAATGTTAGATCGAATTTTATTTAATCTTATAAATATTAGCTCGAATATAAGAAGAAAGGAGTCTAGCGTTTTCTAGCAAGGCAGTATTATAATGCATCTTTCTAATATTAAAAAAATATCGTTTTGGTACCTGGGAAATTTAAGAGATAATGCCATTGAATTTAATTTAGTTTTCCTGATTCATGAATATCCACTCTTTATGTAACAATAGACGTAGTTTTCGACTTACAATATGGTTTAGCACAACATCAATATTTGTACTAATATATTTGTTAAAATTTTTTTATCAACTGTAATGATTTTAAATAAGATATCTTTAATTCTAATCTTGAATCCTGCAAAAGAATAATAGAACTATATTATTCTAATTAACATTTATTTGCTCATACTTTTCTAGAATTCCGACGATATTTCAATGGAGTAAATTTGCTTGCTAGACATTATTTTTATCGACTTTATACCTGGATGGCACTAGATGGCAGCAGTGCTGTTATTTAAATTAGTGAGATCAAGTGTAACATCGAGATCTTTTATAAGTGTAAAAAGCATTGCGATATTTGCTTTTTTTTAATAATTTTTTGCTTTAGTAAAGTCGAACAACACGAGTTGAACAAATGAAAACTTGTTTTCAGTTTCCTGAATATTTTTAAAATTTATCCACCGAAATCCCACCCTGTCTCATTTCAAATATGTATGTAATGTTTTATTTTAAATGTTGGTGTATATGAAGACTTTATTGTAAAATCAATTGTTATAAGATCGTATCATAAATTTTTTAAGTTTACTATTAGAACACATAAACAAGCAATGTAATCAAGGCAAAAATAAAAAATCCATTAAAAAGGGAAAATTTGAGAAAAAATTTCTTTTCTGACATAAGATTTCTAAATGTTTAACTGTTAAAGGAAGATATTAAAGAAAATGAAAGTTACAATACTACTCTACTTCTTCTAGGGAAAGTCATCTTGAATTTACTGAGGGAAAGATGGGTTGAATCTAAGTGAGGCATTCTTTCTAATGCATTTCTGAATCGAATGATATTAAAAACAAGTTGATAGGACTAACAATTCAAAAGTGACTTTGTTGATTATACTTATTGACACGATTGAAATTTCTATCTAGACAAGTAAGATATTAATTCTAAGCCTTTTTTTTTTCAAAAGTAATAAAAGTTTTCATGTACAGTTTTGTACCCACATATATGATATTATTAGATGCACCGTGAAAAAATTTTGTGTATCTTAACGTCAAAAATATCGGCAACTACACCAAGTGGCTAAGTGAACTAGTGAAGTGGCCAAGTGGCTACTTCATACATAGGGGAAACTGATGTAAGACGGAATAATAGGACAGTACCTCGATTGTGTCGAAATCAGTTCTGTTTTCTAGCGGAGAAACTCCGAGTTTAACTAGTCAAAATGAATGGCCTACTATTTTGGAATGTTATCGATCAATTTACGGCGTCTCTGTACATTACGCCAACTTTCGAATTTTCTTTAATTTTTTTAATTAACCTTATTTATTGGTCATTACAATTATTAAAAATATTTTTAATCCAGCTTATTATGCGTTTACTGGGTTCACAATAACCTAACAAACAATACGGATTTAGTCTAATAGCAGCCCTGTCCCTCTTGATATGTATTTATGCTAGACCAATAAAAGCTGCAGTGCAGAGGACGAAGAAGATAACTGTATTGGAGGCGGAACAAAGGTCTTACGAAATTTATTGCGGGTCCCTTTCCACAAAACACCTTAAGCACATAAAGCCTTATATTCATATTTGTAGAATTTATGAAGATCTATTATATAAAATTGTAGTTTTTATATTAAGAAATTTCTGCAATTTTCGTTTGAAAAAAACTAATTAATAAATACTCTATTTTTGCAAGGGATTTTTTGTCTGGCCCTCAGCAGTCGCACCACCTCCCTTAAGTACAGACTTGACTACATTACTTGTAAATTATATACATAATTTTCTTAAATTGTTGACGAATTGTCATCTGAAATTGTAGTATTTCTGAATTTTCATAGTATTAATAGGTACCACTTCCTTAGTGACCAGGTGAGATCTAGAAAAAAATGTTTCGTTCGATTCCACGTGACTATACACAGGTATATTAGATCTTCAGTTGCGTTAATAGGCATCATAAAAAATTGTAATTCTTTATAATTTATGCTTATTAAATCTCTTCTGTTCTTCGATTTTTCTGTTATTGTTTCAACGTATTTATTAAACAAAATCGCTTGGTTAGATAATACCATTCCTTTACTATCAGTAAATTCAAGATGGTGGTTAGTTAAATCTAGGGGGGAGGGCAGGTTTTTGCTACATTTAAAACCTCTACCCCTAACTATTTTCGTCTTTTTTTTTTATTCAACACGAGAACTTGCCTAACAAAACTATTTTTAGGGAATATTTTTGAGCACCGAAATTCTTTACTTTCGAAAATGATTATTTTTTCACATTAAAATTTTTTAAGCGAACACTAATATAAGATTGTATTTGGAATGTTAAAATTTGATTAATGCGTGTTTGTGATTTTTTTATAGTATTTCTCGATTATTTTTTTCAACTCAATTGAACCGATTATGTTTTAAAATTCAGAAATTTATCAGTCAAAAAATTTCAAGAAAAAAAAAAAAAAAAAAAGAGAAAATATTAAGTTTTTGTAGACAAGTGATTCAAACATCGGGGAGAGTAAATTTTTGATAACAGTAGTTTAAAAAAACGTAGAATTTATTTTAGAATAAAGAAAGATTTCTTTATTGTCATTTCCTGCTCTTTAAAGAGCTAAAAAATTTTATACAATTTATCTCAATAATTTTGAAGCGGAATAATTGGCTCTCAACACAAATTTTATTTATTTTAGGGAAAAGAAAAGGGAGAAAAAACTGAATTCCCTCTTTAACGAAACCCAATTTTCTTCTTATAATAATACAAAACATTTTCATTTGTAACTTTAAAGAATCAAAAAAATATCGATAGTTTTTTTCCCCAATTGACTTTAATGAAACTGAGTAATAGTTGAATATGAATTTTACTGAAGTTTTGAAATAGAAAAAGGATAAAAAATAGCCCATTTAAAGAAATATAGTTTTCCTTTTGTCACAATGAAATTAACTTTTATTGTATTCTTAAAGTGATTGAAAACATTGTTTAATAATTTGTAAGCGTTTCTCTTTTAAGCGTACATTATTTTGAATGGAAACTTTATTAATTATTTGGACGCGAACATAATATCTTAATGACACTATAGGTAGAATAGAAAATTCACATTCATCATGACAATAACAGGTTAGATACTCTATCAGGAGACTGTTTTCTTTAAAAATCACGTAAGAGATTTCTCTCTCTCCAAAAAAAAAAAAAAAAAAAAAAAAAAACTGGATAAACAAATGTTATATTGCAAATTATTATACTTAACTTAAAAGAATGATTTTTTTAAAAACTTTTTTTTTAAAACAATTTTTAAAAAAAAATAATCTGTAATGTGGATTTTCTATAAATCTATAAAAAACTAAGAAAAAAAGGACTTTTTTATATTGCTCCATTTTCAGAAGAATAAATGGCGATGGTTAAAAATAAGCAAGTCTTAATAGACTGTAAGCCGTAGCTTTCTTTCATTCGTTTCTATCATCGAAGGGCGATTTCAAATCCATGTTATAATTGGGAGAATATTATATAAAAACAAATACACAAAGTCTTAAAATGTGCACATTATTTTACAATCGATGAAATTAATTTTGTAAATTTGCCGCGTCTACTGTCCTACAATTTTACTTATGCTAAAAAACAGTGAAATTCCCTACTCAGCGTCCAATCAAATCCGATCATTCTCTCTGTGATTTTAATCTAATGACGGCACGCACGCTGCCGCATCGTTTAAATTTGATGATATCGTTTTGTGTCTCTATTTTCTTTCATGTTGTTGATACTTTGATCGAATGCTATAAGAACTTTCTCTATTTTAAGTAGAATTTTGACAGCTACATCTCTGCAATTCTCAAAATGGAGCAAAAATGGGTCAAGTTAGCTCCGAAACAAATTTAGTCAAATTTGAAAACCCCATGCATTCCTTACTGAGTATAGAGATGTTTAAGCTGACGTCACTTCACTTACCTGTTCACTGGAAATCCATCAGTCATCAATAAGTTATAGCAACCAGTAGGGATACGTTTCTGTTGGGATGGGAATATGTATCGTCCAATAGCAATACTGCAAACGACAATTGATTTATTTATTTCACTCAAGTGATATAGTTCAGCCTCTGGCTTGTACGTCTCTATAATGCTCAATAATCGTCAGTAAGCCTTCCTCAAAAATAAATTCATGGGGTTTTCAAATTCTACTATATAGCTATTTTGACATATTTCTGCTCAATTTTGAAAAACTTCTTTTTACAGTGATAATGCTGTGTGCATGTCGTAAATGAGGCACCTTCAAGAGTGACTTTTTCTAAAAAAAAGCTGGGGTAAGTTTGAGGCAGAAAAAAAAAAAAAAAAACAGCTTCTTCCTCCACTATGTTTTTACACAACAGTGTAGGTAGGTTACCATAGAAAGTGTTTTAATAAATTTACAGAAAATCACTAATGCAGATAAAAAGGTAAAAATATCTGATGAACCGGAAAGAATGCAACTTCTGGTCGTATATTGCGAAGTGTCAGTGGACTTTTGCCACAAGTAAAAAATTCTACTCGCTGTTTGCTTAATCAGCTGAATTGAAAAATACTCTGCTCAATTAAAACAGCTAATTATAATTCTTGTAGAATTATAAGAAATTAGACATTTAAGCAACCAAATTCTTTTAAAAAATAGTACTTTAATTTATTTTCTCTTGAATGATGTATGCTTTAGATTTTTTTAAAAATAATTTTCTATAAGAGGTATTTTGTGATGTAAACTTGAAAAAATTTTATTTCCTGTCTTAAAAAAATGTTTTTTTTATCATTAAATTAGCCTTTTCTCTGCTGGTTTAAAATTTTTGAACATCAAGAGAAAAGATTTTGTTGATAAAACTTTTACAAAACAATGCCATATTTTTATATGCTTTTCTTTCGCATTAAAGCACATTTTAATGCTTAATAAAAAGAAATTACCACATTTAAAATTACATGTTGTGAAATTATTAAATCTGTTGAAGTCACTATCTCTAGTTTAATCAAATGTTAAAAAGTTTTGGAAATACTTGATATTTTGAAAATTTTTTAAAAATGTCATTAAGAGAAAAATTCAAAATTGATTCTTCATAGATTTTTATAAATTTTTATATATGTAGACATATTTCACATTGAATAGGAATAAATCTATTTTTGTAAATAGACTATTTTTAGTCTATTTTGTCTATTTTTTTTCTCATACCAAATGTGTTATAAATGCTATAGTTTTTATTTATTTATTTATTTTTATTTTTTATAAACCTTGCTTATTGAAATGAACTAAATATTATTTGAACCCGAAATCATCCTATTCTACTATTTTTTGATGTGTTGAAATTGACGTACAAATATAATGTAAATATTATAATTTTGAATGGCACCAATTTTATTTCATTGCATGAGTGCAATAAAAGTGTCTGTCTCAATATTATGAAGAAAATTTTAAAAACTCTTTCATAAATTAACGCTAATTTCAATTAATTAAATGAGAATTAAGTGTTTCCGCACGCCTCAGAAATGATGATCAAAGGGGAACTACAGTTTATGTCCATGCGATTTGAACTCCATCTTATGTATTTTGAGGATTACTAAGCTCGATAACGGGGTAAAATCAGATCTTCCGGAGAGTTATTACACAGTGAAGTGCTAGGAAAAAAAAACGGTTTCTGTTCACGCATAGACAAGAAGAAAAGTACAATGAAGAAAATGACGGAAAGACAAGTGAGAAAGTATTGATTGGTATTGAATTTTATAGAAAAAAACGATCCATATTTCCAAATATTATTTCTTCTCAACTTCAAAATTTGTAAATTTTGTTTTACAATTTTTAGCTTTTATGTTTTACAATTATTAATAAATTTTAATTTTAATTTTTACAAATAGCCGTCGTTGAACAGCCTGCCCAACTTTGTGTTTACGATTTCTAATTTTCAACTACATAGTCTTGTAATTTTTAACCCAATCCAGAAGACAAGAGAATTCCTGGATCAAATATTAGGATAAATTTATCTTCGAGGAGGATTTTTTAATGGAACTAACCCACATTTGCGTTACATGGAGAGTAAAACCACGAAAACCTCTCATGCTTAGTCTGATGGCGAGGGGATTCTAACCCATGATCCGTCTACCACTGAGGATATTTTATGTCAGCATTGTGGCTGAATTCGTATCGACCAGATATCGCCGGGTTTCGAACACCTCATTGGAAGGCGAACTCTCGATCCAATATTTCCATTAGCATGAACTTGTACTAATGTTTTTGATTAATAGCATTAATAATTTTTTAACAATGTTATAAAGCAATAGCCAGTCATGGAGGTGACCAACAGCAAGCTTGTGACTTCTCAGACAAGCTACTGGTGGTCTTCACTATGACCACTTAGCAATGTAATAGTATAAATATATTTCAATAAGCTCATTTATGGGTTATGTCAAATACGCAGTTAGCTTTCATACACAAATTAGGACGCTAAATACTACCAATGTTAAGAAACCAACGAATATAATTACGATAAAAAATTAATATTTTTATTTCGAGCGAATGCATGCGCCAAATTAATTCAACTTATAATACTTGAATTCGAGTGAAAATAAAAATATTAGCAATTGATAATTTGCATAATGCTACTACCGTAACTTAACAATTCTAGTTTAAAAATTAATTTTTTAAAAAGTGGCTATGATAATTTATATGAAAACACAGCAACATTATTAAATTAAAGTTATTAATGTTATGTAAAATACATCAACTTTACAGATACATCAACTGTAAATCTTTCAAATATGAATAAATTTTCCAAATCTATGTTTCCTACCAGAACAATTCATATTTTCAATATCTCTTGCTTAAGGTAAGTAAACTAGATGCATTTTCGCCCAATACGAAATTTATTTTTAAATGATGGCCTATAAGATGAACTTTTACCTAGGACCCCACACCTCGAAATGAAGTTTTAAATCTATCGTGAGGAATATGAGCGCCTTAAAACGGACACTGATCGAGTTTTCATTCTAAAATTACGGTAAAATAACCGCCAATTGTCTGTCCATCCAATTAACCGTAAAGTTTACGGAAAAGAAGATTTTTTACTTTTACGGTTTTGAAACCGTTTAAACTAGTATAGTAAAAAAAAACATGAATACGGAATTAAATGATTTTTTACCATTTACATCTAGCAGGGTTTCAAAACCGTAAAAAAGTAATTAAAGTATTAGAGCTAGGTGTTTCGATAGATAAAGGGCATTGAAGTAAGGTTGTGTTTTATCAAATGAACCGTGGAATGCTGCCTAATTAGTTTATGTGATAGCTTCATCTATCTTAGTAGATGGAAAACACTAGACTTTTCTGTGTGAAGCACCTTCATGGTGTTGCCATTTATGCATGAATGAGAGTATCATATTCTAATTGTCCAGGCTCACAATGTGGATAGTGCAGTACACTGGAAACTCTTCATGTGTTGAAGTTAGTGGATTGAGATTGACAGTTTAGCCTCTCGGCTGCTATGTGTACCCAGCTGAACTAAGTGGCTTCATTAGGTGGGCCAAGTTGCTGTGGATCAAATTCTGGTTATTTAACCATATTAGGTGAAAACAGACAATAAACAGTTTTTCTCACAGAACAGTTGGGATGCATCTTTTTGCAGTTATTTGGCTGTTTTCTTTGATTATGGTAAAATAATAATAAAATAAATTGTTATTTAACCATTTTCCCGAGAAATTTCTAACAGTGCATTGAAAAAATCATTAAACTCCCCAATTGACTTTAAAATTGATTGAAAAAATCATTAAATCTTGATTAATCAATGATTAACTCTTATTTTTTTTTTGAATAATTTTATGAGTTTGAAGAACGCAGCGTAGTAATTAAATTATTTAAAAAAGAACTGGACCATTTTTAGTTCACAAAATTTTCTTCATTTTCATAACTATCACAGAAAGCTCTGGTTGAATTAATCTAATTGTTAAAGTGAAAAAAATAAAATAAAAAGCGTTACTTCATATAACGGCTTCGAAAAGCAAACTTAATCTCCTAGAAATAGCTTTTCAAATATTTAAAAAAAATTAATCGAATTTTTTTTTTATTCACACAAAAGCTCATTTCCTACGAATTGTTGCGCCATTTTAATAATTAGCTGAGAAGATACTGGCTATGAGATATATAAAATTTAACATAACAGATAAGAATAGCTTTTACACTGTTACAGCTGTTTATAACAACAGTTATAAAAATAGCATTTCATTGAGTAAAAGGCGTCATTTTATAAACAGAGATATGCTATGAATAGCAAATTCAACATTGCTGTTTTACAACATATCTCATCAATAAATAATAGTCAGGGAAAGACAACCCATTCAGATAAAAATTATCAATATCTGAAAAATTTACAATAAAAAAAGTACATTTTTGTTGCTATTAGTGGAAATGAGTGCTACTTTAAAATACCTCTACAGAAACCATGGATACCAAAAGACAGAGTGTGTATGAAATCTCGTGACGTATTGCACAGTTGAGTGCTTCTAAGGGTGACCTACAAACAACGCGTATGAATCGTATAAAGAATGCTATTTAGGAAGATTTATTTTTTTCGATAAACTTGATGTTTCAGTGACTCTTCAAATTGTCTTTTTAATCCTTTTTTTCCTTTCATCTTTTTTTAGCTGCCCTATTAATGATACTCTCCACCACTAAAATTCGAATGTTCTGCCCTATGTAAAGAAATCAAAGTGGGATATGTTCAAGACGTTTTTTACCCTAATTTGTTTATCCCTTCTTTTTTAAATGTTTGAAAATGTAACAGTCGAGTTTCATTAGCTAAATTTCTTTTTCTTTCTTGGTCATTAAAAATAATAGGAAAAAAAATCTTTATACAAGTTATATTCAGTTCGAATTTGATTTCTCTCAAAAACAGAATTGTCATTTAACCCATCTCCGTCAATATAAATTAGAAAATGTCACCAGAGAGGTAAATCCATCGTACCAAATGATGATTTAAAATTTTGTCCAAAAAAAAAAAAAAAAAAAAAAAAAATTCAACATGCATACATAATGTTAGCATACTTATCAGTTGATGAGGCCCAGTGAATTCTGTCGAAACAAATTAGGGACAGACTGAATTTTTGCCGTACCTCCTCCCTTTAAAACTCGCATCATTAATTATTCACTCTTCTTTGGAAATTTTTTTCTGGAATTTGATAAAATAGTCAACATCTAAATTTGTATTTGTTAGAAAGCATTTTTTAAAAAATTATTTAGCAAATAAGCAAAGATTCAGTATTAATAAAGACCAACGAATGAATAATTTTCAAATGATTTCTATTTATGAAACGAGACATCATGCAAAGTATTCTTACTAAATTGATATGTTTTTATTTTTAATTTTTTTATATATTTGTTTCCGTATGAGTGCCAAACATTGCATATCTGATATTGCGAACTTACTGAACGAAAAGGACATTTTTAATTTATGTTAAACCATCAGAACAAAATGCTTCTGGTTGTGTCATTTCCCCTTATTGAATTAATATTTGAAGTGCAAATTAGAATGTTTACCCCTCTATGCCTAAATGATTTTTCGAACTGAAATGCTGTTTTAAATCATCAGAAATAGAAAAGAAAATACTCTTAATACAATTTGAATAACCCAATCTTAAAACTATTGCAACTTCTGTACAGTAAAAGAAGGAACACCATGGATGACTTTTGTTCTAAATATACGACTTTTTTTAAAATTCTATTACTCAGAAACTATTCGACCGATTTCATTAAAATTTTACATTTCACCATTTTAAATTAAGTTTTTTAAAATGATGGAAAAATTTGTATACCTTAAGATTCCAAAATTTTCGACTATTAATAAACATATTCATAATAACAATGTTTATTAACATAGTTAACATTAATAAACATAATCATAACAACAATGTTTATTAAAAATTATTTTTTAATTGAATTATTTTGGTATAAATGAACTTGATAATTATGCGAAAAATGTTTTAATTCGCTTTTAAAGTTCTCGAGATATGGCGAAATGTGCAAACAGTAAAGTTAACACTTCGGGGTTAAAATTTTTGACCTGACTATCGGGACCCTATTTCTCGGATATTTTAAGGATTCCGTCGATAAAAAGGTATTCAGTTTAGTATGATTTGATTTTACATCTTAAAATATAGTCTGCACTAATTAAATAAAGGCACCTTTAAGATTGAGTATATGAATATCTGATTCAAATTTAATCAGGGTATTTTGCACTATACAGTCTCATTATTTATGTTTCTAATTGTAATTCAAGTTTCGTCAGAAACATCACAACCAAACTCACCTAATCACAGCATTTATCGAAATAGGTTTGAGGAAGGATTCATTAAATATTAACATTTAGGATGTTAGAAGAAAATAAAAGCTATTAAGTTTTTGCCCAATATGTATTTATATTAACATATGTGTTTGAAATTCAAATTGAAAGTCATAAATAGGAAAACCCAAATTGCAGAATCATTTTGGTATTTTTATAAATAAAAATTAGAAAAAATTAAAATATTAACTTGATTTCTAAGCCATTCGTAAATAATGTCAAATTAAATTAAACTGTTTTTCTTGACAGAAACGATTTTTTCTTTTTAAACAGGGTGAGGCCAAATCACCAGTAAGTGTCTTTACTATTTGGCTGTTTTTTTAATGATCATTGTTGAGAACTGCACTCTAATAGGTAATGATTTACTGACCTACTTGACAGTCGTTTGTTTTAGATATGTCTACATTACATTTCATATTTTATTGACTATTTTAAAATAAGTTCAAAACATGATAAGAACATTTGTTTCTATTCTATTCTTGAACCCTTTTTTCATTATTGAAGGTTGAAATTCCACACCTTTAACATATTTTTATGTGGAGAGTTTTTGAGTTTAATTGCTATGGTGTTGAATCTTTATTTAACTAATGTAACATGAATACCGGGGACTGCTGTTGTTTTAGAGTTTTTGGGCAAAAAAAGTAAATTATTCTAATTCAATTCTACAATCAGCATTTTTTCAAATGATAGATTATTATTAGATATACTTCAAGGTCGTTGTTTTTGCGTAACTTACCTAGTTTTCATCTTCATCAAATAGGCAAATATCTAAATATCTAAAAATCTAAATAATTGGTTTAAAATATCTAAAAACTTACAAATGTTCCATATTAAATCATTTTAGCAAAATTACTAACCGAATGATTTATTATTTTTAGATTAAAATCTATACAAGTTCTTATTTTTTGGGATGCCCAGTGATAGTGAAATAAATCAAAAACTTTAAGAATAACATTTTATCAGCAGTGAAAATATCACATACTCTCATGTTTGATTTGTTTGTATGGTATGGTAATCATCAAATATGCTTCGCTACCACTACAAAAACTCTTTCGTAGTGACTATGTATTTAAATTCATTAAGGTTTGAACTTCACTAGCAATGCAATTAACGAGTATTTAATGTAAGAAATAATCCCCCCACTATTTAATGTAAGAAAAGTATTAGTTTAAATTAAAAGATGTTTTTGAATTCAGTGATAGCCTTTACAGTTCTTCATTAATATCAAAGCCTGCTTGATTTCTGTTACAGGGATTAAAAGACGATAATTCGAAACACATAACAAAGATTCAATGAAACTGATTTTATTGTTATTCATACTTTTTTCCTCATTATTGATTCGACAAAGTTTGATAACATTTCTTTCATTTAACTATTAATTTGCATAAGACAGAAATAATACGATATTTATATGTCATAAAACTGTGCAAAAGGTTAACTGAAGAGTCTTTTTTTATACAGTACCCTTCCAAATTATTAGGGACACTTAAAGTTTCTAAAAAATTGTCATTTTTCAAAGTGTCATAGCTTTTTCAAAAATGAATCAATTTTCATAAAACTTTCAGGATATCATGTTCAGGTCTTCTACTTTCACCTAAAAATTAATAATTTGATTTATCTCAATGTTTTGCAAAAATTTGCACATTTGAACAAAGCAATTTTTTTTCTCTAAAAAAATGTCAAGTTTGACAAGTTGCTACTTTGTAACAAAATTTTCTGCATATATCGAGTTATTATTTACACATTAAAGTACAAGTCATTAACTTTAAAACGCGCTAATGTAAATGACTTTACGATTTTTTTTGACCGAGATATGATATTTTGAAATTTTTTTGTCATTTATAATGAAAACGAAATTATTGTGAATTCGAAAATTATTTAGTATATATTTAGTATAGATATTATTGCAAAAGCAAAAGCTTGTATTGAAAGTATGCCGCGAAGAATAAACGCAGTTATACAAGCAAAAGGACATGTTACAAAATATTAAGAATTTTTTTATTATACTTGTTTTTGTAAAAAAGTTTTTGAATTTTATAATAAAGTTAAATTTCTTAAAAAATTCTTGAGTCGTTTTTTAAAATTGTTATTGCAAATTAAAAAATTGTATGTTCCTGTTTGTAATAATGTTTTAAATAAAAAACTTAATTAATCCAAACAAGAAAGTTGCAAAAAAATAATACTAAATACTAAATAATTTTCGAATTCGCAATAATTTCGTTTTCACTATAAATGACAAACAATTTTAAAAATCTCATATCTCGCTCAAAAAAAATCGCAAAGTCATTTACTTTAGCGTGTTATAAAGTTAATGAAATATACTTTAATGTGTAAATAATAATTTTTATGCAAAAAATTTTGTTACATAGTTGCAACTTATCAAACTTGACATTTTTTTTAAAAAAAAAATTGCTTTGTTCAAATGTGCACATTTTTGCAAAAAATTGAGATAAATTAAATTAGTAATTTTTAGGTGAAAGTAGAAGACCTGAACATGATATCCTGAAATTTTTATGAAAATTGATTCATTTTTGAAAAAGTTATGACAGTTTGAAAAATGAAAATTTTTTAGAAATTTTAAGTGTCCCTAATAATTTGGAAGGGTACTGTAATTTTTAGAAGTAGTTTAAAATTCCGATCAGCGAAAATAAAACCTGTTATATTTTTACACAAACAATTACTTTGTGAATACATACAAATAGAAAACCAAATCATGGACAGAAAACCAAATCATGGTTAGAGTATTATTTTCTTAAGTAATAAAATTAAACAAGATGTTGTCCAATACATTAAACACTGGGTCTCAGAACGATATTAAAATTTCACAGTGGTATTCTTTTATTTAATTTGTTATTATGAAAACTATATTTTTAAAATTGATGTTTTTCTATGAAAAAACTCTAGGCATAAGTGCCTAATAAACATTAATAATTTCGAGAAATATATGCAGCATGATGTGAAAATATAGAATAGTAAATAAAATGGCAATATATTTAAAAATAACTTAAAACATCCTAAGGAAATCTGTGGGATTCATGGTTCAGCGCATTTAAATGCTTCATCAAAAGCAGAAAAAACCACTATTTTTGTAGTAATTTTGCGATAATAATGAATAAATCATTGTCATCCTTAAGGGGAAGAATTCTTTCAAGGTCATAATTTTCGTTTAAACTTCTGGGAAATTCATCCTCAGATTGAGTTGTTTAGTCAGCGTGAATAGTATTTTTACTTGAATTGTGTCGAAAATTCATGACAATTATTGAAATGATTTATATTATTATATTGATAGCTTTATTTGTGACTGTTTTAAAAAATTATCATTGAAGTATTTATTAGACCTGAATTTCTTATTTGTTAAAAGTTATCATTGAAGAGCTAATTTAATTCTTGTTTGTTTGAATGTTTGTACGGAATTATTAGTTAGAGAAGTATTAAAAGCTCCATTTGTTTGCCAATTTCAAAAAGTTATTATTAAAGACTTAATTCCGTATTTCTGGCGATTTGCTTAGATGTTTAAAAAAGTTTATCACTATAGACACAATTCCTGAATTATGTTTCATATTAATTATAACTCTTAAATGTCGTCTTGGCAGACACTGCCAACAAACTTAGCAAGCAACCAAGCAAGTTAACAAAAACTTAAGGGCTAGTCCAAACGAGAACATAAGCTTGGAACAATTTTTAGCTACGACACTAATTAGATGTACATCCTTTCTAACAGTCGTCAAGTGCATCAAGAGATTTATGTCATCAATACTCAGTCATTTTATTGTCGCAAACATTTATGCCTTTTTCATATTTGATCCATCCCTTTTCAAAAACTGTTTCATCTCCCAGGGGGAACTTCTATTTGCCATTGCGTGTAACTTTTTTGAAAATACCCCTTATGGCATCACATGACTGCATTGGACACGCCCTTCCGTTCATCTTTTATCTCTCTTTTAGCTCGTTTTTTAATCAAACCTATAAAAAAAAAAAAACTCTATTGTTCTTCACCCAGTTCTGCTTCATCCATAGTTTTGGCAGAAAAAATACTTTTATTGATTTTTAGCGTTTGAAATTGCCTGCTTACTTATATTATGACTTTTATTATTTTTCAAGCGTCTGAAAAATTACTGAGTTATTCGTCAAAGTCAAGCTTTGCAGAACGCCTCACAAAATTTCTTTCGTTCATCAGTGTAAGTAGTGAAAATGAAAAACGCATGTTATTAAATGTTGTTGCAGAATGCAATAGCCCGAGGGGATGTTTTATGAAACAGAAAATCCTTTTGATAATTTTCATATATACAGCTATTTTATAAAATAAATCAGTTATTTATGACTCTTAACTGACAGTTAAAGTGTGAAATAATTTGACAAAATTACAGAGCGTTATTTAATAGTATTTTACTGTTGAATTTTATAGTTTTATTGCTTTATAATAATGTTTGAAAGAACAAATAAATATACAATTAAGTTTACGACATAGTTATTAATTGTGTCTTATACGATATTAAAAAAAAATTAGTAACAAAACTGAAAAGGAAAATTGTTAAAAGTGAATAGTTTTTTTAAATTGACTTAATTTTGCTGTTTATTGTTTTATGAAAAATTGGACTGTTTAATGCTGATAGTACGAAGCGATTGAATATAGCACATTTCTCTTATTTTAGATATTTTTTTTTTACAATTTACAACATTGTAAAAATTAATTTACTTGGGAATTCTGATAAAATTCATTCAGGCTACTTATAAAAGAGAAGAAGAAGAAAAAGCAGTAATTCCATGAAGCATCAGTAACAGGCAATCACCGATTCCCCAAGAGACTTTTTATGTTATTCATTAGTACTAATTCAGTTTTTCAGATGATGAGCTAATGAACTTTAGTATTTTACCAACTTTTAACACTCAAAATTTAAAAAAAAAAAAAAAAAAACAAATTCTACTTGACTATCATCATCTGTAATTATGATCATTTGATAGCATAACAACTACAATTTGAGATAAGTTATAAAATTGAGCCCCGATTCGAAGAATTTAGTATAAGAAATGCCATTTCTAAACTGGCGTAATATTTGTTTTTAATAAGATTACATTTAAATAATTAAAAAATTAAAAAAAACTACTACTTTGCGGCACCTTGCGTCTAATACAAAAATTGTCGAAAAAAAAATGAGCGATTTTTTAAAGCACTTTTTTTTTCTTTCAGTTTTAACGACCAAGGCTAAATTTTAAAAAAATATTTCTCAAAATATAAATAAATAAATGTTCTTTTCATATTACAGATTTTTGATGCTACTAAAATAGAATCTCTAGATGAATATAATGTACTAATGTACTTTCAAAACATTAAAAAAAAATGTAACAAAATTGTTGTCTGTCTAACAGAATTGTGGGGTATGGTTATTTCAATTTAAATAAATAATCATTCTCTAGATGATTATAATCACTATAATATAATGTACTAATATACTTTCAAAAAATTAAAAAAAAATGTAACAAAATTGTTGTCTGTCTAACAGAATTGTGGGGTATGGTTATTTCAATTTAAATAAATAATCATTCTCTAGATGATTATAATCACTATAATATAATGTACTAATATACTTTCAAAAAATTTAAAAAAAATTTAACAAAATTGTTGTCTGTCTAACAGAATTGTGGGGTATGGTTATTTCAATTTAAATAAATAATCATTCTCTAGATGATTATAATCACTATAATATAATGTACTAATATACTTTCAAAAAATTAAAAAAAAAAATGTAACAAAATTGTTGTCTGTCTAACAGAATTGTGGGGTATGGTTATTTCAATTTAAATAAATAATCATTCTCTAGATGATTATAATCACTATAATATAATGTACTAATATACTTTCAAAAAATTAAAAAAAAATGTAACAAAATTGTTGTCTGTCTAACAGAATTGTGGGGTATGGTTATTTCAATTTAAATAAATAATCATTCTCTAGATGATTATAATCACTATAATATAATGTACTAATATACTTTCAAAAAATTTTAAAAAAATGTAACAAAATTGTTGTCTGTCTAACAGAATTGTGGGGTATGGTTATTTCAATTTAAATAAATAATCATTCTCTAGATGATTACAATCACTATAATATAATGTACTAATATACTTTCAAAAAATTAAAAAAAAAATGTAACAAAATTGTTGTCTGTCTAACAGAATTGTGGGGTATGGTTATTTCAATTTAAATAAATAATCATTCTCTAGATGATTACAATCACTATAATATAATGTACTAATATACTTTCAAAAAATTAAAAAAAAAATGTAACAAAATTGTTGTCTGTCTAACAGAATTGTGGGGTATGGTTATTTCAATTTAAATAAATAATCATTCTCTAGATGATTATAATCACTATAACATAATGTACTAATATACTTTCAAAACATTAAAAAAAAAAATGTAACAAAATTGTTGTCTGTCTAACAGAATTGTGGGGTATGGTTATTTCAATTTAAATAAATAATCACTCTCTAGATGATTATAATCACTATAATATAATGTACTAATATACTTTCAAAAAATTAAAAAAAAATGTAACAAAATTGTTGTCTGTCTAACAGAATTGTGGGGTATGGTTATTTCAATTTAAATAAATAATCATTCTCTAGATGATTATAATCACTATAATATAATGTACTAATATACTTTCAAAAAATTTAAAAAAAATGTAACAAAATTGTTGTCTGTCTTACAGAATTGTGGGGTATGGTTATTTCAATTTAAATAAATAATCATTATAATTAATGAATTAAAAATTTGGACCTCGAGAACATTAAATGAAACTAGAAAAGTCAGAAAATGTATAGTCGATATTTACTTATTTTAAATTTTTATTTTATGATAAAACTATGCTAAAAATGTTATGATTGTCAATTCAATTTTCGGAAACTCATTTCACTACATTAAAAAGAACATTTCAAAGCGTTGAAATAAGTAATTAAATTGCTTTAAATAATTAGTTATTTAATTATGGTAATGTGTGTGTTAAATTTTATGTATATTAGTGTTACGTTATCACTCGACACTGTTTTGCAAAATATTTAAATCAAACGACTTTAAAGTCAAATATGGTAACTTAGTTGACCATATCAAAAAAAAAAAAAAAAATGTATGTGCTGAAATATGTCATTGATTTGAATATTTTAGATTTTATTAATATGTATGACTTTTATCTGTATGATAAGTATAATTTTTATGTTCAGCGAGTGAAAAAAAGGAATCACCATGAATAACTTTTGATCTAATTACTGAATTTTCACATAATAGGACTCAAATTTAAGAGGCCATACTTCTCCCGACCTAACTCAACTATAGAAGGTGTGAACGAAGGGGGAAATTCTA
This sequence comes from Parasteatoda lunata, assembly GCA_949128135.1. Classification (NCBI taxonomy): domain Eukaryota; kingdom Metazoa; phylum Arthropoda; class Arachnida; order Araneae; family Theridiidae; genus Parasteatoda; species Parasteatoda lunata. The sequence goes on along the minus strand of OX421980.1, from coordinate 9,859,728 downwards.
AATATGTATTCAATTTTCACATTTAAGCTGATGGATATTTAATATATTTGGGCATTTTACGTAGATACTTGTAAAATAGAACCACTCATTCACAATTCCAAATGAAAAGCGTGTAGTATTTTATTTTCTTTACTAGTTTTTTGTGACAAAATTATGTCAACACAATTCTGTAATCAACAGTTTTTGATAGATAGTATACAGTTGCTTGTGTTTTAGATTTTTGATAAGTATTTTTGTTTTTATGCAATTAACATTAGAATAATTATTTTTGTGTCGTCCAAATTGGTATAAACTTTATAAACTTTAAAATTGTATAAACTTTAAAAAAAATTAGATTTTCTAAAAATTTATAAATGTGTAGTTTTAAATGACTTACTCAAAACCACATTTTTTAAAAAGTTTTGAGGAAAATTTCATAGAAGTTCAAAAACTTATTTCTCCTCATCTATTAAAGCTTTATTTTCTACATTTTCAAAATGTATTGTCTTGTCTAATAATATTAATATCATCAAAAGTTTGTAAAGGACAAAAAATATCAATAAAACACAAACTAAAAATTTTTCCAAAATCAAAGATAGAGAGAGTCTCTTAATGGTTCACGGGGGTGACTTCTAATATACTAATTAATATAAATCAGTTACGAAATCAGACACAAAAACATACTTTTTCTGAATAAACATACCCTTTTTTTCGAAAAATATGGTTTTTTACTCTCAAAATATAGGGTATATTCACACTCTGCGAGATATGGTCCTAATAGTTTGGTCAAGAGAGCGGTTAAAAGTTTCTGACCCCTCAATGATAATTTTATTTTTTACGTATTTGCCATATCTGAAGAACTTAATGGGAACGAACGAATTAAAAGAAATTAAATGAATGGGGAAAATGGACAATTATAAAACTCGTTTATCCATAATTCGAGCAAAAATTAGTTTTTAGTAATTATTTATCATGTTTTTTTATTTAATTTAATGAAAGTCGTAAAAAGTTTGAATTATAACTTTTTACATCATTTCAAAAAATTTAATTATTGGGGCAAAATACAAAATTTGAACGAAATCGATTGAATAGTTGATGAGAATTCAAGTATTACAAAAGTCTGATATTTAAAATTCAACTTCATAGAATTCTAACCATAATCCGCCGAGAAAAAAAAAGGAATTTTATTCAGAGAAAGTAAGTTTTTGTTTGTACCTTGAAATATGGTCTGCACTAATTAATTAACATATTCGAGATCACTTATTTGTGATCATTCGGGGGCGTTCAAAAGTGATTAAATTAAGCGTTTGGAGATATTTATATCATTATACTTCTTTCATAGAATTTCGTTTCTAAAATTTATTCGTTGTTGGACGATAAAATTCTATGGCATTTGCCATAATTCCTATTATTTTTATCAGTTCTAGACAAAGATGCTTCGTATATAATTTAAATGTTATTAATAGTATGTAGATATAAATTTTTAAAGGAAAACCATACCTATTACTTATAGATTGGGTAACAGACATTTTAAAGAACAAAAGTTCAGGAAACTAATTTTTCTTGAACTAATTATTGAAATCAAATAATAGTTGTTTATTATAAAACTAGAATCAAGAAATAGTTAATAGTATTACTAAAAAACTCGATACATGATAGATTTTTCTAGGCATTATACGAAATATTGATAAGGAAATTAAAAAAATTTAACTTACGTGACTGTAATCAGAATGTTTGAATCGATTTCAAATCGATATTTGATTTCTTGCCAAGTCTTATAATAGATACTTTTAATCGAAAGGGATATTTCCACCGACATTTTTTTGATTCCATTTACTCAGCAACAAAAGTTTTCTAGATCTTACTCATAAGTTCAAATACATGTTTAATTATTAAATCTAAATGCAGACCGCAACTAAAAAGAATTTATCGGTGTTTTGAAATTAAATTAAAAAATTACTTTATCTATTATATTTTTAAAATAAATAACAAATAAGTATTCAGTTAATGCTGTCATTTTTAACAAAATAAGATCTATTTGGAAAATAACATTTAGAGCTATTTAAATTCTATTTTATAAACCATTTTTTATCAGTCATTTTATTTATTTCTGATTCTATTTTAAACAATATTAAGTATGAACAAATTCAAGGTTTAATTTGTAATTCATATTCTATTATTTTTGTTTTTATGATAAACTAATCATCAGTAAGTTTTTTTTTTTAACCAAGCTAAAAATGCGCATTTAGGAAAATAAGCATTGCTGAAAATTCGTACTTAAGTGGAAATGACTAAAAATGTGCATTTTAGAAAATGGACACAGTCAAAAATGCTCATTTAGCTCAAAATGTGTATTTAAGAAACGCAGCGTTTCATTCCATTTTTCAAACATTTTTTTATGAACACTGTTTTTTAACTAATTAATTAATGAATCTAATTAAATTCTTAACATGTAAAGTAGTCCATTAGCCTAAATCACTTTGAGTAATTTCTTTTTAATTTAGTCTTTCTTCAAAGGACTTTAAAAATCTGCATTTCTTTTTAAATGGTTGCCTTGGGCATGAAAAATTTATAATATATGAGCGGTTAACAGTATCAAGTAGTTAAACACAGGTGGAAAAAGCGATTAATAAGACTTACTACTTCCAATTTATTTTTACATCTAAACTAAAAAAGACAAGCTATTTGTATTGCTATAACACAGAGGTTGGACAAAATAATGGAAATACTTTTATATTAACACATTTTTTCATATTTATTAGAAATTTATTTTAAAATTTTAGACAGGTTTAAATCATGCGATTTCTCATTCATATAAATAAAGTTTAAAGCTTTTAGAGGTTTGAGGGATCGGTAATAAATTACGAATGAAAAAGGATGTTCTTGAATACCCTATGCCTAAAAATACAGCGATAAGCTAGTAACTCATGTCAATTATGTTGATTATCATATGAAATAACTGCATGACCATTTTATAAACCGAGTATTTTAATAACTGCATAGACATTATTTTTTAATAACTGCATTATTCGTGTAAATATGGACATTTCTATGAAAAACTTGTATTTTTTTGCTTACATTTTCTAATTGTAACTGCAGAAATATTCAATTTAAAAAAAATAGAATAATTTTTAATTAATATTAAAAATATCATTTAAAAATTTAAAAAAAATATGAGCAATATATGAGTATTTAAAGTAATTCTTTCATACTGTGTATGCACGTAAAATATTTAAAATAAATTTTCATAATTTTATTTAGAATCGTACTAGGTAAGTTATGAAAAAAGTCCGATTTGAATATCCTAAAAGTGTACAATTTTCTAGCAAATTTCTAAGTAGTTTTTGTACTTTTTTTCATCTCTAAAGCTCTAAATGCTAAGGGATTTTCCTCAAATTTCATTTTGTGCCCTAAAACAACCTATTACAATACCTTAAAATGATGGTTCGGAGAACTATATATGATTGTATTAGGATATAAAACATGTGAAATAAAACATAATTTAATAGGGTGAGGTCCTAAATAATGCTGATATCATTTTTAATAAATCTGTGTTTAATGCTACAAAAATAAATTTGTGGAAAGCCTCCTACCATTTAAAACTTTCTTTCCAAATTAACAAAAACAACTTAAAAAATTTCTAGAAACTTTTTAAATTTTCAAGATATTCAAATTGGAGATTTTTGTCAAATACGATTTAAAACAAAATTATGAAAATTATTCTTTAAATGTTTTACACGTATGCGCAGTACTTAAAATACTCATATCCAGTGCAGTTTTATTGGATATTTTTTCAAATCTTAAAATATATTTTTATTATTAATTAAAAGTTACTTTAAAAATTTTGTTTAATTCTATTAATATATCTGCAGTTATAGTAAGAAAACGTAACTCAAAAAAATTAGTTTTATAGGCATAGGGTGATCAAAAAGCATTCTTTTTCATTCGTAATTTATTACAGGTTCCTCAAACCTTTAAACTTTATTGATATGTATGAGAAATCGTATGACTTCCAAAGTTTTAAATTAATTGCCTAAGCCTATTTTTCACACCTTAAACCTCACATATTTTTGGTGGTCGCCCCTCCAACTGAAGGCTAAACTTGACCTAACAGTAGTAAGTAACTTTTGCAAACTCACAGCAGTTATAAAAACAGCATACTAATAGCAAAAAGCACCATTTCATATTACGACGGAGCCTTCGAAAAACAGCCTTAATTGTTCCGTTCGCCGGACACTACCTGTAACTGTACCCGTTTTCATTTTTATTTTAGTATAAACTAGTTGAGTTCATGACTAAGGGTATCAAACTTAGCAATCTAATCTAAAGTTGGAAATCATTCCAAAAGTTGACGGGAAAAGTTTTGCCGATATTTGATTTTTGTTCTCAGTAATTATGAATGCCAGTTCCTTCGATCCTTAACTTGAACAGGTTGTAAGGATGTTGCCTGTTTAGTTAATGATGAAGCTACGGAAGTATGCATCACTTGACGTCATTCTATAACGGAAGTGACGTTTTATATGATGCGAGTAGGGTCTATAGCTATTGTTAATCGTCGAAATTGGAAGTTATTTCCCCCCCTTTCAATTAATGTTATAAAAATTATTGCTTGATAATTAGATGTTTGCAAACATTCGTCTTTTCAGTGTCACAAATGTATTTTGACAATAATGCGTTTTTTAGGTGAGTTTATTTAACTTTTCCCTCCTATTAAAGTGTTTTTTTTTTTTTTTTTTTTAATTTTTTTTTTTTATATTAACATTATTTCTTGGCTCTACGTAACCGTGACTTTCCGACTCATAATCAATTTACCTGGAAAATGAAAGAAAATTGAGATTTTTCAACAAAAAACTAATGATTTGGTTCATTTGAATGATTTACATTTTTAGAACCAATTAAAGACTATGATTCATTTCCCGTCACCTTAGCAGTTATAATAAAATATATTTTAACTGTACAGTGTATGAATTTCCTGAATAGAATTTATCAAATATTTTTGAATATAATTCGCATGAATGGATGCATTTTTTAAGTTAAGTTCGTATTAAGAAATTATCGGAATTTACTGAAATTAGCGGAATTTAATTCGAGAGTAAATGCACATCATTTTATAATTGCAATTTTTTTATAAAACAAAGAGGAAAGATCATTGTCTTGTTAATAATACTGATTAAAATAGGCTATAAGTCCTTATTTTTGTACTCTATAGAATTTAGTTGATGGAATAAATGTTAATAAGAAATATATGTATTTATGTCATTTACTATAGCTTGTGTTTAATTTTTAATCACTTGTTTCTGACATTGTAATAAGAATCATTTCAATTTAAACTTGGAAGAATTTCATCCAAAATCTCATAAATAGTATTTTATCTAATAGAAATATTTATGTTTCCATTTTACTTGATCATATTTATATTTTAATATTATATTTAAAAGAGCTGTTCTAATATGGTACAATTGATATCATGAATATATTTCATTTTATAGAATACTTTAACAAAAGTTTAATAATAAATAAAATAGATTTTATTTAACACTATTAATTCAAATTTTATGTTTTAGATTGGTAAAAAGGTAGCAAAATCACAATACAAATGTTTACTACTAGCTCCCAACTTAATTTGTTGGTATCTTTTACTAATCTTTTTTAAAACAGTTACTTTATTTATTAAACAAGCACATTTGCAAACAAAATTTTAAAACAGTTATTTAATTATTTGAATTATTTAAATTATTAAAATGGAAGTGAATGTTAAAAAATTTAGTTTTGTCTTAAGCACTTTATCATTAAAAGAAATACTAAAATAAATTTTAAAATAATTTAATAATTTTACTATAGAAAGAATTTTTTTCTTATTTGAATTGTCTACGTAAATAAACAACTTCAGTGAAGTGATTTTCTTGAGAATTAGAATAAAAACTTATTTTTAAATATTTCTTTCTCACAAATTGTTAGTGTTGGATATTTTTCATTTCATAGTTTAAAATTATGTATATTAAAATGTTTCTACCATATTTAATACTGTATCGCTTTGAGTTTTTATAACTGAAGGCATGAGATTTTACAAAAATATGTTCATTGACAATCATATTGTTTTATGAATGTCAGAAATCCTTCGAATATAGAGTATATTTATTTATTCATTTTTGGGTCTGATTTCATATTTTAAAATACGTTCTGAACATATTAATTAGCATATTTAATCTCGCGAACAATTAAGATTGTGTTTTAGTACTTTTAGTACTCCGTAGAACTCCGATCATTACTCCAAAAGTTATTAGGGATGTTTTTTTTTACTTTACATTTTAATCCAGAAAAAATGAATTTGAAATGTGCTCAACAACACGTACGGCACGTGGCAATCTAATTTTTTGAACTAAGTCTAAACATGGTTTATTTCATTCACAGCACAGCTTGGTGAAACTATATTTTTCAATAGTGCATTGATAAGGGATTGAATCGATTAATGCTTATTGACCCTTTTAAGAAGTAGTTCAAAAAATGCACTATAAAATTATAAGAAATTTATATTTTCAGAATTTTTTTTTTTAAAATTAAATAGAACTTAAGCCATTCAGTTCTATAAGTTAATCATCCTTCTAGCCTCCCTTAAACTCTCCTTTCAACTTAAAATGGCGAAAAATTAAGTTTTTGTGCATTATATAATGTTAAATTTATTGAACTATTAATATCTTTACGACTACTTTTCTGAAAATAGTGGTTCCAAAAATGCTCTCAAGCCGTATGTCTTTTCAGATTTTTTAGTGCAATGTGTTAAAATAAATGAATAATATAACTATGAAATAGTTGATTTTCTAATGTACAGTGCGCAAAATAAAGGTGGATTACCCCTTTTTGATTTACTGATCGAATTTTCATGTTCTAAGACTCAGACTAAATTGCTTGAGAGGGTGTCCTCAGATATGCTAATTAATTAGTGCAGACGATATGAAATCTGAGACAAAAACTTGTTTTCTCTGAATGGTCATACTTTTTTTTGACGGATTTCTAACAAAATATAAGTAGTCGTGATCTGGAAGATATGGTCCCAATAATTAAAGCAGGAAAGCGGTCCAAAGTTACCCCGTAATATTAATTTAACATTTTGCGGGTTTTGCCATGTCTCAAGAACTTTTAAAGTGATTTGAAAATTTTTTGCATACAACTGTAAAATTCCTTTTAATGTTTTTGTTTATAAAGTCTGTCTTTATCTATAGCGTGATTACACTTATCTAAAATGCTCAGTCAAAAATTGAATTTTGATGTACAAAACTTTGCGTAGTATCAAATAAATTAAGCTGGAAAGTAAAGAAAACGTTGGAATAATATACCAACAAAAAGAGCTACTATGAGTCACGTTTTGATTTGTAATTTTGATTTGATTTTTTATTCGTTTTAACTAATTTATAGAATTTTTCTTTGATAAAAGAAAATTTACATTCCCGGGAAGAGCTTTTTTGTTTACTGTTGTTTTCCTTATCCTCGTTTCTATGAAGGATGTTATAGTGCGACATTTTAATTATAGAATTCACTAAACTCTTTACTATACCAATACTCAAATTCTAATCATTAAAGAATTGCTATCAATAAAAATTTCTGAAAAATAACTACTATTTTTGTATATTATGATTGAAAGCCGACGGATAAAGGGTTTTTAGCTATGAAATTGAGAGATTAATGAAATGAAATAATTCTAATATGAAATGATATACGATACGATATAATAATGAATGAAACAATAATAATAATAATAAAAAAACACGATGCTTCAAAATGGTTGATTTTCTAAACCGTGAAAATGTCAGTAAAATACAGAGAGAAAAACAACAATCTCTACCAAATTACAGAAGATCTTGTTCGCATGCAATCAAGTTTCTTGTTAACAGAGTTTGTTTATTTGTGCAATTCTTTAAAGGGACATTCTTTCATGTATTTGCTTCCTTTTCGATGTGGTGGGTTCGATTTCCTGTGTTGGGTGTCTGATTGGATGGTTCTGATTCCCCTCTAATGCCAGAAGACCCGAGAAGTGCGTTACAGAGCTTTATTTCTACAAAATTACTCTGTATCTTGAGATTATTTTACAGCCAGCGTTTTTATGCAATTTTGCCTGAACCTCTTGTTTATGATGTTAAATACAATTTAGGGTTCACTGTAAAAATTACGAAAAAAAATTACGAATGGTTTCTTACCATGCCAAAACTAGTTTTCTCGACTCGAAGTTCTCGCATCAGATATGCATTTTTTATGTCAGCAGTGTGGTCGGTACGAGCCGGAATTCATATAGATTAATAATCGCTGGGATTTGAACCGAGGGTACCTCATCGGAAAGCGAGTTCCCTGAGACACAGCAGCAGTAGTCTTTTATTATAAAAGTCTGAAACTGAATTTAGTTTTGTGTATTGAAATTATATTTATATAATTGTAAAAACGTTTAAAATTAAAGTGGCCCGTATTGTTGCCATTTCAACTAACCTGAAAACTGTATCTTAGGAGAGAAAATAATCAGGTAGGATATTAATTTTGAGAATAAAACCGTAAAATAATTTATGAAAAATAAGAGTAAGTACTGAAAATCATAGTAAAATTGTTGGAGAAAAAGACGGAAAGCAAGCAATCCGAATGATTGCTTATGAAATTGCTGTTTGACCTGGTTAAAGTGAGGTTTTATTTTTTGATGATTTTGTTTGAGTTTCTTTTCTGAATTGTTTAAATGTATTTTATGTTCTTTCCTGGACAAAGCCTTCGGGGTACTGAGGGAGTTTATTTATGCACTTGCCTCTCTCTCAATAGAAAAGGTTTTGTTTTTATGGCTACCGGGGCCGGTACCCCCTGAAGACGTCGGCTTTGGTGGTCATATTTTTATTTATTTTTTCCTTCCTTTCCTTTTTTGCAACATTTTTTCTTTATTTGAAATCTCTGCTGCTTTTAAGCGCGTTTTTTTTCAAAGAAGTTTTGTCTTTTTAGTTTAAAATTTTGTTTTGTTTTCTTTTTGTAATGTGATAGAAACTTTTTTTGAATACTTAAAAAACCTGTAATTAGTGCTATCTGTGTAAATGGAGAGCTAGTTTAGTACAAATTGAAGTAGTGTTTTTTTAAGTAAAAAGTACTTTAACATGAGTTGAGCAAAATTTCTTTATTGATTTCTTCCATCAAGTATAAATCTTATTGTGAGATTTTTACATGTAATCTAAGAAAGACCCTTCAGAAACTTTTGACCCGATTTTTCTAACTGCATAAAAATTCTTAAAAATCGAATATTTATAATTACTGTTCATCTTTTTCCATTTTATTGTTAATATTTATAACTACTGTTCTTATCATAATTTGTTACAGATTTTTCCCAATGGAATTGAAGGAGTTTCTATTTTTCCTTTTTATCTCTTAATTGTTTAAAACATTTGCAGTAGTTTTATTTAACTGTTTAAAAAAAAGAATGAAACACTTGTTACTCAAAAAATGAGTTTTTTCTCACGGCTCTTCAAAAAAAACATTCTTTTTACACTTTTGTAATACGTTTGGTAGACTGACTTGCACAATCGTGAGAAATGTTTTCGCCATTCTTATATCAGGAAATATTTAAAATTTTGTTAAAAAATTTTTTTTTCTGTAATTATAGTTCTTCATTGTAACGTCGAGATAAAAAAAAAACAATATTAAAAAGGGTTTACCATGTTATGTAAAATAAATATTTTAGTGAACTAAATGTTTCCGATGGGTGCCATTGTTTGATCATAATATGAATAATAATAAGATAAAATCTTGTTTTTCTGACCGTAGAGTTAAAACATTTGAAAATCATTATATAATAGGTGGTTATTCAATAGGTGGTTGATATAATAAAATTAATTATTGAATTAATAAATAAATAAAATTAATTATTGAATTAATAAATCAATAAAATTAATTATTGTAAATTAAATATTTGATTTGTCCGTTGGTGCATTTTAAATTCAGTAGTGCAGTTGTTTAAAATTACAAAACATTTTTAATTTTCATTAAATTATCCCTATAAAATGTAGAGTACACTCTCAGACAGTTGGTAATATATATTTTTTTAAGAAATTATTTTTAAATCATTTTCTACATTATGCATTTTATCTGCCCTATTTCCGACCGCATTCTAAACATTTTTTGGAACTTGGCTCTAGATTTTGTATACTTCGAACTTCGATCATAACATGAACCGTAGTCGAATGAAGTTTCCGATATCCATGGTTCAACACACTTGATCGTAGAAATATTTTAATTTTCTTGAAAAGTTGTGAATTGAAAAAGAGTAATTTTTCATAGAAATAATTAAATTTACGAATAAAATGTCTTTTTTTTAAAGTATTAAATATAATTATAAATTATGTTAATATTATTTAAACATTAGTAAATGAATATTCAACTAAATTAATTTTCAAAAATTTTAGTTGTCACTATCGTATAAATCGTAATTTGGTAATCTTTAAGTTGTGCATTTATATCCGCTTTTTTATATCTATTTAAGTTAGTTTGTAATTTATATGCACTAAAATAAGGAAATACAATTGTGTATCAAATATTGAACCTAATTAAAAACAGTACACTGATCATAAACTATTGGGGGAATCCAATTTTTTGATAAAGCTAAAAGAATTTTTTTTTTCTATTTTATTTTTGTATTAAATTGTAGAATAATTTATGCTATTTATTATAAGAGCATTAATATTATGCAAGATTTGTGAATAGAACTTTCAAAACTGTTATTATTAAATAATATTTTAAGATTTCTTTTCTTAAAATCACTTTTTCTCCGTGGAAATGGTGACATTTCAAAGGAAATAATAATTTAAAATATGTAATTTTCGTATGAATGAATTTCAAATAAACATAAATTTTATTAATTTTGTGATTCTTAAAATAAGTAATAATGACATTTTTATTTCAAAAATAATGTTTTTTTTATACGACTAATTTCATATATATTGTATAAATACATGTTTTCTAAAAACAATATGTTAATTTTCAACCTTTATTTGTTTATGAATCTCTTTTTTCACCACTATTCTTATGTAGGTTACTTTTAATAGTTAATCTGTTACATAATTATTGGGAAAATATTTTGTCAATATTATAAACTAATTATTATAAGTAGTTATAAGTGATATGTTTCTTATTAAACTGTATTTTGGATAATATGAAATTTCTGGTGTTTATCAAGCTCTGCACAAATTTATTGTAAAAGCTCGTGAAGAAATACAACAATAAACCAGAAATGGTAAATCAAACTAAGAGTGTCAATGCTTCTCAAAATGCATCATATAACGTAATAACTAAAAATAATAAAAACAAAATAAAAATATAAAATCGAAATATAAAAAACGTTCAATAAGCTATACTATTTAGAGTATATTTTAGTGAGCGTTTTTTTAATCGAAAAAAATTAAAAACAGAAATTTAAATTAAATTCAAAATCAATCGTAATTAACAAAAATACAAATGTTGCCATATAAAACGCGAAAAAGTAAATCAAATTGGTGCTTGATCTACATACTCAAACAATGTAAAGTAAAAGAAAATAAAAAACTACAAAAATATAAAGTAGAAGCAAACAAAGTGCTAAAATAGATTGATCAAATTATCACTTAAATAATAAGAAATTAAAAAAGAAATAATTTGTTAGTGCAGGGCTGTGTAAATATGAGCCATTACTAATATAATGAAATAGTTGTCAGTTTATATAAACGATAGTTTAATAAGAAACGTATAATTCATTCTTTTAATAATGACGTAATACTTATTATTAATTATGAAGCAGCTTCACTGCTAAATATTTCTAATAACAACCATAAGAGAGAAAAAATATAAGCAGACGTCCATGGAAAATCAATCAGAAGGTCGTTTGAATTCCAGATTGAAACTCTAGTCGAGAAATCTTAGCTTTAAAAAAAAAAAAAAAAAAAAAAAAAAATTATGGCTCCAAAAACTGTTGAGAATACGGATGCGCGATCTTCGTTCAAAATACACAAGTTTTCTCGAACGCGGATCGAGATTATGAAAAAGTTCAAAATTAGGCGGTCGCGTCCACTGAAGTTAACCTAACCTGGTAAAGATCTTCGCGCATATCATCATGTTTGAAATAATAATTTTTCCACAAAATGTTTTGATTTATGAATTCTTATTTAAATTGTTTCAAGAAATGCTCTGAGATATAAATTCCCTCATTTTAGAAAAAAAATAAAAAAATAAAAAATTAAAAAAAATAATAATAATAATAAATAAATAAATAAAATAAATAAAAAATAAATAAATAAAAAATAAAAAAAAATAAAAAACTATATTTTATTTGAAATTTAATGAACTGCAAATGAATTGAATTAGCAAGTTAACAAGGGTCTACTATTTATTCGTGATCAAAAGCAAATGTGTAATTCAAAAGCTTTTGTGTAATGCTGACAACCGAAGCAACTGATTAACAACTGCAGTATATATGCAGTTACTACAGTGCAGTGAAGGGCGCATCTATCCCTAGTTCCATTCAACGCCATTTAATTTCAATAGTCAGAGAATCAGGATTTTCCAGATCGACAGAGTTGTACCAAGAATGAACAATTAGTGGGAAAAAACTAACAATCTGCAAAGGACAAACATATTGTACGTAGCCAGTGAAGCCAAACATTAGTTCGAAATGGCTGTATGCAGGGTACCAGTCTGTAAATGTAATCTTATTATATTGGCTGTCCCAACTCAATATTCTATTTCAGTGGCACTTCATTGTGTTTATTCCCCTACAAAATATTTCGATATATCTTATTTAAACTAAATATTTTTGTTTTAATACCTTATTTCAATTATTTCTCTATTAAAAATGTTTTTGCAAAAAGGTTTTAATTATGCATAGATAATTAACATTTTTCATCACTTTTATTTACAACTTACAGTAGAAAATACTTTATATTAATTTATCATATTTAATTTATATTATTTGTTTCTTAATATGTAAAAACAAATTTGCATCATAACGTATTTTAATTACTTGTTTCCCAAAAGTTATATATTATACTTTCTATATTCTATTGTACCTGCATTATTTGAAAATTGAAATCATTTGTTTAAACCTGTAATCACTTTTTAAAAAAAATAAATAAATAAATTATAACTGCAATTATAAATATATATTATGACAACTTGTAATCGTAGATCACGATCAAATTAAACTATGTTTATTTCTACCAGCGTTTACTACTACAATCATTAATTAGGATTGTAATTGTTATCGTAGATTGTGATTTCTTGTAACTATGCAATCGTTGATCATGATCATTAAAATAAATTATAAATTGTTGCCACGATAAATTATAATTGTAGGTAATGATTACTTTACTTTATGATAACTGGTAATCGCTGATCAGAGTTATTTGTAACTATAGTGAATTTTAATCTTAGTTCATGATAATCTTCAATAATATTTATTTGTAGCAGTGATTGAAATTTCAATCATGAATTATGATTACTTGTAATTTCAAGTATAAATGTAATCATAAATTATGATTACATAAATCATGAATGTACAATTGCAGCTGCAATCAATTGAGATTGGAATCAATTCGATTGAGAGTAAAATTTTAACAGCAAAATATGATTGCTTGTATTCAGACGACAAGCTTATATTTGTTATCGAAAACATGATTGATCCGTGATAATTTGTAATCATGAATCAATAATATTTTTTTAACGTTGATGTATAAATCTTATGTACTTTCCATAATTAGTTTTTGCTATAAAGGATTCAATTATTTTCAGTGCCTGACTTAAATATTTTTTTAGAAGGCCTAATTAGATTGCTTTTAATTTTGACAACAGATCGTCAAATATTACTAATGAAATAAATAAATGTTTGGGGGAAGTATCATTTAACATTTATTCAAATTTAGTATTTATTATAAATCTTTTTATGGTAATCACCGTTTTGATAGTTTTCCTTACTAATAAATCTTACTTAAATAAATAAATAGCAATATTATTTACTTGATTTAATGCGACATGTATAAATAATTGTGTATTAAGGATAATTTTCTTATAAATTATTTAATCTTGATTTAATCATTTAAAATGTACTTATTTTGCTCTGGAAAAGAACGCTTAAACTGCTCTGATTGAGACTTACGTTAAATTCTCAGTTCAGAAGCAATATTCTTTTTTTCTATTTAAGGCTATATATATATATATATATATATATATATATATATATATATATATATATATATATATATATATATATATATATATATATATATATATATATATATATATATATATATATATACATATAAAGCATAATAAAATACAAAAAAACACGAAGAAAATTAAGAAAAACAATAAGTATTATTTATTGCGCATAAGCTGCAAGTAAATAGAACTCATAAAATAAGTTCAAAATGAAGATCAAACGAAGAAAAATTACAGACAAATGAAAAAGGGGAAAAAGAAAATTATTAATAATAAAAAACTAAAAAAAAACAGAACTGGAAGGGATAAAAAATAAAATAAAAATAGAATACCTTTAAAAAATCCGGAAAAAAAATGAAAAAAAAGATATAATCTTTTCATCAGCCCACATGATTATATCTGCAAAAAAGAGTGCTTTCTAATATTGTATTAATATAGCCGAAGCAAAATATATCAAAACAATAGTGTGAGGAGCACTCAAAATTTTTTTACAAAAATTACAACAAATAAAATAGAATACAATGAATAAAAATGACACACAAAAAAAAAAAAAAAAAAAAAACAGAAACTAAAATATAAAGAAAAAACAGAAAAGAACATAATACATAATCTATAAAGCGAATTGTGAAATCAAATGAACTTACACGAACGGGAAATTTTTCAAGAATGATTTAAAATATTCTTGTTACAAGATTGCCAGATTGCAAAATATGAAAACAAAAGCGCAAATTGAGATAGCGTAACTAGAGGAATTTTAAAGTGCGTTCTTGCTGCATTACCGAAGTGCGTTTGATTTGTTAGTTACCAAGGATGGGCCCGAAAATGGATGTGCGCAAGGTAATATTATACTGGATAATTTAAAGAAGTTAACTATAAATAATTTTAGAAAATAAATATTTATTTAAGAAAAAAATAGAAAATAGAAAAGAGAAAGAAGCATGAATTGCCTGTTTTGTACATAATTTTAGCCATGGATTTGCCCGAAATGGATTTGCACATGGAAAAATTATATAAATTAACAAGGAAAAAATTTTTAGTAAGTAATTTTAGCCACGGATTTGCCCGAAAAGGATTTGCACATGGAAAAATTTTATAAATTAATAAAGAAATATTTTAGTAAATAATTTTAGCCACGGATTTGCCCGAGATGGATTTGCACATAGAAAAATTAAATAAATTAACAGAGGAATTTTTTAGTAAGTAATTTTGACCACAGATTTGCCCAAAATGGATTTGCACATGAAAAAATTATACAAATTAACAAATAAATTTTTAGTAAATAATTTTGCCCACGGTTTTACTCGAAATGGATTTGTATTAGAGAAAACTATATAAATTAACAAAGAAAATTTTTTAATAAATATATCTACAATAATAAACGATTAACTCAATGATTTTATATAGAATTTAATTATTTTAGTTGGGTATCCGTTGTTTATTATCAAATTTTGAAAGACTTTATCGATTTGTTTTTTGGATAAATAAATATTACTACATATTCTTTTAATTATATTCATTTCATTAAAAGTGGTGTTTAAATAGATTCTCCTAGAAACATTAGAATTCCAAGTAATAAGTTTATTTATATTAAAAATAAAATCATTTCTTTTATCGTATAAATCAACAAAGCAGATATTTTCTTCTTTTATAATACCCAAATCCAAAAAATTGAAATTAATATTATCATCAAGATTACGAAGCAAGATTAATTCATCGGGGTAAATATCATTTAAAATAAAATGGCATAATCTGGGAAAATTAAAAATAATTAAATCATCAATATATCTAAAAAAATATTTAATATTAAGAGTATAGTTTTTTTCATAATAATGCAAAAATAAGTTAGCTAAGAGAGAAGAATAGTTAGATCCTTGTGGTATTTCATCAATTTGAAGAAAAATATCCCTTTTTTTATAAATTAATATTTCATTATTAATTTATAAAATTTTTCCATGTGCATATCCATTTCGGGCAAATCCGTGGCTAAAATTACTTACTAAAATTTTTTTCTTTGTTAATTTATGTAATTTTTCCATGTGCAAATCCATTTCGGGCAAATCCGTGACTAAAATTATTTACTAATAAAATTCCTTGTTAATTTATAAAAATTTTACCATGTGCAAATCCATTGCGGGCAAATCCGTGGCTAAAATTATGTGCAAAACAGGCAATTCATGCTTCTTTCTATTTTATATTTTATATTTTTTCTTAAATAAATATTTATTTTCTAAAATTATTTATAGTTTACTTCTTTAAATTATCCAGTATAATATTACCTTGCGCACATCCATTTTCGGGCCCATCCTTGGTAACTAACAATCCAAACGCACTTCAGTAATGCAGCAAGAACGCACTTTAAAATTCCTCTAGTTACGCTATCTCAATTTGCGCTTTGTTTTAATATTTTGCAATCTGGCAATCTTGTAACAAAAATATTTTAAATCATTCTTGAAAAATTTCCCGTTCGTGTAAGTTTATTTGATTTCACTACTCGCTTTATAGATTATGTATTATGTTCTTTTCTGTTTTTTCTTTATATTTTACTTTCTGTTTATTTTTGTATTATTTTTACTTATTGTATTCTATTTTAATTGTTTTAATTTTTGTAAAAAAAAATTTGAGTGCTCCTCACACTATTGTTTTGATATATTTTGCTTTGGCTATATTAATACAATATTAGAAAGCACTCTTTTTTGCAGATATAATCGTGTGGGCTGATGAAAAGATTATATATTTTTTCCCCGGATTTTTTAAAAGTATTCTATCTTGTTTTTTTTTTAATCCCTTCCAGTTCTGTTTTTTTTTTTTTAGTTTCTTATTATTAATAATTTTCTTTTTCCCTTTTTTCATTTGTCTGTTTTGCATTTTTCTTCGCCTTATCTTCATTTTGAACTTTTTATATTTATATTATTTTTATATTATTAACTTTATATATATATATATATATATATATATATATATATATATATATATTTACACACACAAAAATTACGTGTGAACTACGGTAGAACATTTCTGTTCCAAATATACTTTAAACAGTCACCTTAAAACGTATGCTTACAAATCAAATTATATTTTATCCTAAAACCAGAAAAAACACAGAGTACAGTAATTGTACTTTTACTTTTGCGTATTTTTTTAAACCTTTACTTCAACTTTTTACTTTCTTTTTTTACAGTAATAGTACTTTTTAGCACTTCTTGTAAAGCTCTAAATAACCTAAAAAACGTATTTTTTGAAATCTATCTAAAAATATCAACTTAACAAAAGCAACAAGAAAAAAGACAAACTTATTTTAGCACTTAGTAAAAAGTTTTTGTACTGTATGGAACAAACGGAACGTGTTGATAACTTGATCAGATTTTCTCATGCAATCTTAATAATTCGAAGTTCTATTATTAACTATGGTAATTAGTTTGCGTAGAAGTTTTTTTAAAATGCAAAATCGGATACAAAAATGTACTTTTTCTGTATAGACATATTTTCCACTGACCTCCCACTTTACCCTCAAATCAAAACGGGAGGTTTAAATACTTTGATGAGGATAGAACATTTGTTCCTCTTAATTTCACTTTTGCTTATTTCAACATCTCCCTGGAATAACTAAATAAAACACTTTTGGTACTCATTTATGAAACTATGCTATAAATAGTATAACTATTTATAACTATTACTTAATTTAGTAATGGTGAAATGAGCGTAATAATTTTTATATCATTTTGAATTTTGTCACCTTAAATGAACCAGAATTTAAATGAAATTGTGTGAATAGTTCCTGAGGAATAAAAATTTAAACGTATAAAGTTTTTAAAATGTCATTACTCAGAAACTATTTGGTTTACTTTTTTCAAATTTTATATATTGTAATTCAAAATGAAGTAATTTGAAATAAGGTTAAAACCTGTTAATTCATAAAATTAATTAAAAAATAATAATTACATGAAATTTCTTCTCGATAAACGAGTTTTGCAATTGCGCGCTAAAATATTTTGGATGAAATTAACATTAAAAAGCTTTTGCACGCCCTCCTGATTAAACTTATCAAGATTCTACTTTTCAGATTGAGCCCTCATTTAGAAATTCATTAAAACATGTTTTTGTGTTATATTTTCTGGTCAAATCTGTTTACACATTCAAGTATAGAACCTAAAGCTAATATAATGATTGCATTTTAGCTGGGCTGTTGAGTTGGAAAAAAGGAAAAATTTATTTCACTTCGGTTACTTAAAAGTTGTCTAAAGGTTATAAGGGGAAATGAATTTGCTGATTTTATGAAAATTGTGTAGAAATTTTCTTTTTATAATTAGTATGTGAATCAAAGGATTCTTTAACTTACTTCAGATATCACGTTTGAACGTTTTTGAGACTATGCTTGATAGAACTATTGAAAAAGTACATAAAATTAAAAACAAATTTATTTAACAGAGTTGAAAAGTCATTCTTTTCTTGTCCATAGATTTTTTTCTTTATTTCTTTGAGAAAATATGTTATTTATTTTTCAACAATTAAAATAAGCTTCAATCACTTTTTTTCAAAGGTTTTGGTGAAGATTTTATTAACCATCTGATTCAAGTCATCTTACTAAAGTGTAGAAACTCTTATACCGAAAATCGTAGCTAAAGAAGGTTTATAAATATACTGTTTGAAAGACCCTATTAGAAACAATATTTTGGTTTTATTTATAAAGCTGCTAATAAAAGTTTGCTAACTTTATGCCTGTATCTTTCTGAATAGTGGATAGATAAACATTTGTGACAATTTTCCGTGTGTCTTTCAAAGACTTTTTGACTTATTTATTCAGTCGCTCTAAATCAATATCTATTGTTGCCTTCAAATAGTATAGACTATATAACAGGTGCAATTTCGATGTATTAGAAACAATATTTTTTTGCATTTAAATATTGTGTGATTCGAATATCTAAAATAACAATATATTTAGATCTTTTTAGTTAATTTATTTTAATTCTCTGAAATCAAGTTAACTATAACTATAGACTGTTTAATCAATAAAATTTTAATATGCGAATACAGCATTCTGAATTTGTAACTTAAACAGTTTCCATTCGAATTGCTTGAAATTTTATCACTTTTATTTGATTGTAAATTATCATATTTAGTAAATTTTTCCCAACTTGCTTATGTAAAATTAATAAAATGACCACTTCAATTATTTAGTTTTTTTGGAAAAATCTCAAATATTAGTTTTATTATTCAATTTTTTAAAGTTTAATTTATCAGACAACAATTCAGATTTAATTGAAGCTGAGAAGCAATGTTATTACTACGAAAAATTTAGTAAATTTAAAATTTAGTAGTATTGCAACCAGTTCCTCCTGGCTTTTGTTAATATGGAGTTATTTGTTGGCCAAAACACGTGGGCTTATTTTTTTTAAAAACTAACTAAATATGGATGAAGAAAGCTTAAATCATGTGTTATTTTTATATAAAATTAACTATGATTTTGTTATCTTTTTTAAAGGCTAAGAAATATTCTGACCTCGGGGGAGTTGCTTACATATTAGATAAATACAATAACTATTAAATTTACTAATTTTAAAGCATGTTGTTATTATGAATAAAAAGTTCTATAGATTAAAGAATTTTCAATAGAGAAAAGATATCTCGTATAAACGGTATTCCTTCCAGTTTGAATTTCTTTAACAAGTGCTAACTTTTTAATGGACTATAGAAAATGGATTTCGTTTTTAGTATAGTTATTCCAATACACAAATTCTCTTTATGTATATATATATTTTTTTTTTAAATTTTTTTTGTTTTAATCTGTTTTTAAGTTCTCATCATTATTAGTTTCGATGCGTTTTGTAGTTGGTAGTGAGTATACATTAATAAACTTCTAAAGAATTACAGTTTTTTTTTGCCGATGGGATTCCCCATTTATGATTTTGAATATATTTTTGAATATGTCCATAAAGAATAAACTTCTTACGTGCGACTTTATTTTATTCATTCATTTTTAACTTAGCTTTTATTTTTAATTCATTCAGTTTTTCTTTTAAACTAAAATTTGAAACTATTCATTTGAAATTTATTCATTCAATTCACACTCCCACATTCTAATGAAGAAAATTCTTTTGTCAACGATTGGTAGACATTCCATGCGAATGCGCAAATGCGGTATTTTATGACGTCACCTAACTCAGCCTCCTTCATAGGGCGTGGTACGGATAAAAATGTCGAAAAGATAACCAAGAGCAAAATCAAAGAATCTTTGGAAGAGAACGTTTTATTATTGTAAGGAACGCTAAATAAGAATTTTATTTCAAATGCAAAATTTCATTTCATTCAAGAAAAAATTGATTTTGCGATCTTGGTGAATTAAAAATCAAATTTCGATATAATATTTAGGAATAATTATGTAGCATCGCAATAGAATTTATATTTTATTTTCGTCCACTAAACACTATTCAGTGTTTTAAAAATTAAAAGTTTTGTAGTTGATTGACAGATGAAATCGTATTTCCTTGATTATTTAGTAAAATTTAAACTGAGGATTATGCAATAAAATGTAATTTTCAGAGGAAATTTTATTATATTAATTATTGAATGAAATCTTAACTGGTGAATAATAATTATACGATGAAGTCTTAGATTAATAATCCGAAGAATTCTTATTACATTAATTTTACAATGAAATTTTATTACAGTTATTATCCAATGCAATCTTATAAATCTGGAGTAATGTTATAGCATTATTTGCTCAATAATTCGCCTATTTTATTTCAATTAAAATTGCACTGTAAATTAATTTATAATCTAACGTAACACTTCTAGAAAAAGATTTAAATATTTCATTTTTTTAAAAAAACAAAAATAATAGTTTATAAGCATTTATAGAAGCCAAAAACCACTGTCCAGATTTAATGGAATATACAGGAACTTTTCATTATATTGAACCTCAGTACATCGAGTTTATGTCTCCTGAAAAAGTTTTTCACTTCTCAGATTTCAGAAAAAAAGATCATTTAGAGCAGTGATTCTCAACCTTTTTTTGTGGCGGCACACTTTTAACGATTTCGAAATTTGACGGCACCCAATAAAAAAAATTAGTTTAAAAGTTGTTCACTTAACTATAATACACTTTGTTAAATATTTTGTGATAATAATTTTTAATGTGAAATAAAATAATATGCACTACAAAAGCACGTTTATTAAGGGATTAATTATTTTTTTCAACTAATTTTTAATTAGTTAGTACCGTAAACCGGGGCGAGTCTACCCATCCAGGGGCGAGTCTACCCATTTTAGTTTTATTTAATTTTCACTATTTTAAATAGCAAATAAAAAAATTTTTACCGACGGAGGCCTTAGTTCAGACTCTTAAGGAAGATGGCGCTGTAGTAGTTTGATCCGATTTTATTTATTTGGTGTCTTTTTAACCGACCTGTTCAAACGTCTTTTGAGAGATTTGTATTGAAAATCAGCAAACTTTTAGTTGGTGCTCAGTAAGTATATTATTATTATTACTATTTTCACTTTGGTTAAGTGATAAACTTATCTAAGACTAAGATTACATTAATTTTAGGTAATAATAATAATATACTTACGGAGCACCAACTAAAAGTTTGCTGATTTTCAATACAAATTTCTCAAAAAACGTTTGAACAGGTCGGTTAAAAAGACACCAAATAAATAAAAACGGATCAAACTACTACAGCGCCATCTTCCTTAGAGTCTAAACTAAGTCCTCCGTCGGTAAAAAATTTTTTATATGCAATTTAAAATAGTGAAAATTAAATAAAACTAAAATGGGTAGACTCGCCCCTGGATGGGTAGACTCGCCCCGGTTTACGGTAACAGTTATTTATTTTTTGCTAGTAATTAATTGTTAGCTTGCTTTCTTTAGTTATTAACTGTTAGTTTTTTTACATTAATTATTATTTTTTTGTGATTTCTTGTTAACTAGTTTTATTGTTAATTATTAATTGTTAGCATATTTTTTTGTTAGTTATCCTTTGTTAATTTGTTTTTAGAACTATTAATTCCACAGCTTCGATCCTTGGGCCGGGCAAGGTTGACTCAGCCTTTCATCCCT